>JAPTHN010000006.1:7885041-8270041 GCA_026936325.1 Platynereis dumerilii | reverse complement strand
AATTACAATTGCACGCTTCACATATTCTTTCATTGACATCTATATTTCTAAATCTGCCTGTCTCTATACAAATTGGTAGAATTCCTAGTCTAACTTGAGCTAACAATGACCTTCTTTTCCTATTTTTAATTGTGACATATTTTTCAGTATAGACATCTTCTTTAAATTTAATATATATGTTCTCAATTTAGGTTTTGATCTTGACAGATTTCTCCATTCACTTTTTCTTATTCCAAATAGTTTTCTTTCAATAACTTTTAATCACAAACTAACTTACTATCAAAAACATGTGTCATATCAACAGATCCAAAAATTTGCTTAACATCCTTCGACCATCCTAATTCAAGCTCAAGATCCCAATCTAGCACTGCTCTAGTTAGTCTATCGCTGTTCATCAATAACAATCTGTTCCACAATCTTATCATACTAACATTTTGTCTTATTTTAAAAGATTTCCAACCCATTTCACCTTCCAGACCAAGTAGCGCTGCCTTACTGTGTATACAAGATCACTCTGAGACTTCAGTAAAGGTACAACAGGAATTTAGTCACAACACAAGTAACTTCATCAGTTGAGGCTTGAGCATGCAAGCATCTACGCTGTAGCCTATACAATATAGTATACATCCCATTTTTAATACTTATACTGTTCTGTACAGTTGTAATAATATAATAAAACCCACTCAGGGTGGTGGATCAGTCCACTGAAACCCATGAGTGGTCTGGCTGGCGGAGGAACTCACAAGTGACGAAGTCACGAGTGAGTTCCGCAGCCAGCCAGACCATGAGTGGGTTTCAGTGGACTGATCCACCACCCTGAGTGGGTTTTATTTATATCCCACATTTTCTGCTATTTTGACAACCTATGAGGGTATTTTAATGCTTTTAAAAATATGAATAATTAAAAATAATAATGACCTAATCACTTTGGTGGATGGATCTAATGTTTTGATGGTGGACAAACCGATCAGATCAAACAGTCACATAAACAAATGACAAAGTGGGTGGAGTCTGACTGGTTGCTATAAACAAAGCCCTAAGAGTCACATGACTGCTGGTGACGTCACCAATGCTGATGATGTCATAGTTGTTCAGCTGCTATTGTGACGTCATGTGCTGCTGTTGTGATGTCATGTGTTGTGATTGTGACCTCATGTGTGATCTGAAGTAGTGCCACAAATAAATAAAATATGTAAATCAAGGATAGTGGATCATATTTAAATTAGGGATGGTGGATCATATTTAAATTAGGAATGGTGGATCACAAAATTATATCCCATGGGCTGTTCCTCATGGGTTTTCCATGGGGATCACTGCCAAGTGTGGGATATGTATGCGATTCCCATTGTGTATCTATGGGTTCTGTTTGCACTGTTGCAACTCTTAAGGCCATTTTCATTGTCAAGTAAAATATATTGTCGACGTCCGGGCAGATTATGGTGAGGGAAGGAAAGGACGAAGTGTTCTCAAACTAAGTTATCCAGTTACAGTGTTGGAGATCTCGAGGCCTTATTTTGATGGCCTCACCTTGGCTCAGGCTCGGATGCCAAATCCTTGGCCTTGCCTCAGTCTTGGGTGTCTTTGGGCCAGTTGCAGGGGCCTCGGAACCGGCGCCAGCCTCGCGGCCAAATTTTGATGGCCTCGGCCTTGCCTCGGTCTCAGATGTCAAATCCTTGACCTTGCCTCGGTCTCGGGTGTTCTGGCCTCGACTATGTCACTGTCCAGTTATAAATGAAAAATACATGTACTGTCTTTTGAACTAAGTGACCTAAAGTAAAGGTAAGGTGAAGGAAGATAAAGCTGGGATTAGCAAAGAACCAAAGATAATGCAAAGTGAAGAAAAACTGAGTGTACAGTGTTGTGTTTATAAAGGTAAAGGATATCCATGTCAAGTAAATTTTAAGTTAAGTTCTTGAGATCTGTTAAAGGTGCACAAATAAGGTAAAGGAAAGTTACAGTGGAGTAAGTGTTTAGTTTGTAAAGCAAGTCATGGTGGGGAAAAGAAGTCCTCATTTAACATGTATTGGCGGTAAAATAAATGTGCTGTGCAGTAAAGGTACAGGTTAATGGAAAGGTTGGCAGGGTAAGTCATGCATGGTATTGGAAAAGAAATAGTTTTTAACATCCATTGATGGCCAAGTAAAGTTCCTGGATATTAGATATAACACCTATCATATGATTGTCATATCCTCTGCCACACTGCCATATTCAACACAAAGTGAAAATAACCCTAAATGACAAGCCAATTACTCCAGAAGCCCTACTTGTCCAAAACAGTCGTCTCTGCTCTAAGCATTTTTTTGCCTCATTGCTTTATACAAAAAAAGCATTTTTGCTAGAAAAGGGTGGGTTTATTGGCATAATTATTGTGAGCGGATTTTGTTTTTGGATTGGGTTAGGGGGGAGGGAGAACGTGAATGAGTGTAATTGCATTTAAAGCGCATTGAATGTATGCTGTAAGATTGTGGTCCAAATACGCCTAAATGAGCTCATGTCAGTTGTCATGCTCTCATTGTAATATTTTTTTACATTAAATTATAGCCAAGGAGGAAGTCAATTAGCGTTATGTGTTTCATTGATTTCTGATTCATAATAATTCTCAATTTCCTGATTCCTCTGATGCTTACTTACAAGTGAACAGACACAAATAATGTTACTTGGAATATGTGAGACCCAGGATTGAACTTCACTTACTATAATTGCAAAATTGTTATAGTAGTATTATACCATTTAGTTAATCATTGGCCTGAGGGCATACATTATAATAAAGGCATTCAGCTGGACCTGAGCCGTGCAGATAACTGTAACTAAGCTAATCAATGTGAGAGTTTTGTAATCATATTCTGTAATCCTCTTAGCGATGCCATGTGATGACCATTATTACAACCGGGCAATGACATGTGAGAGAAAGAGAAGAATAGAAACACAAAATGGGCATTGACATCACAAAAGTGCATCGCAGTGCCGCCCAAGACTTAGTTCTAGACAAGTTGGTATTAGCAGAACCACCAATACAATTGTGTTGATATTTATGTACTGTACAAAAAATGCTAAATTTCTGTCCCAATGCTTGATGTGACAAACTGTACCTGTAAAAGTCCTGTAAACATTTGCTTTGGCGAGTATTCTCTTTTGTAAAAATATGTGTCACTGTGTCAAGTGCTGTCAACGTATATAGATATATCCTCTTGCATTGATTTTTGAGTATTTCAAAAATGTTAAAGTTATTTTGTCATGAATGAATCTTTAGTATCTTATAATATCATATTAGTCAAGGGGAGAAAGGGTTTAACTTGCATTGGCTGTAGTTCAGACTTGTATATCAATAGAAATGAGATAGGCCTACCCGTGACTTCCTAATAATTTCATTTATTGTATCTAATGTTTATAAAGTTATTGAAAAGGTGACATCCATGACTTATTGTAAAGGAGATACTCGTGATTTCTTAATAGCGAGTTGTCTGTACTCCCTGTAGAAGTAGAAATAGATGAAGGGGTTGACGCATGTGTTTATGTGCCATAAAGTAGCCAACCAAATGTAGGTGACATTGTCATAGAGCAAGGGTCGAAAGGTGAAGATAAACGTGTATATGGCAAGAGGGAAGTACGAGCCCAGGAACAGAGCAACAACCATCAACAACATCCTAGTGATTCGCATCTGAAACGATGTTGAGTTTTGAGAAATGGCTTGACGTTGCATCGAATTGAGTCCCGATGATCTTGACATAACAGCAGGGGTGATCACAACCATTTTCTTCCCTTCAGATTTCACTGGGCAATCTAAATTAACACTTACTGGCTTATCTTCTGCAATTTCAATTATATTTTCCAAGGCTTTCCTGCTGTCATTAATTGTGAAGGCTTCGACGACTCTTTCGTGTAAACTGTTCGGAGATTTATTCTCTGATACATCGATGCTGTCGTCGTCTCTTCCAGCTTTTTTGATGTTTTTGGTTTTTCCTATATCACCAGCACCACTCTTACGCACTGAAGAAGAACAGTCACATCCACTTCCACCTGCCTTTTGGATATCAGCATTTTCGACGTTTTCCACGGGTAGAGATTCCCTAATACAGCTCTGATCATTCTCACTCTTACGCTTCTTATCCGAATTGTTATCTTTGTTGACACCTTCATAGTCATCATCAAAAGCTTCTTGTCGGAGATCTTTGTTTCCAATTTCATGAAAATCTTCACTCTCATTAGCAGTGGAAGAAATGTCACTCAACCGGTGGAAATCTGTCAATTTTCTTTCAGCTTCTTCAACTTGTTTTGAGCCTGCAGTTTTATCGTAGTATACTAAGAAGTGCCTTTTGGGCGATTTCAGCTTGTTTACTTTTTTGTTTGTTTCATTCAGTACTGATTCATTATTCTCAGTCTCATGGTTCTGTTGATGCTTTAATTCATTTGGTGACGGACATTTGTCCTCTGTTTCCTTCACATCTTGTTTCTTGTCATCAGCAGAGGTCACCCCAATGTCCTGGGAACTAATTCGCTGATCTTTCTCCATAATATTCATTTTTGACTCCTTTCTTTCTGGACAAATATCATTAGGAGTATTATCATCCTTATTATCATTCTTTGTGCTCCTACTTTTCCCATTAACATCTTTTCCAGAAGGTTGAAACTCGTTAAGCTCTTCCAGCTTGTCATGTGTTCCATTCTCCCATTTTACGTCATTTTGTCTGTTCTTTTGGTCAAGTGATCTATTATTCATTTCTGACTGAAATTCTGTTGTCTTCAACCCTTCAAACTCGCTGTTTCCGTGTATCTTTTTACCTGAAACAATGAAGAAGATAACATTTGGATCAGATGACATAGTGATATTATAACAATGTATAATGACACAATTTAAACGTAATTCACTTCTTCCATTCAATTTTTTCATACTGAACATGCTGCAATAAACATCGTTTTGAAAATTTCACTAACACTGTACACTGTTACGGATCTTTCTCTGACAGGCATACATTTCTCTTGCAATGTAACAGTTCATACAGGTAGTTCAGTGGCTCAAGTCTTCACGAAACATTGGTAGATCATAATTTGCATGTTCAATCAAGTTCAATGCGTAGTTTCTCCCAGTTAGCGGAAACCTTTATGAACAATCAGATGGCTGAGCACTGACCTGGTCTAACCCAAGGAACAAGTTGTCAGCCAGTCACGAAATTGCTTCCACAAGATCACTTCAGTACAGGTACAACAGGAATTTACTTCCTGAACAGGTGAAATTAGTTAAGTTGAAAATATAACAATTTAAAGGTAAGGTACGTGTAGGCTGAGTTGAGGTATATAGGTGACGCTAAGTACGTGAAGTGAAGGAAAAGAGATTGGTGAAGTTGAGAAAAGCTTAGGTATGGCAACAGGAAAGTGGACAAACAGTATTGTAAGGACGTAAGGTAAAGATTAAGTAAATTCAAGGAAAGGTATCTGCAGCAGGGCAATTCACAAAAACATAATGAAACAAATAAATGGGGGACGGAAATTAGATGAGGATGTTCACAATTACATATGGAGGATACCAGATTGGGATAGATAGAATGTTGTTCAGTAGCCACCTGAATGACTATGTAAGAAGTGAAGACTCCTGTGGAAATTGTTGAACACGTAGGAAAAATAATCAGTAAAATATTTCTAAATTAGAGGAAATGATTGTGTGCATTCTCGTTTTTCCGGTTAGTAGTTCTGAGGAGCTGCACTTCTTAGAATGTCAATTTGACAGTGTATCATATACTGTATATCACATACTGTATTATATTCTATCACTAATTAATCTGATTTGTTACAATTGCTTCCACAAGATCACTTCAGTACAGGTACAACAGGAATTTACTTCCTGAACAGGTGAAATTAGTTAAGTAAGTTGAAAATATTATACAGTTATCGCACAGCGCCGAGTGCAATATCAGTTTTTATGGCACCGAGGTGACTAATATTGCACGAGGGCGCAGCCCGAGTGCAATATTAGTCACCTCGGTGCCATAAAAACTGATATTGCACGAGGTGATGTGCAATAACTGCTATATCATATGGTTTTTTGTGACAAATGCAAATAAAAGGGCTGGAATTCTGATGTCTAGACGCTTTTTTTGTTTTTTTTTTGTTTCTTTTGACCCACGTTTTTATCTCATCAAAATTCAATAAATATTTCACCAAAAAAAAAGGCTTCTCTCTTGTGGAATGATATACTTGATGATGGGTCTTCTTTAAATTCTAATTACTATTTTTTTGGCAGACTTTAGATCTCTTAACACAACAAAGTCACTGAAACTGGGGGAAAACGTTTTTCGGCCTCTTAATCCTTTATAGGCCTACTGACTAAAAATAATAACATAAACATTAAAAAAAAGTCGATATCTACTTAGCCCTTTAAAATACATCTTTTGCCACCCAAATCACTTTCCTATCTATTTCCATTACTGGGTGGTGATTCATTTTTCACTAAAACCAAGAAACAATCTTGTGCTGCCGCAAGTCTGTGTTTCTTTTGAACTACATTTTTAAAATAAATCTCATCAGAAATCAATATTTATTTCACTCACAAAAACATTTTTCACACTTTTGGAATCCGAAAATTATATACTTGATGATAGATATTATTTAGATTTTTTTCTGAAACTTTATAGCAGACTTTTGACCTCAATACACAAAAAAATCACTGAAAAATCGGCAAAAACGCTATTTTTCTGTCACTTATTGCTTTATTCTGATTACACAAATAATATAATCAGTACAAAAAGTTTATATCCTAATAGCCCTTTAATAGACGCATCTTTTGCCGCAAAAACCAGCTTTCTAACTGCCTCCGTTGCTCTGCATTGCATTTTTTAGTAAAATGAAAAAACACAATCTTTTTCCCTGCTTGTGGTTGCAGCAGCATTGAAATATGGTGCTTCCTCTCAGGTCCGTCCAATCTTTCACATGTTAAAATGAGCGTGCAATATAATGCGTGCAATATCGTAGAATATTGCACGGCTGTAGGCCAATGAGAAGCGAGTATTTTCGCTAGCCATATGATATAACAATTTAAAGGTAAGGCATGTGTAGGCTGAGTTGTGGTATATAGGTGACGCTAAGTACAGGTGAAGTGAAGGAAAAGAGATTGGTGAAGTTGAGAAAAGCTTAGGTATGGCAACAGAAAAGTGGACAAACAGTATTGTAAGGACGTAAGGTAAAGATTAAGTAAATTCAAGGAAAGGTATCTGCAGCAGGGCAATTCTGTAAAGTCCGATTTACAGATTTGACACTTTGGCAGCTTGTGTAGCACCAGTATTGCACCTCAGCTATTTCATTGTTAAACAGGGATGAGATCAGGTAATAGGGGTATCAGACAAGTCAATGAAGTCATCAACCAAAGCTACAAGTGCAATAGGAGCTGAGCTACATCAAAATGTCATCGTGTCGGACGTACTCACAGGATGTATGTGTTGGACTGTTGGTGGACTGTTGCACTGTGAAAATGGCACTTCTTGTGTCATCATACTGATGATTTGTCATGATCATACCCAATACTTTCAATGTCAATTTGATTTCAGGAGACTAATCCCGCTTGTTGGTGACAGCCAAACGAAAGGATGATGCTTCTGATTTTCATTCTAAAATAAGTTATGACAAGTCAAATGGCCTTCTCTTGATCATGACTAAATAAAACAGCCTTTATGTTTCACATGTTGAGAGTAGCGAAGATGACACTTCATCGGCTATCATGAATCATGAAGTGCATTTTTCACAGAGAACTGGTCCTCATTTTTTCTATATCAAAGTGACAGACTATAAATTGATACAGTATCCTTTGTAAGGGTACCTTTCTTGTTTATATTAAAAAATAAACAACCTTTTTTAAAGAAGCTATATAAATGCATTGCCATATTTAACGATAAGCAAAAATAGCCCAACATATCTGCAGAATAGTTGTCAGATGACACTGCCATCCAATTTGTATAGTTTCATACTCATTGCTGAGAAAAAGAGGCAATCTGGCAGCTACAAGGGTTCCTTTATATGTAATAACAAGTGCATTATTAGTCATGAGAATCCCCTTGCTGCAAGACTGTGATCCATCTGCATATATGTAAATGCTAAATGGCTTCATGAGCTCCATGTCAGTTGTCCTGTTGTCATGCAGTGTAATATGCATCTAGATATAGCCAAGAAACAGGAAGTCACAGACATCATTCAACGAGGGGAAACTGTCGGATTAGACGTTGCATGGAGTTGTCCGATAGTTTCAACTCGAAGTTTTGTCCTCGCCTGGTAAATTTAAATGTAAATTTCTATTTTTTTTAAAAGTCCATCTCAACCAGTGGTATTACATCCTTGGTGGGCCTGTTCAAGCATGAGCCTTTCTCAATTCCCGAGGGAGTATACAGCCAGGCAGTCATATTCAGTGCCACAATGCTGAGTCACTCTACAATCCTCATCACTGCCTATAGCCAAGTACTCATTTGCACCTGGGTAGAGTGAGGCAAAGAGTTATGGAGGATCTGCGCAATTCCTCTGTGCCATGGCGGGGTCTCGAACCTGCAACATACCAGGCAAAAAAGCACCTTATCCACTCAACCACGGCAAGTGTCCTTTGTATAACTTGAACCAATTTCCTTTTTCGTTTCTTTCACTGCGCGTTGGGACTCGTGGGTCGTGTCAAATGCAGTGCTTTTGATTAGTGTTTCTAGCAAGTCTCGCTCGTGACTCTCGAGATTGTCATAGTCTACTGAACGAGACTCGAGAATTTCTCGAGAAATCTCGGACACTGTCCTTCTATTGGCACAATGATATAACAAGAGAGATTTAATCATGTGCAAAGGATCGTATTTTTGGCTTAAAATTATGATATCTTGTGTAGTTTTATGCTAATCTGTGTGTTTTGTTTCAATAAATAAAAACTAAACATCCAGATATTATACAATTTTAAAACATTTGTGCAAGTTCAACTTCAGCATTTATCAGGCATACAATGGGGATTATCATCAACAGATATTTAAATTGAACACTGGCGCAACTACGCAATAACAATAATATCAATCAAAACAAAACAACAACCCAATGTTTGTAATAGGGTGGTCCTTATTTATAAACTTTTGAAATCTCATGGTCTGACCCCCCTAAAATCCTCCAATTGGCTAAAAAATGAGGTCTGTAAAGTTTCATCAAAATATATTAATATTTAGTGGTAGCTCAACAGCCTTGAAAATTGCTTATTTGAAGCAATTTAGGCGTTAATAGCCAGAATGTGTCAGTTTCTCCAAACATCTCTATCCACCATACATGGCCTTAGTCAAGGAACTTTAGTCACATATTATTGTCTTCCTGTGTCATAGTATCTACAATCAAAACTAATATTGACTGTGATGAAATAAATTTCTAAGAAGTTGATGGTGGTGCAGTGATTTGACATAGTAGTACCATCAGTGAGCTCGCGATTGGTGAATCAATTGTCAGCGACTTCTCTCCGTCACAAACCTCACACGGATGGCTGTTATTCACTGTTTCTGTGCCCAAAAGGACCTCAAAAACAAGAAAATGGTTTTGCTGTCAACACAATATGATATTTGTGGTGCGAAGTTACTTGAAATAGCAAGTTTTGCTTTCTCTACCGTCACCTTAAATGCAAGGAACTTGTCAGGTAAGAAGCTACTCTAGTCTCCTACTGTAAAGAAAATTGAAGCAGTTTGGAACAGAGCAAGAATATCTACAAGATACAGTCTAGATGTTATCAAGAAGGCTGAAAACCTTAAATATAAAGAGTGGCAAACCTAAAGAAAAATGCAAAACCAAGATCGCAAAAGCAAATTTCGAAAGAGGACAATTTCATCTAGTATTTCCAAAATTCACAGAGGGATGCAATGACTCTTATCGAAATTTCTGACTTCTGACAACAGAGAATTCCTGCTTGCTCAAAGGGAAAAAGTGCAATGAGGATCAATGGCTGGTGTTGATATGGTCTTTGATAGAAAAGAAGGGAAAGGAAAGGATGACAAGGTGAAGTACAATGCTAAAAATCTCAATTTATATCACTAATGAATTCAACAAGGCATTTTCTCACACCCTGGTGGGTCAATTACCACTTTTTTTTTAGTTAAGGAAATAATAAAGCTGGAATCCCCATGTTTATATTTGATTTGACACATTTTATGATTTGGCAAGTTTGCAACACCCCTAAATGTTGAAAATGACGTGAAAATTAGAAATAAAATGCTTTTTATTTTTTTTCACCTGATTCAGTAATCTTATGTATTACTAGATCAGCTGTGATATTTTGATAACAATGCAATGCTATTTGATAGATCTAAACTTGATATTTTGCATGCGACAAGGGTGTGAACAACTAAAAATTTTAAATTTCAATTTTCTCAAAATTTTCCAAACAGATTTAAAGAAAAAATGTACAAAGAATTCGTCAACATGGTGTTGTAGTATGTAGTCTCAGCTTCGATTTGATGTAAAGATCTAAAAAATCTGTAGGGAAAATTTTGAGAAAATTGAAATTTAAAATTTTTAGTTTTTCACACCCTTGTCGCATGCAAAATATCAATTTTTAAGATTATTTCATAGAATCTAATGGTTGCTTACTTCCAAAATTCAATTGTTCAGTTATAGCATACACAGATAAACAATTGTAATCATGTGACCATGGAAGAGAATCTGTTGACTATTAATTCAAAACTATGTTGATTGCACTAAGGCACGCTATAACTGAACAAATGAATTTTGGAAGTATGTAACCACTAGATTCCATGAAATAATCTTAACAATTAGCAAAAACAGATAAACGAAGCACTTAAAATTCTTCAGAAAACCATGAATTGCTACCGACAATTCAATATAGATAGAAACAGAAACATTGTTATTAAAACTTGAAATTGATCTAAGCCATTAGACCACTTGGCAATGCATAGATATTTTTTTCTAAATACTTCTATCAAAATATATTATTTGCTTGGATGTCAAATACAAGTTACCAAGCTGTGGTGAAGATACACACTTGTGAGATGCCGACAATAGGTATTCCTACATTTTTCCACTATTTGTTGTCCGATAACTTTACAGATGTTTTTGTGAATCCCACTTGAAAACTTGAACATTAACTGGTGAAATGCTAAAAATATCAATTTATATCACTAATGAATTCAACAAGGCATTTTCTCACACCCTTGTGGTTCAATTATAATAAAGCCGAAATCCCCATGTTGTGTATGCCCAAAGCATCTATAATCACTCACAAATATCCACAAATATCCACAAAAGACTGTCATGGATTTTGGCTTAGTCTTTTGACTTTGACCAAAGAGCCTATTTGACTATTAGCCTATTTGATATTAGGCTCAATTCTCATTGGCTGTCGGATTTTAGATTGGAATCTCATTGAATTCTCAGTGTGTCCAATGAGGATGCAGCTTAATATCCACTGGCCAATCATGGCTGTGTGGATATTAGGGTTGACTGTCATTGGCTAGGATATTTGGCCAGATTCTCATTGGACAGCATATTAGGTGGCATTCTCATTGGACAAACTATTAACTACAGTGCCCCCTACTGTGGATATCAGGGTGGATTTTCTTTGGTTAAGATATTAGGGCATATTCTCATTGGTCAGTGCACTATTATCCAAAGTTGGATATTTGTCAAAATCCACTATAGCATAAAAGAGTTATTGCTAGTGACTTGGGCATGTATCCAAAGTAGAAGATATTTGCCAAAATCCACTATAGTCGGGAGTAAGGGATAATGAGTGATTTAGGCATTCGCCCAAAGGACCTATATTTTGCCCAAAGACCTTGCCGATATTTTGAAGGATGCGATGACTTTGGGAAAGTCATGCCAAAAGGAGTCCTAATGCCCAAAGGCCCTATAGTTTGCCCAAAGACCCTATATAGTGGATATTGGCAGTAACACATGTTTATATTTGATTTGGCACATTATATGAGTCGGTGAGTTTGCAACACCCTAAATATTGAAAATAATGTGAAAATTAGAAATAAAATGCTTTCAATTATTATTTTTCACATGGTTCAGTAACCTTATGTATACCTATATAAGCTGTGATGTTTCGATAACACTGCAATGCTATTTGACAGATCTAAAACTGATATTTTCCAAGCAACAAGGGTGTGAAAAACTAAAAATTTTAAATTTCAATTTTCTCAAAATTTTCCCAACAGATTTTTTAGATCTTTACATCAAATCGAAGCTGAGACCACGTACTACAACGCTGTGTTGACATATTCTTTGTACATTTTTTTTAACCCTAAACTCTCATCAAGGACACTGTGCCAGCAGAGTAATGATAACTCCCCTAAATAATTAGGTTTTAGCAAGAAGGTGTTCTCTTTAGTATTAGGAAAGGAGTATTAGAATAGGAGTAATGCCAACTGCAGACTTTGGCAGTAGCATTGACTGAACACTCTGACAGAACACTCTGACAGAATCATCATGGAAGGTAGCATGTTATTGCAAGGACAGTGCAATAATGTGTTAATTCAGCTAAAACAGCATTGTGCATATGCCGAAAATACCATAAATAGTAAACCTCTTAAAAAGGAGAAGCTTTTGTGAAGAGCTTGCTGCTGGACATTACTTCATCTGTCTCAGAGATAGAATGCTTGAGTAAGTAACATCCATATAATCATTTTGCATATATATATACAGTGTCTCTTTAAGTCAAATGTTCAGCTTTATTGCAATCTCTACTCTTCAATCTATATTTAGTACAATAATGATTGCAGTTTTGTTTGTATAAGTACGACGTTAATAAACAATAAAAAAAAAACAGGGGTGTAAGTTGAAACTGATTTGGGGGAGGTGCCACTGCAGCGAACGCATGGTAATTTGCTTCTTTTCCTATCTCTCTCATGCTATTTTTAGGCCAAAGGGCTAGTGGCGTATACTCTACATACGCAATTACACAATGAAATTCCGTTATGGTTGAATTGTTATTCAAGACAGAAACTATTCTTATTTCAGACTTATGCAGGTTTGTAGCATCCATCGCCCTGGTTCCTCAGTTGCAAGATAAGATTGACTATGTCCTGGATGGAAAGGGGTTCATACAGTACAACCATCATAAAATGGCTCGTCAGTTTGGATCGACACTTATCTATCGATCTGTAGTGATCCATGGCGATCTTGGTTGATATGGAGTGATCGATCTGGAGTGATCTGATGTGATCTGTATCTATTAATCAAAATTAGTATTAATAAATTTACTTTTCTGTAACAAATAACTTTTGGATATGTTTCCTTAATCAATACATTCAATTGTGGATTTTTTCTGTTCTTTGACTTATAATCCTAAATAATTGACATGATTGGTTTTCACTAAAAGTGGATTATTAGATCACTGCAGATAGAATTCTATCATCTCAGATCACTACAGATCACTCTTTATCGCTCTGGATAACTATGGATCACTATGTAGAGCCATTTTAAGATGGTTGTACTGTATACTACATAATGCACTCTCAGCTATTTCCTGGAAAGACGGTGTTGTACTTTGTGAAGAGTGCAATTCTTTTTTTTTGTATCTACGTCTTAACCTGTAAGAATTCTTTCTTATAAAAAGTTTAATACAGTAGAAGATACTACCAAATCACTCAGAGTTCTAGCGTGAAACTTTTTCCGTGTGAAACGTCATGGATACTTGTGTAAACACTCTCAGAGCCCCTGATAAATATCCCCTAGGTGTCTCTGCCATCGAGACCTGTTCAGAGACCCTTGTGGATTGTAAAATAAGTTAAATAACGTCGATCCGTGTTGCGACTTTGAGCTCAAATCTAACCAACTTGTAATTAATTCTCAGCTAAAATACACATATCCACGCGTAGAACAAGCCAATATCTTTACTTGCAAATAGTTTCAGGTTGGTTAGATGTATAGTTTTCCCAGAAATAGGCTTTTTGCAAACAACGTTTTTTTTTAAAAGATCGCTAAACAGAAGTGAAGATGCTCAGAAAAGAAGGAAGCAGAAATTTTTAAAAAAGATTACTAGTGAAGTAATGAGTATTTCGTTCATCTAAAATGGAATAATATAAGTTTAAAGGATACTCAAACGAAATATGTTGCAAGATTTACTAAATTGCAGAGGAAAATTTGGGAAAAAATCGCTCAAGTTTTCAGATAAAGTATAATGGAAAGCTGCAATTGTGCTGATCAGGAGTTCATGCTTAAGATCTATTAATTCATGATTTAAAACTGCTAGTGGAATTTTAAAGCCCTCGAAAATAACCACCTGAAATGTTAGTTATACACCTCAAACTCGTTGTATAACCTATGCTTAAATCCAATTAACATTGAAAATATTGGGTTTGATCATGACAAATCATCACCATGATGACACACGAAGTGCCATTTTCACAGTGCAACAGTCCACTCTTTTTCTTTATCAAAGTGACAGACTATAAAAAGGACAGACCTTGCAAACTACGAGTACTCAAGAGAATTATTTGTAACCTTCCAAGTCTGCTTATTAACTGATAGACAAAATAGGCCTACTTTGAAGGTTTGAAGAAAATCCATTCGTTTTTCAAAGAACCAGACACCACATTGTAATGTGATTTCAAATTTGGGATTAGCAAAGTCAAATGAGGTTGTAATGCGTAGAATACGCTCCCATTCCATGTGTTAGTGATTTCAAATTGTCACCTAAGAAGTTCAACAACATTTCATTGCAAAAAAATTGCCACATTGGGGTAATTGTCCAGGTTTGTGCCACAGCTTAGTGAGTAAAAGTAACATAACTTCCTTGTAATTTGTGAAATATCAACTGTTTAGGGCTATCGTCATTTACAAAGAAAAACTCTTTCAGCCTGAAAATTATTAGAAATTCTGAAGGAACTGACCCTTCATGTAATGAATTCCTTTTTTTCCATTACAAATTCCTTGAAATTTGACAGAACATTACTTGAAAATCACCTTTCACAAAAATTATACCGATTTAAAAAAAAAACTTCAAATAACAATTCCTTAAAATTTGACTCATTTTAAAGTAGATACAGTACCCTTTTTTAAGGGTACTTTTCTTGTTATATACTGGTTGCGTCATTCTACACTATCAACAGTGCCTTTTCTAAGCTAAAGATGAGGATTCAATAGTTTTTCTGCAATGTCCAAGATTGCAGCAAGCCTGATGCAGAAGAATGTGACCTGCTGGAAAAACTGAATGTACCATTGTGTGAATAATGACAATATTCACACTTTGAAGTCCGCTATGGCAATAGCTATTTTTAATAATTTAGTTTTTTGAAATGTGCTGTTTATTCGTTTGTTTTTTGTAGGTCATAGGAATTACCATAAACATTGCTATTCAAACAAATTAATGTATGGTATACATTTTTTGATTGAAATCCATCCATGTTCTATTGAAGATGTGTGCAACCATGTGATATTTATGTACAAAGTAATATTCCATGTAAAGTATGCCTTGTATCATTTTACAATTTTATAATATATATGATTTAATTGTTTTGTTGTTTTACTGTCATCTAAGATCTCCTCGTGGTCATGATAACACATGAAATCAAAGTACAGATGTCAAACACATCTGACAGTGTCACTTTCAATTTCTTTTGACATAATAATATGTATTAATTATGGAATTAAGATGCATTATTAATTATGTCATTCATATTTTTCATGCATTTTGAGTCATTTTATATCGTTAATGTTACTAACAGCGGTCCCTCTTAAAGGTTCTCTTTATGCATTTAAATACGGATGTGAAAAGTGATTGTTTCTAGTTATTACTTTTACTTTTAATTACTTTTACAATGATAGTTACTGTATATATATCCTTTATTAATTTTGCCATTAGTATTTTTTATGAGTGTTTAGCGTTCTAATGTGACTTATCTTATTTTGGAATAACTCTAGCATCTCGTTTTAGTTTTAATTACCAATGACGCAGACCAAACCGTATTGTTGCCTGTTGTTACAATGTACTTTTAGTTTCTTTCGTCAATAAAAATTTGTTATTATAATGTCATTTGTTTTTAATTTCAACAAGCCATTTCTTGTGCTTCATGTTATTTTGGAATAATAAAGCCTGCACAATTTGAAGTTTTACTTTTCTCATTATGGAAATAAATTGTTTTTTAGCTACATAATTTATAAATAAATTGACAATTAATTTTTTCTACTACAGGCAGTAGAGCCACAACATCTCAGGGGGCAGTACCGAAGTATTTCACCTGAGAGAGTTGACCTAATGTGCAAGAGGTGTATATATTACTCTCTATGGTGTTAGACCATCAATATATGTATATAACACCATGCACAGTCAATATATGTATATAACACCACAGTAGTAACACAGTAATTGTAACACCCAAGGGAGTTTTTCTTAACCCCAAGAGGTGTACCATTGGTTAAATTACGCCTAAGGGTGTATCACACGGAGTCATGCATTACACCTGATGGTGTACTGTACAATTTACAATTTAAGGTGTTTATTTACCCCCTGGGTTCTAATTTTTTGTCCAGGAGTATGCCCGCTAAAAGGAGTAACTTTTACACCCCAGGAGCATAACACACTACACCCAAGAATGGATTCTTATGCCTTTTTGGGTTGCATTTACTCTTTGGGGTGTAATTTTAGGTCCCATTGCTCTACACCCAAAAAGGTGTAATTTTGCGGCCTTTCGGGCTCTCAGTGTTGCTTGCCATTCTTACCACGGTACTAAGGTCAAAGTTTTACAGTAAGAGAAGCTTTTATTTTTTTAGCGTGATATATGATCAAAAACTTACTTTAAGGCAACCAAATAAGCAAAGGTAACCTCTAAAATTGCTAGTTTCCCAGTGACACTCATTTATGTAGCAATGACTAGTTCTTTTATATCCTGTTGGACTGTGACGTCAGAGATGACTCTATTCTAGCAACGCAATACATCTAAATTAACTACACGCTGTGATGTCATTTTAAATTGGGTCTGATTCTCCAGATTCTAGCCAATGTGAATCCGCCTGAACCGAGCATCACAGTTTCAACACAGTGTCAGAGTAAGCACTTTATCAGGGACAGACCCTGAAACAACATCATCACAGGCTGATACAGCCAATGGGCTGACAGTAAACTATGCATCACTGTTCATCGGGATTACAAATGTAACTGATGTAATGCTTCCTTCAATACATCCTGTCTACAAGTGGACTGCTCTTGCATTGCCACAGATCAGAACATACAGTACAAATTTCTAAAAGTGGCTTGTCATTTAAAAGCTAGCCTTAGCTATCTATCCATAGCCATTCCAAGCTAAACTAAGCTACACTTATCCATAGCTAGCCATAGCTATCCACAATTACTATTGTTTAAACAAGGGGTTAAGAGATTCCAGTGTATACAAAAGAATAGAAATGGATGGTTATGGATAGATATGGATAAGACTAGTAATGAATAGCTACAGACAGCTAAGTTGAGCCACATTTAGAAATTTGTACTGTATGCTGTCTTGTGTTTCCACCTAGTGACTAGTGTGCTATTCCGCGAGCTCCTGCGAGCGGTCCACCAACTTTCAACCAGTGGAACACACACAATTTTGTCTGGAAGACACCGGGGCTGTTTCTGAGTGTGTTGATGGCCTTGTCTACTTCCTTAGAGAATGTGATTGCCGAGTCTGACTCTGGTATACATCGATGTTGAATAGAAATTTTGTGAATGTGCAATGAAATTGGAACTATTTCTTGGGACAGCAATGCTGTAGCATAGGAAATCAACTTTTGTGCCAGGTGGCAGCAGCATGCAGTTCTCAGTTTCACCAGACTGCAATACATCAATGTTTGATCTATCACAGGCAATCATCAGTCTAATCCTACCAAATGATAGGTTTTTGAGCATTCACAGTAGACAACTGTAACAGTTATAATCCCCACAGAGTTGTCTGATTAATCTACACACTTGCTAATTTACAACTTAAAATTTTGATGAAACTTGCTATACAAAAGGCTTTGAAAATTTGTTTGTAAACACATGGATTATGCGATGTATATTTGTTCTGGCAGCCCAATGGCTGAGAGGCGGTGATGTCGAGCTTGCATGGGTTTTCCCAGACCCAATTTTCACTCTGACATCGAGTTGAAACTGTGATGCTCAGTTCAGTCGGATTCACATTGGCCAGAAGCTGGGGAATCTGACCCAGTTTAAAATGATATCACAGTTTGCAGTTAATTCGCATATATTGCAATGCTAGAATACTGTCATCTCTGACATCACGGTTTAACAGCATAGAAAAGTATTTGAGATTCCATGTAAATGTGACAAGGACTACAATTAGGGCAGGAGGATGTGGCATCGCAGTTTCTTGACTTACCTTGCCTGTAAGCAATGACACCAACAATGAAGTGCAGGACAAGTGTCACCATGGCAAGGAGCAGCACGTAGGAGAATGCAGTGATGGCCTCGATCCTTCTTAAGTAGACGGTGGGTAAGCAAGCGTAGCCGATGGTCATGAGGTTGTTCCAGTAAAACCCGATTGAGAAGGCGAGAGATGTCAGTCCCGCAACGGTGATCAAGATGGTTGAGAGACGATCCGTGACCAGGTTGAAGTAGCGAAGCGGCATCAAGATGTAGATGACCCTATCCACAGCTAGGAGAAGCATAGAACAAGCTCCTCCCACAGTTATCAAGCCAGTTAGAACCCCCTTCAATGTGCAGCCAAATTCCCCTCCAGCGGATGTGATCATGACATTACGAGTAGCGATGTAGGTGGGCGCAACGAAAGTACCGTACACAAAGTCGTAAAAGCAGGAGTTGCAGATGAAGAAATAAGTTGGTTTCCACAGCTGTCTGTTTCTGATTATTGTGAGGATAGTCAAGGCATTACCCACGACAGCTATGATGGCAAGTAACACTCTCACAATGGCAGCCTCTGGAGGGAAACCCTCAGTGGAATTTTGAGGGGGTTCATCATATTCAGCGAATGTTGCATTAAGCATTGATTCCGTGACGATGAAGTCTTCAGTGATGTTTTCAAACTTCTCGTACGAACTCATGTTCACCACAGAATTGTATGCCATTGTAGTCTCCAGCCCAACAGCCAATTTTCATTCAGTCCAATGCAAAGATGTTCCGAAAGCTTCCCATATCCATACTCTGCTTGTAATGTTAAAATTATGTTAATCTCGTGTCTCAGTCATTTTTCTTGCGAAAGTGCAAAACCATAAAGATCGAGGGATTCTGCAATATAGCTTTCAGTGTCAACAAAGAAAATTAATCAGGTCAATAGATATTTGACAAGTTGAATCAGGAAGTCAACCAGCGGCATATAAAAGCAGTAACTTTCAATGATATATTGCTTCCAAGAATTGGCATTTTGGTTACTATGGTGCCGGTGTAAATCTTTAAAATGCTTCAAAAGTCCAGCAAGGAGTAAATCATTAAAAGCATAATTTTTGTAAGGTTGATAAATTAACAATTCCTTGGTAAGTGAAGTATAAAATAGTCCTTTGTCAACAGTTACAAGCTCATGTAAGCAAGCGTGCTTCCTAGTGCTTCTCAAGATTCTGGCCGAACGTGCACATCAGCTTGTGTTATACAGAGGCTGCAGCAAGCAGGTGGGTGGCATGGGCCAGGAGGAGGCCCAGTGACAAGCCAAGTACTCAAGAAGCCCAACTTGTCCAAAACATTTGTCTCCGCTGAAACCAATTTGATAATTTTGTCCTTATAATTGCTTTATAAAATAAGCACTTTGGCAGCTACAAAGGTGGGTTGATTAGCGTGTCTGTTGGTATTATATTATTATGTCTGTTGGTATTATATTATTATATTATTAATTATTGTGTTTTCTGGGGGGGGGGTACGTATGTGCCGCAAGAGAGTCATCCATTAAATCCCTAATTGGCCTAAATGAGCTCATTGTCAATGTCAGTAGTCGGGCACTGAAAGTAATATTTTCTTACATATAGCCGAGGTGAAAGGAGTCAATTAGTGTTTTGGTCATAATAATTCTCAATGTCCTGATTCCTCTTGCCTTTACTTACAAATTAACAGACACAATGTTGCAACGAAGATATGTAACCCAGGATTGAACTTGGGTCCCTTACCTGAAATGTAAAAATATTGGTATTATACCATTTATGTAAATTTTGTTTATCATTGGCCTGACTGCAAACATTACTAATTAAGGTATTCAGCTGGTGCAGATAACTGTATAATGAAGTTGATCAATCTGAAACTTTTGTAATTCACTGTAAGCCTCTTATTATAGCCAGGCAATTTGATATGCAAAAAGAGTGGACTGTTGCACTGTTAAAATGGCACTTCCTGACTCATGATAGCTGATGAAGTGTCATCTTCTCTACTTTCAACATGGGAAACATAGAGGCTGTTTGATTAGTCACGATCAAGAGAAGGCTACTTGACTTGTCATAACTGATTTTAGAGTGAGAATCAGATGTATAATCCTTTCGTTTGGCTGCCACCAGCAAGCGAGATTAGTCTCCTTAAATCAAGTATTGGGTATGATTATGACAAATCATCAGCATGATGACACACGAAGTGCATTCACAGTGCAGCAGTCCACTCTTTTTGCATATCAAATTTCCTGGCTGTAATGAAGCTATGACATGTTAGGCAATGACACGACAGGGAAAGATGGATGCATGAGTTGGGCTTTATGTCCGAAGCCTCAGAATGGTCACCAGTAACCAGCGGAGTCCCCTAGGGTTCTGTGCTTGGGCCCATTCTGTTCACTATTTACATCAATGACCTGGACGACAACTTCACCAGTAACATGCTGAAATTCGCAAACGACACGAAATTGATTAGAAGAATAGCTACTCATCATGACATCATCAGTATGCAAGAAGATCTGCACAGATTGAGCAAATGGTCGAAAGACTGGCAAATGTTATCTAATGCAAGTAAATATAAGACTCTCCATTTTGGATATAATAACATGAAACATCAATACCACCTAGAGGAAGAAGTCATACAACAAGCGAACAAAGAGAAAGATCTTGGAGTCATTATGCATACCTCGCTGAGCGTCAGTCACCAAGTCGTGAAATACGGCTAATAAAATCCTAGGCACGATCAGGAGAACAATCACCAACAAAACAAAGCAGAATATTGTGAGGCTCTCCAAGACTCTCGTCCGACCACATCTAGAATATTGCATCCAAGCATGTAGACCTCATCTTCAAAAGGACATTAACAAGCAGGAGAATGTTCAGCGGAGACCACTTAAAATGATCCAAGGTTTTAATTCCAATTGGATCCATATGAAGAGAGACTCAAGAAGATGAGGCTAATTACTTTAGAAATAAGAAGAACTAGAGCAGACCTCATTTAGGTGTTCAGAATTGTGAACGAGATAGAAAATGTAGTGGCAGAAGACTTCTCCAAATTTTGATCGAACACCAGAAGCACAAGAGGACATTCAAAGACCATCTTCAAGAATAAAGTCAGACTCAACTTACGAAAATTTTCCTTTTCACAACATATAATCAACAATTGGAACAGCTTGCCTGAAAGAGCGATACAGAGTGAAACCATCAACCAGTTCAAAAGCCATATCTATCCAAGTATGAGAAAAAGTGGGGGGCAATATATAAGTCCAAGACTGATCACTGCCCTAATAACCAGACCCACTGAAGACCATTAATCTTCGGTGGAGTCAAGGTAAATCAAGGTAAATCAAGATAAACTTGGTAGGCTAATTAGGGCAGGAGGTGAACGGCAATGAGGCGAAGGATGATTGAAACAGCCATCCAGCATAGGCCCAGGTGCCAGTCTTAGCATTCAAGTATATCATAGTTTTCTTGTCCTTGACACAGTTCTGAGACAAGGGATGCATTGTATGTACTACATATAAAATGACAGTCTTGAACTACTTTTGTATTTTTAGACAGTAGATTATGGTTTAATCTGTGACCAAACCAAAACAGCCTCATGTCATGTTTTCAAACGAGATAAAGAAGGGTTGAAGATGTGATGTTAAAAAGGAGCTTAACTGATCCTTTGTTTCCTTGCTCCCGGGCCTTGGGTCATTAATATGCTAAGTCC
Source organism: Platynereis dumerilii (assembly GCA_026936325.1). Classification (NCBI taxonomy): domain Eukaryota; kingdom Metazoa; phylum Annelida; class Polychaeta; order Phyllodocida; family Nereididae; genus Platynereis; species Platynereis dumerilii. The sequence goes on along the minus strand of JAPTHN010000006.1, from coordinate 8,248,050 downwards.
ATCGAAGAGATTAAAGAAGAGATTCCTCTTCCGGTGATGGCATGTAGTGCTGGTTTTGTGACCTTCAGGTCTCTACCCAGAAGCTCTAGTTCTTAGATTTCCATTCCAGGGTCTTGTGTGGGAGGAAATGGAAGGTTGGACGTCCTTAAAGCCCTAACATCACATGTGAGTCCTAAGTCTCACACCTCCTTACACCTGACTCTGGTTTGTTTTGGTATAATTCCCCTGCCCTTTGCCAAGTCAGGTTCTGGGATCTCAACACTTTGTAATTCACCAGACAATTTGTTACATTTTTTTCTCTTGTAATTTTATATGTAATATACATTGTACAACCCAGCACTATTTACGGGACAAGATAATTCCCACTAAGAAAGTACAGATAGGTTACAGCCTGTAAACTTGATATGCAAAAAAAAAAAAAGGTTCATACAGATTTTTACATTCTTCGAGTCACAGAAGCCTCTGAAGTGTTACATGTATCTTCTCTACATGGAAACATAGAGGCTGTTTGATTAGTCGTGATCAGGAGAAGGCCATTTGACTTGTCATAGCTGATTTAGAGTAAAACTCAGATGCATGATCCATTCGCTTGCCTGTCACCAACAAGCAAGATTAGTCTACTTAAATTAAATTGACAAATCATCAGTATGATGACACATGGAGTACCATTTTCATTCTGCAACCGTCCACTCTGACCCTACAAACATCTCTTCATTCATTTAACTTCTGTTCAGGCACACCTTCAATCTTGTCCAGTGATTCATCATTCTAACTTTTCTTCTCATATCCAGCTGGGAGACTGTCAAAGAAAGTGGAAAAGCAACTAAACAGAGATACAATATCAAACAATCATTTTATTTGGCAGTTTTATTGTGACACTGCTACACAGGCAATTCACCATATACAACCTTCAATTTCTTTTTTACAAACAATGTTTTATTTGATGCAACAATGACCACCAAGGGACACAAACAATGGGCATCAGCAAAGGATCCAGGGTTGTCTTTAATTACATTTTAGTAAGTTGATCAAATATTTTTAAATACAGTTAGCATTGAAGGTTAACATACTGGATGCAAAATAATTAAGGGATTATTTAGCTAAGTTTAACGTAATAAGTAATCTAAGTGAGTGACATTCATCATCGCTGGAGCTCAGATTGGTAGTCCTCTTGAAAAATTATTTTTTTTATTTTCTATTTGCAAACTGGCTTTGCCACATCATTGACAGATTTATGTTGGTCGCCTAACCTTCTTATTTGATGAAGTATCTTGACTGTCCTTAAGTCATTTAATTAGTTTTTTTATTGTCACCCATTCTTCTAGATATGAAAAGCTTAGTAATAACTGACACAAACAAAAAAACCCATTCTTCTGGATATGAAAAGCTTAGTAATAACTGACACAAACAAAACATTTTTAAGTCAGGTACATCACACAACCAAGCTGAAAGGTACAATGTAATTTTGAAACTGTGTTTGGACCCCTAATCTGCAAACAGCTATAATAAGGTGATTACGCAAATGAAAAGCATGTAAAGTACTATTCTGTGCATTAGGAATGCAGTCATTTTACTAAGATGATCTCATAGACAATCATGGGTAGGTAAAGTGGCACTGTTGTTGCACTTCCTGTTTGATCATAACAATGTCTTGAGAAAAGCACATGTCTCAAAAATAGTCAAATTGCTATAAGTATCATTGTTGTCAGCAACATAACACCATGCCGAACTCTCCATATAGTTATTGTTGGCTATATCTGTGTAAAAGTAGACCTTCAGACTTCTTTGACACTGAGTTAAATGGCTTCAAAATTGCCAGGTAAGTTGGCAAAAGTTCTCTGTGTTGACATGTTTTTGGGAGAATTTCTATCTGTTACCTTGCATTTTATCGTCTACAGGACAATCTGTTTAATTTGCCTTCTCCAGGTATATCTCTTGCAATGAAGGTTAGTGAATAGGTAGTCCCATGTCGATAGATAGCTGTTAAAATGTCCCAATTAAGATATTCTTTGGCAAAAAGTGCATGTCTCTGACACACATTCTTATGTTCTGACGGTGTTCCAAGAGGCCCTGTTACAAAATAGTAGGCTGGATTATCTTGTTTAGCATTGTTTGGCATAGACTACTTGTTATAATCACCTGTTTGGCACCTCAGGTCAACAGAGTCCACACTTGAATTGCGATTCCCACAGCAATAGGTTGTGTGACCATGACAATGACTACTGCAACAACAGCTGCTGGTTACACAGACACTGGATCTACATAGGACTGAATAAGTGCTTCCTTCTCACTTTTAGTAAATTGCAAACCAAGATACAGCAGAATATGATAAATCATAACCATTAACGGGAAAACATCTGCAAATGACAAATGATTTGCAGGTCCTTTATGTTGTCACTGTGAAACCTGTATCTTCTTGAAGCAATATCAAGCATCACGAATGAGCACAGTTCATTGAGAAACAAATTAGCAGATATGCAGAAAGTTCAACAAAGACAAGTCCCACACATTTCAGTAGATTTATCTGAGAGGTCCCACCTTATAGTACAGACAAAAAACGGGTGCTTGCAGAAAAGCTGTTAGTGGCCATCAGTGACCTCACAACAGGCCCTATCAAACATTTTGAAATAAGCTTTCAACTTGTTATTGGGCAACTTGTGACCTCATTGATACTCAGATGGTCACTCATTTTGATAGCGTTGCAAATATAGGCTATGACCTCGTAAATTGCTTATGACTCATGGAGAATAACATGGCATGGATAGGGCTATGACCTCACAAGGAACATCTCAGTCCAATTCTGTAAGCACTTGTTTTTTGTCTACTGTAAATAAACTTGAATATGGCAAAGATTTCTTCTCAGCTATGGTGAATTTTGCCAATTCATAGGCCTGAATATATTTCAACCCAAAGTGTTTGTATTTTTAGCTTCATGACACCATTCCTGTGTGAGCTAGCAACCTTCAGGTGACTCTTCCCCCTGTTTTAAAAAATTGGAGGCTTCGCCAATGGGTTCCAACAAATAAATCGTCTGGTGCTGAGACCTACTGTCTTTTTTAGCTGAGTGACCAGAGGAAGTTCATTTCTTGTTGATTGTTTTGGTTCTTCTGGTGAAATTTGAAATAATTTTAGGCAAGTGTCAGGACCTTTTGAAAAAAATCTGTGGAGAAGCTCAAACTTTAAAAATGTGAAATCGGAGTACATGCACTGTGAGTCTGCAAGAGCGAACACCAACCCAATGGAATCAGGCACCTGTGATATGAGATGCGATATGTAAAAAATATCAAACAATCATTGGTAGTTTTATTGTGACACTACAGACATTTAAAAATTTTATATCTCCGATTTTCTTTTTTAAAAATAAACAGTGTTTTACAACATTGGCAGCAATGGGGACACAAACAATATGCATTGACCTAAGATCCTGGGTAAGTCTTTACTCTTTAGGTATAGTTTAGTCAGTTGATCAAAATTCAATATGATAAGCATTGACAAATAACATAACATGTACAAAATGATTTTAAGTCAGCAATTGCATGAAATTGAAGGCAACAATATAGCATCAAAGGGAATATATGTATATAGCTGAGTGGAACAAAGATATGGCTAATCCCAGGTGGTTACTCGACTAAATGGGTGATATCAAGAACCATAACCAGAACCCCAGAACTATGACATGGATCAAATGATAAAGGAAATACCATGACAAAATGATGCATTTGCAAATTGTACAAACTGTGTAAGTCCTGTTTACATTTGCTGTCTCTAGTATTATTTTTTGTCAAAAAATGTGTCACTGTGCCAAGGGCTGTCTACATGTATGTATATATAGATGTATTGCCTTGCATTGGTTTTTGATTATTTGAAAAAATTCAAAGTTATTGTTTTATGAACGAATCTTTAGATGTATCTGATAATATCATAATATTATTAGTCCAGGGGAGCGAGTGTCTACCTTGAAATTGGTTGTAGTTTGGACCTGTATATCAAATCGATTCATCCCGTGAGTTCTTGAAAAGGAGATACCAGTGACTTCCTAACAAGTTAAGTTCATTTATTGTATCTAATGTATATAAAGTTATTGAAAAGGTGACATCCATGACTTATTGAAAAGGAGATACTCGTGATTTCTTAATAGCGAGTTGTCTGTACTCCCTGTAGAAGTAGAAATAGATGAAGGGGTTGATGCATGTGTTTATGTGCCACAAGGTAGCCAACCAAATGTAGGTGATGTTGTTGTACAGCAAGGGTCTGAAGGTGAAGATAAAAGTGTATATGGCAAGAGGGAAGTATGAGCCCAGGAACAGTGCAACAACCATTAACAACATCCGAGTGATTCGCATTTGAAACGATGTTGAGTTTTGAGAAATGGCTCGACGTTGCGTCAAATTGAGTCCCGATGATCTTGACATAACAGCAGGTGTGATAGCGACTGTTTTCTTCCGATCTGGTTTCACTGAGTCCTCTAAATGAACACTTCCTGGCTTGTCTTCTGCAATTTCGATTATATTTTCCAAGGCTTTCTTGCTGTCTTTTATTTTGAATGCTTTGACAACTCTTTCGTGCAAACTCTTCGGAGATTTATTCTCTGATACATCGGTGGTGTCATCATCTCTTCCTCCCTTTTTGATGTTTTCAGTTTTTCCAATATTTTCAGAAGTGCCAGTATCACCAGCACCACTCTTACTCACTGAAGAAGGACACTCACATCCACTTACACCTGGCTTTTGGATATCAGGATTTTCATTGTTTTCCTGAGGTAGAGATTTTGTAATACTGCTCTGATCACTCTCACTCTTGCGTTTCTTTTTCAAATTGTTATCTTTGTTGACATCGTCATCGTCATCATCAAAAGCTTCCTGTCCCAGATCATCATTTACCATTTCATTAAAATCTTCACTCTCATTTGAAAAGGAAGAAATATCACTCAACCGGTGGAAATCTGTTAATTTGCTTTCAGCGTCATCAACTTGTTTTGAGCCCGAAGTTATATCGTTGCATGCTAAGAAGTGCCTTTTGGACAGTATCAGCTTATTTGAATTTTTATTCATTTTATTATCTTCTGATTCATCATTCTCAATGTCATGGTTCTGTTGATGCTTCAATTCATTTGATGAATGACTTATGTCCTCTGTTTCTTTCACATTTTGTTTCTTGTCATCATCAGAAGTCGCCTCAATGTTCCTGGAACTAATTTGCAGATCTTTCTCAATAACAATATTCATCGTTGACTCTTTTCTGTTTGGAAAACTATCATTAGGAGTATTAGCTTCCACATTAGCATTGCCTGTGCTCCACCTTATTCCATTAACATCATTTTCAGAAAGTTGTCTGCCATGCATTTCATTCTGCCATTTTACGTCATTTTGTCTTTTCTTTAGGTCTAGTGATCCGTTATTTCCTCTGTTCATTTCTGACTGAAATTCTGTTGTCTTCGACCCTTCAAACTCCGTGTTTCTGTGTATCTTTTTACCTGAAACAATAAAGAAGATGTGATTTTGATTAGGCGACATAATGATATTATAATGACATAATTCAAAACCTAATTCACTTGTTTCCATTTGACTTTTTTTAACTGAACCTAAAATTGAGGTTTTGCCCATATCATAGAACATGCTGCAATAAACACCATATTGAACATTTCACAACCAAGGTCTGCTGTTACGGAACCTTACAGATCTTTATCTGACAGCCATACATTTCTTCTACAATGTAACAGCGCACACAGGTAGTTCAGTCGCTCAAGAGTGTTCATGAAACATTGGTAGTTCATAATTTGCATGCTCAAGATTTAGTTTCTTCCAGTAAAGGGACAACTATATCAACATCATGTGGCTAAGCACTGACCTGGTATAACCCAAGCAAAAACTCGTCAGTCAGTCACGAAATTGTTTCCACAAGATCACTTCAGTACAGGTGCAACAGGAATTTACTTCCTGGACAGGTAAACTTAGTTAAGTGTAAAACAAAACCAAGGTGAGGTAAGGTACTTAGGTGATGCAAAGTATTGGTAAGTTCAAGGACTGAAGACAGATGAAGTCGAGAAGGCATGGCAACAGGAAAGTGGACAAACAGTATTGTACAGGGTGTCTACAGAAAAAAAGGACAGTCAACACATTTTGATTTGTTTACAGTTCACTTTGTGCCAAGCATCATCATTCAACAAAAAAATGATTTGAGCATGAGTAGTATTATCAGAACAGTCAAGTTGCCCATTATTTGTACCCCTTGCTGTTGTAACTTTCTGCAGATGAGACCGAAATGATGCAAGCATGTTTGATGCACTCCAGCAACATTTTGCCCCATACAGACTTGATGGAGGCCTTTTACTTTACTGCGAGGGTTGGGATAATTTACTGGATTGATTCTGGCGTCAAAGTTGCACATACCAAGTAATTTGCTGGGTCCATCTCAGGAGACAAGGGATGTCACTCTACCTTGCTCAGCAAGTTTGCTTTGAGGCACTCCTGAGTCTTCTATGCAGTATGAACATGTGCTGCAACTTGTTAAAAGATGATTTTGCCAACAAAAGAGTTTCCTGTCTGATGCCATGGCATCACAAATTCTTTCAGAATTTTATTATAAACATTTGCATTGATTCTGGTGTTCTGATCAATGGCTATTTGAGACATTTTTATGATTTTGTGGTAATCAGATGACCCCATGTTGAAGACGAAGTGTTAGGTCCTGAATTTGAATTATCGACAGCTGGAGCATCAGCAAATGTCCCACTACTCGCGAATGATTCATTCCTTCTCTCACAAGCACCATGAATTTCTCATCATCAATGAGGAAACTAGATGACCATGGACAGCTTGGAGCAACTCAATCACTTTCGCATATCACGCTTCCATTTTGTCTTTAGTAGTGATATAATTCACAAATGAACTTATTTGCAATAGGTCAAATATGGCTGACTATCAAATCCACTCTTATGTCAGACTCATCACCAATTTCTGAACTAATATGAGGTCAAAAAAGAAGACAAGTGACTGTCCTCTTTTCTGTAGACACCCTCTAAGGACGTAAGGTAAAGGTTAAGTAAATTCAAGTAAAGGTACCTATGTCAGCACAAATATAGGCTCACTTGTGTAAAACAGTTCAGATGTTAAGGTCTTCAGGCTACCTATATTTTTTAGAATTTTTTGAAGAAGCTACAAATGCTTAGCCACATTTAACACTCAGCCAAAATAACCCAACATGACAAGTCTTTTCCTCACTCAGTCTGCAGAAGCCAAACATATCTTTACTTGCATATTACAAGTATTAAACAGGCCCCGCCAAGGATGTAATTCCACTGTCTGTCAATTGAGAATGGACATTTACATTTACATTTACCTGTTCAAGCATGAGCATTTCTCAACTCCCAGGGAGTATACAGCCAGGCAGCCGTATTCAGTGTCACAATGCTGAGTCACTCTATAATCACCATCATAGCGAAGTACCCATTTACCCCTGGGTAGAGTGAAGCAAAGAGTTATGGAGGATCTGCGCAATTCCTCCATTCCATGGCTGGGTCTCAAACCTGCAATGTCTCAGTTACCATGCAGGCCAGCACCTTTTCCACAGGCTTGAAGTAGTTAATTCTTAATATATAGGGACATTTCTGTCGAAGGAGAACATCCATTTGTGCTACTGTCAGACTAAGTTAACAATTCACACAATCGCGAGATTCTATATTAGCTTACCATTCATAGTATACTCCGCCTCATAAGAAATTAGAGACTTATCTCAGAATGGATAGAACCAGAATCTTTCTACTGAGATGAAAATACCCAACTCTGAAATGTCACAGCTATTCCGGCAAATATTCCAGCTCTGCTGCGTAAATAAGTATCATATAACATTCATAACAGGTCTCTGTATTATAGGTAGTATGTTCAGTGCACTTGTGGTGAATAACAGCCCTTTTTAGGAATTGCAGAAGTTTAACTGAATGTTGGTGCCCGTTGGCTTATTATCCTATACTATATAATTTTTTAACAACATGTCCAAGGGGAGGGTAAAAAATAAAAACGTCATAAAACGCGCATACACTCTGTTTATGTGCGCGTTTCTACTCGAAAAAGTCCGTAAAATCAGTGCGCATTACCATCCAAGTGCACTTGTACAACAGTATATTTGTGTATTGCTTTGTTTGGTGGGGAGGGGGTACAAAAATACGCATGAAACCAAATAAGGGTGGGGTTATAAAAATCTGCATGAAATTCAAGGAGGGGTATCAATTTTTGACGGGAAGTCCCACCCCCCCCCTCATAAATTCTGAACGCTCCTTAGGGTTTGGCTAGCAAATCAGTTTATGGGGCCCTCTCGTACAGTATAATCCAATAAATTTTCCAAGCAGACGCCTGTACTTGCATGTCCAGATGCTTCACTTTCCTCTGTTTGTGGACCCAAAAAAAATCAATCCACACAACAAACACAGCTCTCACCTTCTCACCTTGCTAAGGAGTAGGCGTACGAGGCAGGGGGGGGGGGTTTGGGTGAAACCAGTGAAGCAAATGAAAAAAGTCCAATAGGAGAAAGTTACACAAAAGGCACATGCCGTGGACACACTAGGGTGATGCAAAAAAGTGAAGTTTTGAAATGTTAATGGGGCACCCCCTGAAGTTGTTACAATATATGAAAAAAAAATTCAGTGAAAATTTGAGCTCAATCGGACAAAAATTAGAGGGTGCTACCACATCATGAAAATTAACATTAGTATTCAATGCAAAAATATCCAATGGGTCATTCCATCTCAAATCAACCAATCACCTTCTCCGATTTTAGTGAAACTAGCCACAGATCAAGAACACAATATGGAAGGAATTTCACTGTGCACTAACGAGGGGGGTACCCTCGCCATCAGGGTAGCCATTACAACTACTGCTTCGTGATTTTAAAGTGAAATTGCAAAAAATGCAGGGAGAGTGAGGTCTTCAAATTTTGAAGATGGTCTAAATAGCATGTGGAATGAATCACAGCCAAGTGCCAGATTAAAAAAAGCAAGATGAAGTAAAATATTTATGAAATTAGAAATCACTCGAGGTGAGGGTACCACAAAAAATGAAAAATGGTAGGGCGAGGGTACCAGCATATTGGCGAGGGTACCCACGCTTTTTCAGCGAGGGTACTAGCATTTTGGCGAGGGTACCAACCCGGAAGTGGCGAGGATACTGCAAGATTTGGGCGAGGGTCACTTCCGGTTGGCGAGGGTACCCACCAAAAAGAGATTGGCGAGGGTAAAGCAAGATATAGTCTGAGCAAACTGAGCAAACTGTCTTGTAAGGAGAACCAATGAATCAGCCTTCAGTTTGCTCTTTGTTGCAATAGATAACAGCATGTACTGACACATGATTGCACTTCTGAAGTTATTGCCAATCAGGAACTCCAATCAAGAACACAATGGCAATGCCCTATCAAGTAATTTTCAATTTTATTTATTTGATATATAGATAGAATGATATAGATAAGCACAGAGATGGAAGCGATTATTCAAATGCTGTCCAGTCGAATTGAAAATGAAATAAAAGAATAACAGACAAAAATAGGTACAATCATAATTAAAAAATAAATAAAATGTAAAATCAAATTAATTGACTACCTTTCAGGTGAGAAAACAATTGCCCAATACTAGGCACATTCTGTAAATTCCCCACTGTGGAAGTCTGTAAATTGTGGCTTCAACTGCATGAACTCGTATATAAAAACAAATTAGATGAATATAACCAGTCAGGCCTACATAAAAGCTTTGGAAAAGCGAGCAGTTCACCAAAACCATGATTAAATTCTCAGTCTCTGAAATCTGACTGGCACATTCATTAACCTGAGAGGTGATTCTTATATTCCTTAATCAGGATGGAGCATAATCACACCTTTTGTATCACAATTTATGTTTCTGTATATTTGTTTGCCTATAGATTGTGGAGGAGTTGCTTACAGACAGAGAGGACATGAGGAGAGTTATAAATAAATAATATAGTTGATACCATCCACAGTGAAACTTTCTAAAAGTAATTATGGCTTCTTCCTGTATTGAGGTGTATTTTTACAGGGTTTTTTATGCGGTGACAGTAACATGCTTGTTATAAGCTTTTAATATAAGATTCACCATGTTTTTAAAGCTGCTAATTGCACAAGGCATTTTTTGTAACGTTCTGACCATACAGAAGGTCGCACTATTTCACCTATCACGTTGAAACTTAGTATACATTCTCAATAGAATTTTATCTTGCTTCCATCAACTTTTGGCAAACTTCTGTGTGTGATAGATAGATAGATAGATAGATAGATAGATAGATAGATAGATAGATAGATAGATAGATAGATAGATACTAAGTCTATCTACAAGCAGCTGTTAAAGTGCTTGCACATTATTTTTATGTTTGGATCATCAGTCAGTGGTGCAAAAAGCACCGTTTGATAGTCTCCCAGCTCAATGCATCATACGAGAGCAAAGTGCCCAACTAACATGTAATCGGTAATGAGCTCAATAAAATTTAAGGCAGACATAATTATTTCAAGACGTTCACTTTCATATATAAGTGGACATTTGGTCTTATAAATAGAGGCTGGTATTTGGTTTGATTTTAGCTTTTGCTCATTACCTAGTCAATAAAAATGTATGGCTATTGAAAATGATGATGATAATACAGACTTTACACGCTGTCAATTTTTTTCAAAGAGGTGATTGTATGTTCTTATGTATTTGAGATAGTGAAGAATTGAATAATAACGGGTCATGTTTTGGCCTACAAAATCATCCTCATAACTCAGGGCTTCCTAACCAAGCCCTGATTGCCAGCCCTGCATTATACTGCGGTGCTGGCAGCATTCCAGCGGCGCCGGAACAGGGGCATCTTGAGGTGCTTAGGGTTCAGGAGAGGTCCAGTTGGGTTTTAACCTGACTAATAAACTGCATGAAAATAAAACAGTCAGAAGTCAGATTAAGTAGTCATCTATCTATCTATCTATCTATCTATCTATCTATCTATCTATCTATCTATCTATCTATCTATCTATCTCTCTATCTATCTATCTATCTATCTATCTATCTATCTATCTATCTATCTATCTATTTGTCTATCTATATAAAGTATAATCTTTCTTATCACTCTTTCTTATCTATCTTAACTAATATATTCAGTAACATCACTTGCTGTTTTTGTCACACTGAAATAATGGCTGAACAGCAAAAAAAGAACTATTTGTAGACCAGTCATTTTAGGTGGTACCCTCGCCATGACAATTATTGCAAATGGTGTTACCCTCGAGGGGCTTTTTTGGTTACCCTCGCCCTGGCGATTAATTTCAAATGAAAAATCTGACAATTCTGTGACCAATCACTCGTGAAACGCAATTCCTATGGTGAGTATAACATCCAGACTACATGCTTGACCAATATAGGCTTTGTATTTTATGTAATAAGCTCAGGATGACAGAAAATGACTTTGAATCGAGAGTTTCAATGGCTGCCCCAATGGCGAGGGTACCCCCCTCGTTAGTGCACAGTGAATTTGTGTGAAATTTCAAAGTTGTTTCTCAAAAATTGAGCAAGTTGTGGCCAATTGAAGATTAAAAATGTGGTCCGAAAATCGGAAATTGTCCATTTCTAAAAATTTAATATCTCTTTTGTTTGTTCACGTAACAATCTGACAAAGCCCATGTACTTACATATGACCCTATTGTAAATTGTAGTTCAAGAATTTTTAACCCAGAAGAATTTGCCACTCTTCCAGAATGTTTTAAATGTGTATGATTTATCACACCGAATTCCAGATTTCAATAATTTCTATCTCCCTCAAGTGACTTTGAAAATGTCAAATATTCCGCACATTTGTTCTTTGGTGTGATTAGAATTAGTAAAAATAAAATTGCTTCACTGTGTATTGATGGCAGCGATTTATACCCCGCACAATTTTGAAAAAATTGAAATTTACCATTTTTGGGAGAAAAATTTCACCATGTGGGATAGGTAGCACAAGCTGCTGACGCATTTCATAAGAAAGCATACGAGAAGGGCATTTGATTGATATGAGCCACGTTTTGTGTATATGAATTTTTAATTGTGAAATTTCACTTTGTATTTTGGTCGTTTACACATTTTCAACATTATGTTTGGATTTCAAATGACAGCAAAATCATGTGGGATGATAAATTTGAGTTTAAATGTTGGCTGAAACTTATATTTCAACCAAGGTCTTCAATTTGATGTCACATCTTACCTGTGAATTTCCTTTTGTAGTTGTCTACTAAAATTCTTTGGGAGAATAATTATCTAGAAGGAAAAATTCTGAAATTTCAAAAGCTCATGCAGGACAGGTGATACGATTTTATCATTCGGAAAAATAGTAGGTCCTCACAAAAAAACAAAAAAATTTGTTAAGGGTTGCTTCAAAAATTTTTTTAAAAGTTTTTGAGGGTATCCTAGTCAATTATTAGGGAAAGTGCAATTTTACCTAAGATAAAGATGGACAGCTGACAAAATTATTTTCAAATTTTATGCCTTGATCAAGGGCTTTGATCTACTACTAAATTTAATTGGAAACTTCATGGTTTTGTATTTTATGCTTTTGCCATTTATGGTCATTATTTTCAGTGTCATGCTGATAACTTACTGGATTTGACAACCACAGAATGTAATACACTTGTCATATTTGGTTCTAAATTAAAGTTCATAGTATGGACAAAGTATATATCCAACTATTTTCATTATATGACATGTCCCACATGGCATTAGCTGATTTTAAAATTTGTGCAATTTTTTCATTATTTTGCATTGTTATGATACAAGATAATTGTACTTGAATGCACTAATTTAGCATATTTGGTATTGGGTAAAAATCCTAAATCAAGGCAATACTTATATCCTATTTTTGCATCCATATAAGTGGTCCCAAATGATCTTTTGATCATTTTATATCTGCATAATTACAGCCTAAATGACTATGTTTTAAGCTTGAATATGAAAAAGAAAAATTCATATACACAAGACGTATCTTATATGAATCAAAAGCCCTTTGCATATATTTGCACGTGATATGCATGTGTCGTTGCTATGACCTATCCCACATTGTGATTTTTCACTCCGAACATTGGTAAATTTGATTTTTTTTAAATTTGAGCTTAGTCTGTATCACAGCAAACGTCAGCCAGGGACATGAAATCAACATTACCCTTCCTTCTCACCTCAATTAACAAATTCGTGAAGTATCTTTAATTTTGGAAGTTTTCTGACCGAGTGGGAAATTATTGAAATTTTAGTTTTAGTGTGATAAACCTTCCAACTTTCAAAATATGTGGAAGGTCATCAAACTTCTTTTCAGCAACTTGCTTTCAGCCATTTTGTTTATTGACATATCAAGCATTTATTTATAATATTTTAGGGCATTATCTTGAGAAATCAATAAATGACAGCAATTTCTAGATGGGACAATTTTCAATTTTCGGTTCTAATTTTCAAACTTCAATCGGTCAGTACTCTCTCAAATTTGCAGTTACAGAACTGATATTTTGCATACATTCATTCCATATAGAGTTCTTCAAATGTGGGCAGTTTCGTGAAAATCTAAGATGGTGAGGTGGGGAACTTTTCAAATTTTGGTTGATTTCATGTGGAATGACCCCAATATTTTGGCATGTAGCGAGTTCAACTATACCTGGTGCACCAAACCAATGCGGCATGGTCATAATTTTTGGGTCTGGTTGTCAGAACAGCGCATCAATACAAATTTGGATTATTTTTTACTTCTCCAGACTTACGAAGATAAAATAGTCAAAATATACCAAATTCGCGGTATTTAATTACATTGCGGGTTTTAATGTCACAGAGATGAAAGTTACTTCAATAGATGGAGCATGAATACCAACACTGCTATATTCTGACCATCTGACCCTATTGAATTAGGTTATTTGTCATTAACAATTATTTGCGAAAATTCCCAATATTCAAGGCAATGCTGTAATACTGTAGAATATAGCAACATAGTAATGTTGGTATTCAAATTAAAGCTCTTTTCCTGCTTAATAAGATGGCGTAACTTAAATTTGTGTACCTTTATTCCTGGTTATGTTATTCATTCCGCGTATAACCTTAATACTGTAAAAATCGGGCAAAATTTGTTGCTTTAAGAGTGCCCTGTAGCCTGAAATGACCGGATATTGGCAAATATGAATGGATTTGTGATGAGAATAGCGGAAGGCTTAAACAAGAAAAAAATTACAAACACTCTAGTGGTAGGATAACTACCTTCACCCATCACCCATAAAACTGGGATTTCGCCCATAGCAATACAATGTTATATTTCAAATTGTGGTAGCACCCTCTAAAATTTTTCCGATTTGGCCCAAATTTTTACTGAATTTTTTTTCATATATTGGAACATAATTAAGGGTGCCCCATTGAAAATTAAAATTTTTTTTTTGTTGTGCAATCTGCATCACCCTAGGACACACGCTTGTGGAAAAGGTGCTGGCCTGGTAACTGAGACATTGCAGGTTTGAGTCCCAGCTGTGGAATGGAGGAATTGCGCTAGTAATTGGTCAACCATTTATTTATGTTATGCTATGGGACTCTAGTTTTTTTTTTCAGACTTAACAACACGATTTCATTTTATGGTTGGCCCATTGATAGCAGCTTAATCGCCTTAAAGGGGTCAACCTCAATTATTGTCAAACCAAAATACTGTATTTGTTATGTATCAATAATTTCTCCTTCCTTGTCTTTTCTCTATTGAAAATAAATAAGTCTTAGTGTGAGTCTGAGATTAGTGTAAGTTGTTCACCGCAGACACATAAAAAACCAGCCTGTTTTACCCATATATCAACATCTGTAGAGTCTGTAGGCCATGTGTAGATGTCTGGAAGTGCCAGGCTGAGGGATGCTGCTGACAGTCCATAGAATGTTATTTTAGCCTTACAGTAGACACGAAAATTTGTTCATTTCAGTCTGCACTAAATTTCACAATTATACATATGCCTGGTTATTATTATTCCACTTAAATTATGGACTGTCCGGATGGGTTTATTTTGCAACATCTAGGTACTGACAGTAATTCTGGCACCAAAATTTGACATTTGCAGACCTCATTAGGTTTGAAGGTAGTAGATTCCATACCAGAGGACCCTGATAAAACACTGATTTCATGCCATATTTGACAGTACTGTATATCAGCTTCACTAACTTGAATTTGTCACGCATATCATTATCTTGTCACTCACGTGGAGTAAAAAGAACTTTCAATTGGTGGGGACATATCATGGAGTACTTTGTGAAGGACTCTGCAAGATTTAGTCTATGCGTAACATATAACATACTGCTGTCAGGAAAACGCATGTTAAACTTCAACAGCTTTTTACAACATTTAAATATTAATTGATTTTGCTGAAATTTTTACACAACAACTTCTATCTATATAAGATCACAATACAAGATTCAAATCAGATAAATTTTAGAAGAAAGTGTTTTTGGACCACCCTAGCATCCATGCATCCTTGCCAACTGATGTAAGTGGAATGGCAGGTCTTGAGTCTCCCTCTAGAGACTATTGCTCTGAAGTTATTGAGTTTGTGGATTTCAAAGCAAATATTCAGATACCAATGACATGGTTTATACAACTTTTGCATTAAGTATTTTTGACACCGATTCTGACAGGCTGTTATATCTAAGAAAATTCAGTTAATGCCATATAACAAATACATTTACTGTCAGCAAGGGGGATAAGACTTCACAAATAAAGTGTATCTAATTATGCCATTGTAATTTTGAATTTTTAAAGCTAAAATAGTCTCAACAAAAACTGCCTACACACATCCTTTTAAAAAAGCAAAGTCAGATGTACTTCATCCTTTAAGGAATTATCTTGTTATAGGTAAAGGCATTGATACAAAAATGCTCTGCTGGGGAGTATGATTATAGGACAGGAGAAGGGGCATCAGGGTTCCTTGACTTACCTTGCCTGTAAGCAATGACGCCAACAATGAAGTGCAGGACAAGTGTCACCATGGCAAGGAGCACCACATAGGAGAATGCAGTGATGGTCTCGATCCTTTTCAGGTAGACGGTGGGTAAGCAAGAGTAGCCAATGGTCATGAGGTTGTTCCAGTAGATACCGATGGAGAAGGCGAGAGATGTCAGTCCCGCAACGGTGATCAAAATAGTTGAGAGGCGATCCGTGACCAGATTGAAGTAGCGAAGCGGCATCAAGATGTAGATAACCCTATCGACAGCTAGGAGAAGCATAGAACAAGCTCCTCCCACAGTAATCAAGCCGATTAGAACCCCCTTCAATGTGCAGCCAATTTCCTTACCATAAGATGTAATTATAACTTCACGAGTAGCGATGTAGGTGGGGGCAACAAAACTGGCATACACAAAGTCGTAAAAACAAGAGTTGCAGATGAAGAAATAAGTTGGTTTCCACAACTGTCGGTTTCTGATGATTGTCAGGATTGTCAAAGCGTTACCCACAACAGCAATGATGGCAAGCAACACTCTCACAACAGCAGCTTCTGAAGGAAAGCCCTCAGTGGAATTTTGTGGGGGTTCATCATATTCAGAGAATGTTGAATTTAGCATCGATTCCGTGGCGCTGAAATCTTCAGTGATGTTTTCAAACATGTTTGACCCACTCACATTCATCTCTGAGTGGTATGCCATTGTAGTTTTCAGCCCGCCAGCCAATTTTAATTTAGTGCAATGCTCTGCAAAACTGTTTCTGAAGGTTTCAATATCTATACTCCGCTTGTGATGTTACAGACTTAACACAACTTTAGAAGATTTTGTTGATCTGGTGTGTCAGCCATTTTTCTTTCAAAAGTTTGACATGTACAGATTCTGTGGTTCTGCAGCACAGCTTTCATTGTAACAAGGAATAAGGCCAGAGAGCTGCTCATTTATGATAATTTATAGATAATTGACATGTTGACGTCATTTTAGAGCAGTAATTTTTAATGATATGATTTAGCAAGCCTGAAACCTTTTCTTTTAATAGTTGATATGGACAACTCTTCTCAAACAGATATTAGTGCATATTGAAGCTGCCAACTAAACTAATTAGTCAAATTAGACAGGATTTTCGCAATTAATGTTACAGAGATAATTTTATAATGATTTGTGACAATGTGAGTCTCTCGGTTATTTCATTTTACAAAATCTTACCAAGTTGATTAATTGTTAGGTTGATTGGAATTTCCTGGCTGTTCTTAAAATTAGATTTGACCTAATTGTATCGTAGATGCAGGTGTACCATCTAGAATTTGTAATTTTCACCGAACTCTTATACACAAGATACATGTAGTCCTTGAAATGTGCAGATTCCAATGTTAGTAACCAAATGTTAGTAATAACACTGATTAGTTATTGAATACTTCATGAATGTGATAACTTGCAATATTTGGAGTTAGATATAATTCAGACTGTTTCTCAGCCTTTGGATGGCTTTAAACATGAAGCAATGAATACATTCTTCAAACGAGTAATCTCAATTTATCAGATGTTCTGCCTGTAACAACTACTGCAAATTTATGGAATGAATTCAATAAAACATATAATAAGTATAATACGTGTGATCAAAGTTCGAACTACTCATTGGTGAGTTGTTCAGATTCTGTGACAACCATGTGCAGCAAGGAGTAATTAAATCCGTACAGATGATAAAATAGCAATTCCTTTGTAGTGAAGTTAAAATAGTCCTCTGTCAACAGTTACAAGCTTACGTAAGCAGTGTGCTTCCTAGTGCTTCTAAAGATTGTGGACGAACATGCACACCACTTGTCTTATACAGAGGCTGTAGCAAGCAGGTGGGTGGCATGGGCCATGAGGGGGGAGGGAGCGTAACTCTTATGGAACAGTAATATTATATTGTTTGCATTTCACACATACAGTGTTGCCAGTTATTGCTCTTTGTCCAGCAACTAGGTGATAACAATTCATCAACTGAAATTGCATATATGCAATTATCAACTCACAATACTTGATGATAGTAAATGAGACAAACAAACAGGCATAAATCGCTGTAATTTCTGACAATACAGTAGTGGATCCAGATGGAGAGTTATGGGGCCCAAAACTCACCGCCCCTGGCCTGTAGATTTAACACAAACAAAAAATTTAGATCCAAATATTTGTAGTTCATTGTCATTTATAAATTCCTCCTTCCTACTTTTTCTGAATCTGCCTCTGCAATACTAGAGAATGTGGAGATCAAGTCTTGATCACTGCCTGTTGTTTTCTTGTTTACATATATATTTGACGTTCCTCAATCAGGGTGGGTAAAATTGATCACCAGATAAACAGAAAAAAGAAAGGCAAATTATCAGCCAAAACGTGTTAAAATATTTGGAGGTTGCGCAAATAATTTGAAATTTATAATGTAATTCGCCATTCTTAAAACTGAAAAATAGGTCGATTACCCAGAAATTTGTCAGCTGTTAATATTTTTTTGGTGTTCTCTTTGGTAGATGAAAAATATATCATTACAGTCTGTAACTTTGATTCAGAAAAAATGAGGACCAGTTCACTATGAAAGATGCATTTTGTGACTCATGAAGAGTCATCTTCTCTAAGTACTTTCAACATGGGAAACACAGAGGTTGTTTGATTAGCCATGATCAAGAGATGGCCATTTGAGTTGTAATAACTGATTTTAGAGATACACAATCCTTTGTTTGACTGTCACCAACAAGCGGGATAAGTCTCCTTCAATCAAATTAACATTGAAAGTATTGGGTATGATGTTGAATGACAAATCATCAGCATGATGACACACTAAGTGCCCTTTCCACAGTGCAATAGTCCACTCCTTTTCTATATCAAAGTGACAGACTGTAATGGAACACGTCAAGGTGCTAATCCTTTATTAAATAACAAACGGTACCGTCAATATGTGACAATGAGATGAGTGCTTTAGTGTTAATTTCATATCACCAAAATATTACTTCTACTAAAAATGATATATTTGTAATATTATGATGACAATTGGAATTACAAAACATGCATTGCATAGCACCAAACCTTTAGCAAGAAACTGACAAATATGTGGTGTTTTATCAGGCCAAGCCGAAATTATAGAAATGCGGCCGCCCTTAACTTCGAGGTGCGATTTGACCTACTTTCTATGGGCGATTATTTGAATGCTTAAGCTGTACGGAAGGGATCACTTGACTCCACTAATAACTAGTGAAACAAATGTCTACCAATTTTAATAAAAGAGTTACGGCCATTTTTGTAAAAAATTTAAAATGGCCTTCTTACCCCACCCATCGGGCAAGAAGCCCCCCTATTACAGGGTGGTCAAAAAAAACTTTACAGTTGATATTTCATTTTCCAGGCTGCCATGATTGAGTCAGTGCCTGGGTACTTATTGTGTATACAAGCCAAGTATGTTAGATCTTTGGAAAATTGGTTAATAATCAAAACGGTTCATTACTTTTTAGATAGCAGACAAAATGCAAGCTGGGAGTGCTCCTGCGTTTTCACTACTCTGGGTTGTTCATGGCCCATCAGCAATTTTGAAGCTACTGAGCTTCACAGGACAAAATAAATACAACATAAAATGAAATTGAGAAGACAGAGGCACAATTCAGCACAAACCAGAAGGTGCTAGAGCAAGTTCAGACTTCACAATGGCCATTATAAGATTTTAAAACAAAGCCGTCTGAAGGTGGATGATCAGGGTGTTGAAATCACATGAAAGTACATATTAACATCTTGAAAGAGCATCTAAAGCCCTGGATAGATAAGACATAAAGTGCAACAGATAATTTGATCTTCAAACAAGATGGGGCATCAGCCACACTCCCTTGGAAAGACCAGAACTGGATCAAGGTTCGCTCTGCCAAGTTTCTCGGCAGGACAATAGGGCCCCTGTTATCACAAGATCTCAATCAATGTGATTATTCTGGAAGGGCAAACTAAGAGGCAGATCCCTGCAAGACAACACAGACCTTAGTTGCCCAATAAAGGCATCCATTACGTTTGTATGGGAAAAACGGACACAAAGTTACATTTTTGACACCTCTGCATCATTTAGGCCTACTGCAGAAAAGTCATCTGTCCAAAAGGACCTCCGAATGAATAAACTGTCTCTAGAAGAGTTATTCTTTGCTATACAACTTGTTTTTGCATTGAAAAATAAGCATTTGTTACAATGAGCGTCATCCAAAAAATTATCCATGAGTGTAAAGTTTTTTGACCACCCTGTATAATCCAATGGCAATTTTTTTTGCAAGCACATTCAGCCTTAAAGTCATTTCTTAGGGTTCTTCTATCATTTTTAAGGCATTCTATCCTTTTTTCTCAATTTTTCTGTTCATACTTTTATTTTTCAATATTTTTTCTCTGTTTCTATTTCGGGCCATTTTTTTTCTATTTTAATTAGCTATTCTATCAAGATTTAAGGTAAAGTACACATTATTAAATGGTTCCTGAAGCAGCTTCGACCCCCCAGTGAAGGGGGCCTCATGCCCCATATCATGCGGGGGCCTCTCGCCCCAAACCCACATATTTTAATTTGACCTATATATTTTGAACTAAAATGCAAAAAACACGATCCAAATCATATTTTTGTGATGGTCATAAAGTGAAGTAATGCAGATATCCATTATACTTTATAATTTTTTTTATTTCTGACAACCCCTTTCAAAGAATTAGTCAAAGTTACAAAAACCATGCACATTTTTTTGTTTCTTTAATTTCTACTATGGTTTGGTGCTGTTTGTCCTGAAAATTTGTGTCGTCACCTATATTTAAAAAAAGTACTCAGTACTTGTACTTGTACTCATAGAATGTACTTGTACTTTTACTCGAGTACATTTATAATTTTCTGTACTTCAACTTGTATTTGTACTCATAACCTGTCAAGTACTTGTACTTGCACTTGAGTACATTTTTGGATGAATTCATGCCCATCCCTGATATCAAGTGAGAAGAGAGCTATGAACTTGATTGAAAACGTCAATAATAACTTTCGTTATTTTTACTCAATCGAGTTTAATCTTAAACCAAACAAAAACAACCAAATTTCTTGTTATGAAGGTTTAAAAGGTTGTTTGCTTGCCCTTGGGATGCATACAACCGAAAGGTCCGGACATATACTTGTCGCTTATGCATTTTTGGGATGCAATCCTTCATAACTTGGACTGATTTTGATGAGAAATGGCCTAAATGAAAGCTAAATCCTTCTACACCGTGCTTATATTGCAAAAATAAAGTTTCATCTCAGTTTGAATATTCTACAAATTAATGATAACAGTATGACATAAAAAATGTGCTTGGATATAAGTTTAATTTGTCCCATGCAAAAAGTAAGAGAACTTTGTCTTTAGTAAATGTCAGTGAAGGTGTAAGATTTCATCGAATGTCTATGCATTAATAGTACTATAAGTAAGCAAAGGTTCTGCACTGGTGAATATCATGATCCTGTCAGCCCTCAGCAGCCCAGGTTTACCTCAGTGTCTCATTTCATCGCTTAATCAGATCTGGGCCACTAATTCGGGACAAAAAAGGTCATTCATGAATGTTTTTAGCCAATGGTTACTAGGGTGGAGTGAAAAAAGTCAAAATGTTATTTACTTGTTTTCAGCTCTTTAAATCATGTCTCTATCTCATTTAGAACCCCTTTTATGGCAAAAAAAAACATTTTTGAGGTCTCGCGAAACATAGAAAAAGGTGTTTTAAAAATGCCCAGGGTAGCTGTAACAGAAATGACAGCAACCACCCAAAATGGTCATAAATACTTATTTAACTATATTTGACAAAGTTTTTGGAGGGGCTGTTTTTTGAATTTCACATTTTGATTTTTTTCACTCCACCCTAATGGTTGCGTGTCTTACTAATTGATTAACATTGACATAATCCTTCAATTGACAGTTAGTGTTTAGTGTTGGTTTCTCTTGTTGCCAAAGCTTGCCTATGTGTTATTTAATTTAATCATATCAACGTGGCTTGACTTGCTATTGTCTGTGTCATATAGGCAAGAATTTCTAATCATACTCTAGACCAAATCCCACTTCTAAAAGATTTGTTCTCCTGTTAAAAACATGGGGTATTGTGAGATTTTGGTGGTGCAGTCCAGGCCAGGACACCCGAGGCCAAGGCAATGCCAAGTATTAGGCATGTGAGACCAAGCCAAGGCAGAGGCCATCAACACATGGCCTTGAGGCCGACCTTGAGGGTGAGACCGGCCAGTGGCTCCTACCACTGGCCCAAAGACGCCCGAGACTGAGGCAAGGCCAAGAATTTGGCATCCGAGACCGAGCCAAGGCTGAGACCGAGCCAAGGCTGAGACCATTAAAATATGAACTTCGAGGCCGGCCTCGAGACCTCCAACACTGCTTGTGAAGGGCAGGTTAAATCTGTTCTCTGCATAATAATGGCATGGGAAGCCTGAGAAACTGCCCTTTGTTGATTTGAATGATGGGCCCCTGAGCAACCTATATAATATAATCGTATATAAGTATCTCCAACCCCAACCCGATAAAATCTGGCAACTGTGATGTGAGCTGCAATATGGAAAAAATATCAAAGTCAAACAATCATTGGTACTTTTATTGCGACACTACAGACAATTAAAAATCTTACATCTCTGATTTTCTTTTTTATAAACATTGTTTCACAACATTAGCAGCAATGGGTACACAAACATATTATGCATTAACTGAAGTCCGGGTAAGTCTTTAGGTAGGCCTATAGTTCAGTCAGTTGATCAAAATTCTAAATAAAAACCATTGACAACTAACATGACAGGTACAAAGTGTTTTACAAAGCAATGCATGAACTTAAAGAAATGCAAATAAATAAACATAGCAAAACTAAGTCATGAGTGGCGCTGCATTGCATTTTTGTGATGTCACGCCAATTAGGCCATTGTTATGGTTGCGTCAAGAATGTAAACAACTGTGAATGGACTGTCTACGTCAGAAAACTGTCAAAAGTGGAACAAAAATGGCACCAAAACATCCCAAAAGTGTGATAAACAAATTGCAAAATGATTATTCCATCCATGAGTATGTTTATTGCTAATGTCCGACTTTTAGATTCTGAGCAATCAGACCAAACACCAGTTCGCATGTTGACGAGACAAACTGTAAGTCAGCAATTGCATCAAATTTAAGGCAACAATAATATCAAAGGGAATATATAGCTGAGTGGACCAAAAATATGGCTTATATTAGGTGGTTACTCAACTTAATGGGTGGATAAAAAATACCAGAACTGGATCCCCAGAACCATGGCAGCGCATAAAGTGATAAAGCAAATACTATGACAAAATGATGCATTTCAAATTGTACAAACTGTAAAAGTCATGTATACCTTTGCTGTGTATGGTATTTTCTTTTGTCAAATTTGTATGACTGTGTCAAGTGATGTTTTTGTATATTGTCTTGCATTGTTTTTTATGCATTTAATAAGTTCATTTAATCTATTGAATCTAATTCATATATTATAGAAGTTATTTAAAAGGAGATACTCGTGATTTCTTTAATGCGAGTTGTCTGTACTCCCTGTAGAAGTAGAAATAGATGAAGGGGTTGATGCATGTGTTTATGTGCCATAAGGTAGCCAACCAAATGTAGGTAATATTGTCATAGAGCAGGGGTCTAAAGGTGAAGATAAACGTGTATATGGCAAGAGGGAAGTATGAGCCCAGAAACAGTGCAACAACCATCAACAGCATCCGAGTGATTCGCAATTGAAACGATGTTGAGTTTTGTGATATAGTACGACGTTGCAACAAACTGAGTCCGGATGATCTTGACCTGACAGCAGGAGTGACAACGACTGTTTTCTTCCAATCATGTTTCACTGGGCCATCTAAATTAACACCTCCTGGCTTGTCTTCTGAAATTTCAATATTATTTTTTAAGGCTTTCTTCTTGTCATTAATTTTAAATGCTTCGGCGACTCTTTCGTGTAAACTGCTCAGAGATTTACTCTTGCTCTTCTTATCCAAATTGTTATCTTTGTTGAAATCTTCATAGTCATCATTAAAAGCTTCCTGTTGAAGATCTTCATTTCCAATTTCATTAAATTCTTCACTCTGATTTGAAGTGGAAGAAATGTCACTCAACCGGTGGAAATCTGTCAATTTGCTTTCAGCGTCATCAACTTGTTTTGAGCCCAAAGTTTTGCTGTTGCATGCTAAGGAGTGTCTTTTGGACGATTTAAGCTTATTTGCCTTTTTATTTGTTTCATTAAAGTCTGATTCATCATTCTCAATGTCATGGTTCTGATGATGCTTCAATTCATTTGGTGAATAAGATTTGTCCTCTGTTTCTTCCACACCTTGTGTCTTGTCATCCACTGAGGTCACCCCAATGTCCCTGGCACCAACTTGCTGGTCTTTCTCCGTAACATTCATTTTTGACTCATTTTTTTTAAAACAAATATCATTACGAGTATTAGCATCCTCGTTACTTGTGCTCCTCCTTTTCCAATTAACCTGTTTTTCAGAAGGTTGAAACTTGTTAAGTTCTTCCTCCTTGTTTTGCATTTCATTCTCCCATTTTAAGCGGTTTTGTGTAGTCTTTTGGTCAAGTGATCCATTATTCCCCGTGTTCATTTCTGTTATGTTTGACCCTTCAAACTCCGTGTTTCCATGTATCTTTTTACCTGAAACAATGAAGAAGACAAGATTTTGATCAGATGGAATAATGATATGACATAATTGAAACCTAAATCACTTGTTCATTCGACTTTTTTCAAACTAAACATGCTGCAATAAACACCATTTTAATAACTCCACTACCAAGGGCAAGGTCAGCTGTTATGGAGCCTTACAGATCTTTATCTGACAGCCATACATTTCTTCTACAATGTAACAGCTCACACAGGAAGTTCAGTAGCTCAAGAGTGTTCATGAAACATTGGTAGTTCATAATTTACATGTTCAAGATGTAGTTTTTCTCAGTAAGGGACAACTTCATGAACATCAGATGGCAGAGCACTGACCTGGTCTAACCCAAGGAACAACTTGTCAACCAGTTACGAAATTGATTCCACAAGATCACTTCAGTAAAGGTTAAACAGGAAGTTACTTCCTGAACAGATGAGGGGGGAGGGTTGACCTAGTGGAGGCGTACTGGAGTGCTAATCGCCAGATCCAGGGTTTTGAATCCAGCTTTTGTCAGGTCACCTGGGCCTATATGGACGGCTGCTTCAATCATCCATTGACTCATTGCCGTGTCCTCCTCCTGTCCTAATTAGCCTACCAAGTGCATAAATACCGGATGTGAAGCCCAAATCATCCATTAATTTCCATCCCGAACTGGTGAACTTAGTTTAGTGAAGTTGAAAATATGATAAAGGTAAGGTGAGCTAAGTTGAGGTATTTGGATGATGCAAAGTATGGGTTAAGTGAAGGAAAGGAGATTGTTGAAGTTGAGAAAAGCTTAGGTATGGCAACAGGAAAGTGGACAAACAGTAAACGGAAGGATGTAAGATAAACATCAAGTAAATTCAAGTGAAGGTATCTGCAACACAACTAATTTGGGCCAACTTCTGCAACAGTTCAAATGCATGTTTTTAATAACTATACATAATATCTTAACCCTTAATTTGACTGGTAACCAGTGAAGGTTACATAGGATTGGAATAATTCTTTCTCTGCTACCTACTTTACAAACAATTCTCACTGCAGAGTTTTGGATAGCTTGTACATAATAAAAATCTAATTTGAATATCATCAAAACGTATTAATGGGGAGGCTAATTAGGACAGGGGGATGAGGCATCAGGGTTCCCTGACCTACCTTGCCTATAAGCAATGACGCCAACAATGAAGTGCAGGACAAGTGTCACGGTAGCAAGGAGCACCACGTAGGAGAATGCAGTGATGGTCTCGATCCTTTTCAGGTAGATGGTGGGCAAGCAAGAGTAGCCAATGCTCATCAGGTTGTTCCAGTAGAAACCCATGGAGACCGCTAGAGATGTCAGTCCCGCGATGGTGATTAAAATGGTTGAGAGACGATTCGTGACCAGATTGAAGTAGCGAAGCGGCATCAAGATGTAGATAACCCTATCGGCAGCTAGGAGAAGCATAGAACAAGTTCCGCCCGATGTTATCAAGCCTATTAGAACCCCCTTCAATGTGCAGCCAATTTCCCCTCCAGCGGAAGTGATCATGACATTACGAGTAGCAATGTTAGTGGGCGCAACAAAACTACCGTACACAAAGTCGTAAAAACAAGAGTTGCAGATGAAGAAATAAGTTGGTTTCCACAACTGTCTGTTTCTGTAGATTGTTAATATAGTCAAGGCATTACCCACGACAGCTATGACGGCAAGTAACACTTTCACAATGGCAGCCTCAGGAGGAAAGCCCTCATTGGAATTTTGAGGGGGTTCATAATATTCAGAGAATGTTGAAACTAGCATTGATTCAGTGACACTGAAATCTTCCGTGATGTTTTCAAACATGTTGGATGCACTCACGTTCATCAAAGAATTGTTTGCCATTGTAGTCTACGGCCCGCCAGCCAATTTTAATTCAGCACAACAACACTCTGCAAAACTGTTTCTGAAGGTTTCAATATCTATACTCCGCTTGTACTGTAATGTTACTGACTTAACATAACTTTCGAAGATTTTGTCAATCTGGTGTGTCAGCCATTTTTCTTTCAAAAGTTTGACACATACAGATTCAGTGGTTCTGCAGCATAGCTTTCATTGTAACAAGGAATGGCATATTGTGAAGCACTAAATAACAATGAAGACTTAAAGACATGCTTCTCAAATTGAATGAATATATGAAGAAACACCTTATGTACCAAATTAATCACCTAGAGAAGTTGTGAAATGATGATGCTTGTTTTCCACATGTTTCCAGTTGAAAATCTCTCAAAATAATTAAATGTTTTGAAAAGATATTTGTGTCTCTGTCTGATTTTATGCTCTGGACCACATTTGACGACTTCTGGTTTCCATGGCAACAAAATCAGCAATTATTTTCATTTCTATGATCTGATTTTTTGGGGATCATTTGAAAATTACTTCACTTTTAACTGACCAAAATAGCATGTGTCTGCTTAAAATATTGCTGAAGTGATGGCCAGTTCGACAGAACTTATCGAAAACCCCTCGTAAGCTGCATTCTCATTGGACACACTGGGAATTCTATGAGATTCCAATCTAATATCCAACAGCCAATGAAAATTTAGCCTAATATCACATCTATTTAGGCTCTTTGGTCAAATCAAAAGACTAAGCCAAAATCCATGACAGTCTTTGTGGGTATTTGTGGATATTTGCGGGTGATTATATATGCTTTGGGCATATACAGCAAGCTGCTCATTTACAATAAAGAATTGACATGTTGACGTCACATAAACATCATAATTTTATAAGAGCACTAAAATGATATTATACAGCAAGCCTAAAACATTTTTTAAAAATAACTGATCTGGACAACCCATCTCACACAGATATTATTGCACATTAAAACTGCCAACTAAACTAATTAGGTTAATTAGACCCAATTTTCTCAATTAATGTTACAGAGATAATTTTATAACGATTTCCCTATCAGCATGCATCGGTGGTCCAACGTCGGCCCAGCATCAGTCCGATGTCAGCAGCATCGGACCAGCTTCGGGCCAACGTTTGACCGCCGAGGCATGCTGATAGGGTTAATTGTGACAATGTGAGTCCCTCAGGTATTTAATTTTACACAATCGTACACTGAGGTTATTCATTTTCAGCTTAATTGAAATTTCCTTATTGTGCTTAAAATTAGATTTGGAAATTAAAAATAATCCGAATTAGATGTCTTTTTACTAAAAACACGGTGAATCAGATACAGAGAGAAAGTTCATAACAATACCAAATTAATCCTGAAAAATGTAACCACATTGAATTTTGTGAAAATGTCTCCATTTTTCATTTCAGTGTTGAAAACATATTTTAAATGATGAGATGTATAATTTTCCTTAGTAACACTCAATAGTCATTTAAAGCAAGCTTGCGGAGTATGATTGCTTCGATCCAAGAAGTTTAGTTAATGCGGTGCAGGTGTAAATCTTTAAAATGCTCGAAAGTGTAGCAAGGAGTAAATCATTGAAAAAAATAAAACAAAAATTTTTGGTATGGATGATAAAACATCAATTCCTTGTTAGTGAAGTAAAATATAGTCCTTTGTTGCAAGCTCATGCATGTCAGTGTGCCTCCCAGTACTGCTCAAGATCATGCACATCAGCTTTTCTTATACAGAGGCTGTAGCAAGCAGGTGGTTGCCATGAGGAGGGGGGAATAATTCTGATGAACAGTAATATTATATTTGCATTTCACACATTCACACATAAAAAAAATTTGGCCAATTATTGCTGGTTGTCCAGCAACTAATTGATAATTAAGCATCAAATGAAATTGCATACATGTAATTATCAACTCACAATACTACCTGCATGAGAATAAACGTGACAGACACACCCTGCTGTTTTCTTGGTTACATAAACTGCTCACACTTACAAAACGCACACCTATTGAAAGAGGCGGAACTTTTTTATCTACAGTGCCGCCTGTATGTAAGTGAAACGCATGAAATGGTACCATTGCATCAATGCTAAACATCCTCAGCAAAACTGCTTATAGAAGCAGGAATTCTCATCCGATGAGAGGAAAATATATAGGGTCATAAAGGCTGATATGTGAGGCATGTTGGATAACAATGGCAGCCAAATTTCTCTGCTGTAGTTGGAGTTAGGTGTGGATCAAAGTCTTTGATAAGTAAGTGAACCACCTTTCCCTATTAAATAACATTGGGCCTGTGTTTCACTTACTTATCAAAGACTTCGACCCATACCTAACTCCGACTACAGCAGAGTAAATTGGCTACCATTGTTATCCAACATGCCTCACATATCGGCCTTTATGACACAATATGTTTTCCTCTCATCGGATGAGTACTCATGCTTCCATAGGCAGTTTTGCTTAAGATGTTTATCATTGATACAATGGTACCATTTCATGCGTTTCACTTACTTACAGGCGGCACTGTACTCAAGATAATGACGTGTAACGTTCCACTCGTGCTCATTAACTGCCTGGCTAGAGATTTGGAAAGTTTGAAGAAAATCCATTGGTTTTCCAAAGAGCCAGGCACAATTTTGTATGTTTGTTTCAAAGTTGGGATTTGCAAAGTTGAATGAGCCTGTAATGCAGAGAATACCCATCACATCCACATGTTTTATTTATGATTTCAATTTGTCAACAAAGAAGTCCAACGAGATTGCATTGCAAAAAAAATTGTCACGTTGGGCCAATTATCAAAGCTTATGACAAAACATTTTTGAAGAGGATGTGACAAGCAAAACACCAATTTCCGCTAAAATCAACCCAAAACCAACAAAATGCAGTGAAAATGCTTGAAGGGATCAAGGGAATAACTTTAATTTTCTGTGAGTTCGAAAAAGGTATTGTGTAAAAATTTCAGCAATTTAATTTTTACAGGTGGCACAAGGCTGTTGAAGTTTAACATGCGATTGCCCAAGGCAGACCTCAAGATCATTGGTATTTGCAAATCTTGCTATAACGGTGTATTATTTCGATCAAAAAAAAAGTAAGTAAGTAAGTAAGTAAAATTTTATTTTCTGTCGGCAATTATACAATATAACAATAACATAAGCGCACAGCGCTTGTCTCCGACAATAAAATGAAATAAAAGACGATGATAATGACTGATGAATATGTACAATGAAAAGTAAAATAATTAAAAACATATCTATACCTGACACAGCAGGCAGAAGCCACATTGACACTTGTTTACATGTTTTACCACATTGTTTTTAAAGTTAATAAAGTCTTCACTTTTAAGTACATCAGGCATACCATTCCATAATAGAGAACCTTCATATCTTAATGATTTAAAACCATACCTTACGGAATTATATTTTGGTTGAACAAGTAAATTAGTATTTCTAAGATTATACATAGTTTCAACATTGCTTTTTTCATAAAAAGTAGGTTCTATTGGTGGATAATTGTTGGTTATAATTTTATGGACTGCCTCTAGAATTAGCCTAGTTCTCTGTACATACAATGGACACTTTTTAGCTTTAATTAACAATTCACCATAAGAAGAGTTAAAATCTAGATATACATAACGTAAGGCTCTTTTAAATAAACGTTCTAACTTACAGGCATCAACCATCCTACAATAATGATATGCTTAACTGCAGTAGTAAAAATTTGATGAAATAAAAGCATCTAAAATCTTCAATTTACACGGTTCACTGAGATTACGAGACAGACGTGCAAGTACATTAACTTGTTTAGCACCTTTCGAAACAATAGAATCAATATGCTCTCTAAAGCATAGACCTTTATCTATAAATACGCCTAATAATTTGATAGTGTCTACAGGATCAATTATAATATCTGTTAAATTTAGAGAAAAACTTTCATTACAATGGAGTAACATAAATTGAAACTTGTCTGGATTTGCTTTCATATAGTTAGTATGGAACCACGATATAGCTATGTTACATGCTTTTTCTAGGGTAATTTTAACAATATTTGGATCACTGTGTACACATGACAAGGTATTGTCGTCAGCATAATTATAAATAACACATTCTCGTTCAAGTTTATTAATAAGGTCATTTAAGTAAATATTAAAAAGAACAGGCTACCTTGAGGAACTCCTCTTACAATATAAGACCAGTCGCTGTTACATTCATTAACTTTAACTCTTTGTTTTCTACAAGATAAGTAACTATTAATCAATTTACATGAATCAAAAGTCGTACCATACGCTTCGAGTTTGGCAATTAGTAGGCCGTGAGGTATTGAATAGAAGGCCCTCGATAAATCAATTGCAACACAACCAACAGCTTTTTTGTCATCGAGAGCTAGTCTCCAATCTTCTAAACATTTAAGTATAACATTATTAGTACTGTACAATTTCCTATAGGCTGATACAGACTGAGACATAATATTGTCAAAATAACACATAATCTGATCGCACATCAAACCTTCTAAAACTTTTGACAAAGACGATAATTAATACGCTAACTGGACGATAATTTTGTTTATCAAGATTGTTATTCTTTTTATATAAAGGTTTGACTTCAGCATGTTTAAGAATGTCTGGAAATACACAATCTTTAATACACCTATTGACAATACTTGTAAAAGATGAAACTATAACACTACTGCCTGCTTTTAAAATACAAGCAGGTATCCTGTCATAACCGCAAGATTTGTTCACTTTTAACTTCTTAATTTTGTTCATTACTTCATCATTTGTAACAGTACAGAAACTAAAATTGCTATCAATAGAAACAGATCTGATATTTGACACAGAGGAATGATCCTTATAATAACTTAAAACATCTTCAACAGGCTTACCTAAAACATCATCAGACTCACTGTGGTCTTTTGCAATATTGACAAAATAACTATCGAATATGCCGCAAACATCAGTAACATTTGACACAAGATGATCATTCTCAATTAACATGATATTGCTAACACCACAACTTTTATTATTGAAAAAGGGCTTCACAGTATTCCAAAACTGTTTAGAATTAACATTTGAATTACATTTAACATTAAAATATTGAGCAAGTGATTTGCGCTTGAGATTTGTAACTAGATTACGTTGTTTCTTATACAATGACCAAGCATGAATACTTTTGTATTTGTTGAACTTCCTACGTAACATAGCCTTGACATTTATTGCTTTACGAAGCTCACCATTCATATAAGGTAATTGTGGTTTACGCCAAGTCTTAGATTTTACAGGAGCGTGAATATTGATAACATCACTCAAAAGAATATTATAAGCCCACATGGAATCATCAACATCATCAAAAACCTGACAAATATCAAAAGGAAAATTGGTAAGGTCATTAACAAAGGAATCATTATCAAACTTCTTATATGATCTATATATAATTTTACGTTTATAACTTTTTGGAGCAAACATCTTGGTGGCTGCACATACAAGATTATGAAAATCGCTTATACCAACACAAGTATCCAGATGAGAAGCTACTCTAGAAGGTGTATTAGTTAATAATTAGGTGTTATTAATCATATATTTATCCAGAAAATATCTATCATTTCACCAATCCCGAAAGGTTCTTCAAAAGATCCAAAAATACCACTGAACTATAGGGGTATAAGTCTAATTTCTTGTGTAGGAAAACTATTTTCTGCTGTAATAAATAGTCGCATCTATGAATATAGTGAAAATAACAATCTTTTGCAAGACGAACAAAATGGATTCAGGAAGAGACGATCATGTGAAGATCATATATTTGTTTTAACATGTATAGTACGGAATAGACAGCTGCAAGGCCTAAGTACTTACTGTGCATTTATTGATATGCAAAAGGCTTTTGACTGGGTAGACAGGGACCTACTTTATTATATTCTACTAAAGAGTGGAATCCAAGGAAAAATTTTCAATTGTATAAAATCTTTTTATGAAAATTATGTTGCTTATATTAAAATTAATAATTACTACACCCAACCTTTTGAAATTCATAGTGGTGTTAAACAAGGTGATCCTTTATCCCCTACATTATTTTGTATATTCATAGATCAGCTCATTAAAGAGGTGAAAAACTTAAATATTGGTATAGATCTTGATGGGTTCAAAATTTCAGTTCTAGCATTTGCAGATGATATAGTCTTATTGGCTGACAATGAAAAAGATTTGGATTCAATTTTGAGACATGTCGAACAATGGTGTAATAACTATAGAATGAAAGTAAACACAGATAAAACAAAAATTGTCCATTTTCGACCTAAAAGATCTGCTAAAACTAAATACAATTTTCAATTCAATAATTCAACACTAGAAATTGTCGATAAATATAAATACCTAGGTGTAGTTCTTAATGAATTCATCAATCTGACATTGCTTTCAGAAACTCTAGCAGGTGGAGCTGGTAGAGCACTCAGTGGAGTGATATCTAAATTTAAACAAATTAAGAACATGAGGTTCAATACCTTTGAAAAACTGTATTTTGCAAATGTTGTTCCGATACTAGATTATGCATCTGGGGTATGGGGATATAATAGTCATATAGAAGGAGATAAAATTCAAAATAGGGCAATTAGATACTTTCTTGGGGTTCACAATAAGGCAGCTCTTTTAGGCTTAGAGGGAGATATAGGTTGGAGTAATTGTAAAATTAGACAAAATGTTAACATGATTAAACTTTGGAATAGGCTTGTACTTATGGAAAATGATAGACTCACAAAAAAGGTATTTGAATGGGATCTCAAAATATGTAAAGGCTGGTCTAAAGAAATTTTAGAAATATTTCAAGACTGTGATTCTGTTGAAATATTTTATGAAAAGACTGTTTGTAATGCAAAAGCAATTGAAAAGAAGCTTAACGAGGATCGTAATAGTGTTTGGTGTGATTTGCTGTTGTTAAAACCAAAATTAAGAACATACAGAACATTTAAGAGTAATGTTAAGACTGAAAGTTATGTGTTTATCGAAAATAGAAAAAGGAGATCATTAATGGCCCAAATACGCCTTGGTATACTACCACTAAATATAGAAACGGGCAGATTTAGAAACCAGCCAGTAGAAGAAAGATTATGTCAAATGTGTGAAGATAGCTCCATAGAGGATGAAAAACACTTTATATTGAATTGTTCAGCATATAATGATATTAGAACACAATTATACAACAGTATAACCTGTAATAATTTTACTGAATTGGAACCAGCACAGAAATTTGTATATATGTTTAAAAATGAGCCGAATCAATTATGTAAATACATTGAAAAATCATGGGAAATAAGAAGTTTAAAGTTATACAATATATAAGCTGTCATTTGTTTGTTTGAAATTGTAAGTTGTCACTTACGTTAATTTGTTTAAAGTTGTAAATTTTGACTCTTTGTGAATTGTTGGCACTGTACGCCTGGATTTTTATTTTGTAACTGTCATGAAGTGGTAGATAAGCCCTATTAGGGCTGGGTATTTTTACTATAATGAATTTTTTATGAAATGTAAATGTACTGTACCTGCCACTATAAACAATAAAAAAAGTTCAAAAAAAGTAGTTATAATCACATCAATCAAAGACGGGTTGTCTATACTCTTAAAGCATGTTGGTTCGCAGACCAAGTTAGTAAGATTATAAATATTCATAAAATTAAAAACATTTTCAGGTAAATTTTGAAAATTTATATTAACATCACCCATGATGTAAACACTTTTGCATTCGACTAAACATTTATCCAGAACTGAGCTAATACATTCAATAAAGATATCATTTTGAATTCTAGGCGGTTTATACACAAGTATATAGAACATTTTTTCTTTACGCAAATTTACTTCAACAACCAGAGTTTCAACCTGAGAAATAGAAGATAAATCTCTGCGGATTCTGTGAGGTAAACAAGATCTTACATACATCATCACTCCACCTCCATAAATATTGCGATCAAGCCTATGACTATGTAATCTTTAATCTTAAACATACAGTTTGTATACGAATCATCTAACTTAGTTTCAGACAGTCCAAAAATATCAATATAGTCATTGTTTAAAATTTCATGTATCTCATGCAGTTTATTCTTCATACTGTTGACGTTCAGGTGACCGAAGATTAGCTGCTTGTTATGTTTCAGTCTAAAGTCATGCAAGTCACAAAAGGTTACTGCCGTAGTGCTATCGTCAGCACTTTGCGATCCTACTGGTGAGGTGCTATCGCCAGCACAACACGAGCGAACTCCTGGGGTGTCTTCATCAGCACAACGTAACCCCATAATCGTCGTCGGAGTGCCAACATCAGCACTAGGTGAACGAAAAGGGGTGCCTTCATCAGCACAGGTCGTACGAGGTCGCATACCATCATCAGCACAAGAGATAGGCGTACGAAGTGACAGACCATCAACTGCACCAGGAATATGAGGTTGCATGCCATCGTCGGCACACAGCATCCGAGGTGGGGTGCCATAATTGTCACTGGGTAACCGATGCGGATCATCAACTTCGGGTGGAGAAAGCGTGATATCATTTGCAAAATTTAATTTGAAATCCATGGGGTTGTTGACACTATAATTAGGTCCATTCAACTTAAATGCACATTGAAAGTTGTCTCTTTGTTCAGTGAATGTGTAAAGTAAAAGAGTGCTTCCCTGGCACACATCCTATTGGTAGTGAGAAAAGTTAACATTAAATTCATGACAGAATTTCTGCTTGTGCCCCTTCTGTGAGCATTTGCGACAGAACACTGCACCTCGAAAACCACAATCCTTGGTGTCATGATTTTCTTCGTAGCAGTTTCCACAACGCTTCATGGTGGAGGGACTATAATGTCTGTTCTTTGGGAGATGGGGCTGCTTGTGTGTATTGAAGGTTCTGCTGAGAACCGGGGATGACTTAATCAAGGGCTTCTTTTTCAGTTCTTCCTTCTTTTTATTTGGGTTTCTCGTTGCCACATCGTAACTCTCTCTGTTCTTGCATGTCAGCTCAAGGGCTTTTGCTATCCTATTGCTTCCGAGCAAATTTGGATGCACTTCATCAGAGTCCAGAAAACCATTGTTTAATTCCCCATTTTGTAACATAAAGGCTTCGCTGTGATTTACGAAAGTACACTCTTTTTCACCTGCCAAAACTTGTAACTCGGCATTGAGAGCCAGTACCTTTTCTGGGATGCCCGTTGGTTTACTGCATGGTGGGATGCTGGAAATGGTGACTGAATTCGAAATCTCTTTTGCAGCTGTGATGACATTACCATACGAGTCGATCACCTTCTTGGGATCTTCATTGACAATGTCATTTTTGCCTGCAAGAATCACAACAAGTAACTTTTTTTAGTATATCCAGGCTGCCCAATCTATTCCTTATTTTTTCCCTACTTAAAAAGTTTCGTAGCAGGTCAGCATAGATATAGAGGATGGATAAGGTCATGCATATTTGCAGTTAGTCAATAGAAATAAGTGTAATGCATCTGGATGGGCATGTGTAACAAGGGATAAGAAGGAATAGTTTCGAAAATTAAGGAAAACTGATGTGACATCATGCTATCCCATAATACAAATTATTATGTAGATTTGTAATGTAATTCCTCATTTGCAAAACTGAAAAATAGGTCGATTGCCCAGTAGTTTGTCAGAAGTGACTATTTTTTTTTTGGTGTTCTCTTTGGTAGATGAAAAATATATCATTACAGTCTGTCACTTTGATATATATAAAAAATGAGGACCGGCTCACTGTGGAAAAATGCACTTTGTGACTCATGATAGCCGATGAAGTGTCATCTTCTCTACTTTCAACATGAGAAACGTAGAGGCTGCTTGATTAGTCATGATCAAGAGAAGGCCATTTGACTTGTCATGACTGATTTTAGAGTTAAAATCAGATGCATAATCCTTTTGTTTGGCTGACAACAACGAGCGGGGAGAGTCTCCTCAAAATCAAATTAACATTTGAGTATTGGGTATGATGGTCATGACAAATCATCATGATGAGACTGTGCCATTTTCACAGTGCAACAGTCCACTCATTTTCAATGTTAAGGTGATAAACTGTAATGAAACACCTGAAAGTGTCAAAAATCTTGTATTACAGGTGTTTTAATTAACATGCCATTCTTCCCATTCCCAGTTAGCAGTGAGGGATCAATGCAGTGTATGTACTTGATACGTTTGATATATAAGCTATGTGAGGTTCTGTTGTTCCTAAGCCAATCAGATTATAAGCAAAAATGCTATGTATTTAGTGACAATAGAATCTGAGGATCGCATACTAATTAAATCACCTGTAAATAACAAACTGTGCCATCAATATGTAACAATGAGATGAGTGCTTCAGTGTTCATTTCATATCACCAAAATACTACTCATTACTAAAACATTATGAGAGTAGAATAACCACCCCCCCCATCCCACATTTGCAATATTATGATGATGATTGGACCTGAACAAAAAAATAGGATGCACAGCTGCAAATTTTTAGCAAGAAACTGCCAAATATGTGGTATTTTATCATGATAGATAGATTAGATATGGTAAGTGCAAACCTCTAAGCCCAGTTCTGGGCGCTCACGAGGGTTGATTGATGAGATGAGAGAGAGAGCAGGAGTCCTCAACATGTTACATATCTACCCCATGTGAGGGATCTTTTACTTGCCCAGCATAGACACTGATG
Source organism: Platynereis dumerilii (assembly GCA_026936325.1). NCBI lineage: Eukaryota > Metazoa > Annelida > Polychaeta > Phyllodocida > Nereididae > Platynereis > Platynereis dumerilii. The sequence goes on along the minus strand of JAPTHN010000006.1, from coordinate 8,210,948 downwards.
CAAGGGGCCGCCAATTTAACGTCTCATCCGAACGACATCCAGCTAGGTTTTGCTCATAAAGATACACTGAAAATTTCGGGTTCCCCATCCGGGAGTCGAACCCATGCTGGCAAAGACCTTCAGGGGAGCAGGCGGGAACCTTAACCACTACACCACCCAGCTGCCAACCAGAGATGATAGGTTGATAGAAAGACAACACTACATGTACTTGCAGTCGAATCATCTCATTTCTCATTTGACAATAAAGCTTTTATTTTTATTTAACAAAAGCAACTGAGGTATTGATCAAGTTATTCGTCAATTACATCATGACTTTTGGGACAATTGATTTTTACCGGTTAAATCTAACCGAAAAATGATTTGTTTGTGTGGTGTGTAGATCAAGTGCTGTTTCTGACATGATATAATGATATAATACTCCAGTTATACAGAAGGAACACCTTTGGACTAACGTTTTAAGTACATTTGCTAAATTTAAATAAATATACGTATACACCATGGTCCGTGCTTTATAAGATCACCCCTTCTACGGTCATGAAGTGGTCTTTCAATTGGACCCATTTTAATTTTGCAACACCTACCGATGCTTGTAAAATGCAGACATAATATATAGTGATAAAAAAATCTTGCTTTCGCAAATTTTGTTGCATTTTGGAATGAATATTCTCTGCTGAAATTTCAACCAAATGTTAAAATTCTGCTTTCTTGCAACTGAAACATAATTTCACTGCATTTTTACCCCGCTGGCTATGTAATAGCCTACGGGGTACTGCAGTCCTCAACGTGACGGGTACATGTAGCTTGGGATTTCGTCAAGCATATCTCACTTTGTGTTGCTCATATTTCATTCAAATTTTGCCTGTTATCTTATTTTGTCATGCAGATGGGAATGACAAGTTTCCAGGCATTTCTACCACTTAGATGTGCGTAATTCCGTGTTAGTTCAATAAATTTCAGGAAATTTTTCCGCTTGACCCCCTTAGATTCGTCTCAAACATTTCTCAAACTAGCCTTTAGTAGTGTAATAGATGTATGAATAGTTTCAGCTTAATATCTTGAACTGTTTAGTTTAGAAATATTTTCAAAACAGACTGTTTTTATGGCTTTTTTGTCATATGAAAGTCGCTTTTCAAAAGTTAATATTTGGGATTTCATGAAAGATACGACCTTGATTGTTTCCAGACATGATATCTAGGGTCCATGAAGTGACTTTAAATACCTTTAAGGGGTATCTCTCATCTTGATTTGTCTCTGCAGGCATTCCAAAAGGCTCTTCCATTTGGCATAAATTATTGATGCAACTTTTTCAATTAGCTACAACTCTAGAACTGCATTATCTACAAACTTTTTATCTTGACTTTTTAATATACTGTAGCAGTAAACATAGTATGGTAAGGACTGGTCATATGAATTAATAGTTCTGGTAACAAAGTTCATCTAATTTGGGAAAAAATGCTATTTCACAGATTATCAAGCTAAAACGCCAAAATATGATGCCATTTACCAATGTGAAACCAATGCCCTTTTCAAGTGTTTATTAATGCTCATTTTTCTTTGCAAAGAATACTGGAATTTGTTACTTTTGTATGCATGTAACAGTATCCGAATGGTCTCAATGACTTCACATAGAGCCAGCGGGGTTTACGTGCTTGCACGGTATTTTTATATCAATGGTCCTTTGCAGATTGGCGTTCGCTTGAAAACTGAATTTTCTTCTCTTCAATGTGCAAACTGGCTTAGCCTCTTCATTCATTCAGAGTGATCTGAAAAGTAACTGAAATGTTACACTTTCTGGAGAATTAACATTTAGAGTGTAGTATCTAAAGATTTCAGATGTATTAACGTATTAAGTTTCATGTTTAATTAAGTGTAGGATTCAAAAGGAGTTCACAGGTTATTTGAACTTCACCACCACATACCTGGCTTCAATTAAAATCCAGGTGTAGACGTATGGGCCATTTTGATCATCTTCAGTGAAACAGAGGCTAAATTGGCTGTGTTATCAGTAGTTACCTAATACCAATGCATGCAATGGATATTAATTTATTCATTATCAGCCCACCATTTTTTAGAACTAATGCAATAACAATAGACGATCAGCTAGTGTACTTTATATTAATGGTCAATAAACTTGAAACTTGAAACTTGAATTGAAAATAATTTTACATGGACATCTGATAGCCAGGTTTCAATGTATTACAATAACTGTAAGTGCCCCTCCAGAAAATGGTATGCCATCCCAGGTGACATCCAAATAATGCCGGGGGGGGGGTTGTCTAGTGGTTGATTGCAAGACTGCCAATTGCTGGATCAAAGGTTCGAATCCAGTTCTTTTCGACTCACCTGGGCTAGGGTTTGGCCGGTGCCCCAACTTTGTCAGATCCAGCTGTACCTTGTTTTGGTACTGTGTTTTGGACACAATAACATGTGTGGAAAGTTTAAAGGAAATCGGAATATGCTTACCTTGAGCACAATGCAGTTATAATTTTCTGGTTTTTGTTTATAAATGCAAACCGCGGTTTTGAATAACTTGTGCTTGTTCGGGAAATAACTTGCATATTTTAAAACCCAAAACTTTTGTTGCTAATCAGGTCATATATTAACCACTGGCCGTCAAGGACAATGTCTTGATAATTAAAAATGTAGATGATATTTGGACTTCTTAAGTGCAAAATCTGCATTCAGTGTTAAAGCCTGTGTTATTGAGATCATGAATTTTAACATTATGCTCACATCATCAGATTCATCACACATTTTAGAGTTTCTTGGACTTTGTGTATCCAATATCTTATTTTTGCACACCATAGCACATTTTCAAATAATTAAAAATAACATATAGCTAAAACATTAATTACTTTATAAAATAATAGATCATTAAGTTGGTACCAAGAAGATGCTATACCAACTTAATGACCTGTTATATATCGGAGTCCACATGCATTAAGATTTCTAACAATTCTCCAGGGCATTACATGGTTAGCTAAGGGGGAGTGTTCTGGGTCTCCTTTTGCTGGGCACTGGGTTTAATTCCAGCCCTAATGGGATCACCGAATTTATAATTGTTGGACAGCAGTTTCAAACATTTCAACCAGTAATGATATATCCACATTTCGACACTTGCAATATTAGTCTCCTCTAATTGCAAATAGAATATGTTTGACTATGGGCCCACTGAATACATTTCTTTTTGAAAATGCCTTTAAGAACCTAAAAATCAGATTTGTAAACTGTAAAGTTATCTTCACAGGTACATAGTGTAGAAAACCACAGCAAGTGACAATGCATCTTATGATACAATGGAAATAGTATTCTAACAGAATTACGTCATGCAACATATGTTTTTGGATGACTTTACTATTGTGTGCATGCAATCAAACAATAAAACCATAATAGATATTAGATATATCTGTAACTTACATAATATTTGTTTAATAATTGCACTTAGTGTGCCAAAGTCAGCCATGAAAATGGACAGATGTCAAAAATTTTCCCTCCATAACATTCAATATGTGATCTCATCCATCATCAGCGTTTAATACACATCAAGTACCACATGGTCTTATAATTTTGTAGCAGGGTTCTTAAAAGAGTTACTGAAATAAATTAAAATCATGTTGTTTACTGACATAAGTCACCATGTAAAATATCCTGAAAATAAACACAAGTTTGCATGTATCTGATAGGCAAGAAGAAAAACGTAACCAGAAGCAGTAAAATAAAAGATTGACAATGCACAAAATTATCCAAAACCATCGAAGTTGGTATTCAAAATGAAGGTCTGAGTGAGGCCTGTCCAGTCATACAGGTTTTATTGTTGTAAAATGTATATTGACAAAGTTATGCAATTCCGTGACTTCCGTTCTTAGCTAACCGCCAAGAAACTTCTACTGCATTGTGCTCAAGGTAAACGTTTATCAATTCTCATGAAATTTCTCAGGCATGTCACTTGGGTGTAACCACAATACCAAAAATGGTACAGGGGTCTCCTCCAATTTTTTCATTTTTGAGGGGCACCAGCCACACCCTAATGCATATTGAACCTTTCAGGCCTCTGTGCCTTTTCTGATCTGACCTAGATACAAGACAATTTATATTAGAATTGAAATGAAAAATAATTAATTGTTATACAAAACAACAATTTATATAATCAGCGAAAGATTGCATGGAAAAAATGTCTGCATGAAATCAACAGGCTCTTTTACAGAATTAAATCTATCAATTTATGATCTATAACAAGTTAAATTTTACATAGAATCGGCGGACTTACTACCTTTAACGTATAAACATTATTATTTTTGTCATCAATTATATCAAGCAATTACCATGTTGCATATTATATTGTAGAGCAAATAGAATTGGCAAGCATTTGTAACCCACATGCTTCAAATATCAGACTTGCAGCTCATAGGCATACCGGGCGCGTGGTTTTGGGGACATTTGCCCGAATTTAAAGATTTAAATTTAATACCATTTTGAATGAAATTGCCTGGAATATTTTTATTTTCAATAGTTTTTATTTATTCATCTGCCCAAATTTTTTAGCCTTTTTGCCAGAATCTCACCGTTTCCCAAACTTTTGGGAGGGCGATCGTCCCGCCCTGCTCCCCTCCCTCTGGTACGCCTATGTTTTGGACATCAATGACCTCACTACAGGCCCTATCAAACACATGGAAGTAAACTGTCAATTTGTCATAAGGGACCTTGTGACCTCATTCGTGAGTGATGTGACTCCTTGAATGTCTTGCTTTGATAGCATTGCAAGTATAGGGTATATGATTTCACTTACTCGTTGTGCGTCATGTGTAGAATAACATGGCAGGAATGGGGATGTGACCTCACAAGCAACATTCTAGTCCTTTCCTGTAAGCACTTGACATTTGTCTACTGTGACATATACATTTCATAGTTTCTCTAAAGGACAGCAGTTTTAAACTGAGTCGCCAAATTTGTTTTCCAGGTTCAGTTTGTAGGTCAATTAGGAATTTGAACCTAACCACAAGCCTGGATTCTAATTAAAACCCAGGTGTTTGAGTTCTTTTGATCATTTTAATCATCGAAGCTCTGCTGAAGTGGGTCTTCCAAAATACCTACCTTATCCTCCCAACATTTAAGTTTAAAAAGCAGTCACATCTCCATTCCCTTTCCTGGACATTCCCTACACTTAATATGTTCACCTGTTCTTCTTTTAAACATTAAATGCTTCACTTTATCATCCATTTGTGCTATTTTACTAACTCCTTTCTCATGGTCACACAGCCTATTGCTGTGGCAATCACATTTCAAGTGTGGACTCTGTTAACCTGAGGTCCCAAACAGGTAATTATAACAAACAGTCAATGCCAAACAATGCTAAACAAGATAATCCAGCCTGCTATTTTGTAACAGGGCCTCTTGAAACACCATCAGAACATAAGAATATGTGTCAGAGACATGCACTTTTTGCCAAAGAATATCTTAATTGGACCATTTTAACATCTATTTATCAACATGGGACTACCTATTTACTAACCTTCATTGCAAGGGATATATCTGGAGAAGGCAAATTAAACATATTGTTCTGTAGATAATAAAATGCAAGGTAAGAGATTGAAATTCTCCTAAAACCATGTCAACACAGAAAAGTTTTGCCAACTAACCTGGCAATTTTGAAGCCATTTAATTCAGTGTCAAAGAAGTCTGAAGGTCTATAGACTATTTCACAGATATAGCCAACAATGACTACTCTTTTATTTTTACTTTATATAAATGATTTACCTTGTACCAGTGACATACTTACTTTTGTTTTATTTGCAGATGACACTAATATTTTTGTAAAAGGCACAAATTTAAGTGAATCGATAGATATTTTTAATGCTGAGCTAGTTAAGCTGTCTGATTGGTTCTCGGCGAACCAACTGTCGTTAAATGTCCAAAAAACCAAATGTATTCTTTTTTCGAATAATAGGAGTAATCCTGATATTTTGATTAGGTTAGATGGTATGCTAATAGAACAAGTTAAAGTAATTAAATTCTTAGGAGTTTTCATAGATTATAAGTTAACATGGAAGTATCACATAAATCATATAAATACTAAAATAAGCAAATCAATAGGTATACTTTACAAAGTAAGGCGCATCTTGAATAAAGAATGGAAACTAAATTTGTACAAAACCTTTATTTTACCGTATCTAAATTACTGTAATATCATTTGGGCAACAACCTATAAAACACCACTTAAACCTTTATTTATTAAACAGAAACGAGCCCTTAAAATTGCTCTTAATTTACATCAATTAACTTCTACCAATACTGTTTTTGAATTGGCCAAGGTTCATTCTATTTATGAAATAAATGTATTTTCATGTTTAAGTATATTAATAATCTATTACCATTAAGCTTTACAAATATGTTTCAACTGACAAGAAATACTCACTTATCAACTAGAAGTGCTTCTAATCTGTATTTACCTTTTCCTAGGATAGAAAAATTCAAATTTTCAATTTTGTATATGGGACCCAAATTATGGAATTTGTTGCCAGATAGTATGAAAAACTTTAATACTCTAGTCCAATTTAAAAACAACATTAAGAAATTCATGTTTGTATCAAACAATAGAAAATTCTGAATTTAATTACATTTTGTACCATTATTTAGTTTACTAACATTTCTTGTTTAATTTCACTATACATACTGATTTATAGTTCTCTGTTGTGTGTGTTTGAAGCTATATGCCTATTTTGTAACTGTTTTCCAGGCTAAAAAGCCCCTAGGGGTTTTATGCCTGCATATGTTTGGAACTGCTAATATTGTACGTTTTATGGTGAAAAAAAAAAAAAAAAGAGAGTTCTGCATGGTGTTATGTTGCTGACAACAATTAGATTCATAGTAATTTGACTTTTTTTGAGACATGTGCTTTTCTCAAGACATTGTTATGATCAAACAAGAAGTGGAACAACAGTGCCACCTCATCTACACATGCTTTCTGTCAATCTTTGTGTCCACCCTCATCCTCACCACCAGGAGTGCTGCGAGTGTATGATATTCATATTTGCAGCAGGATTGACACATATCATTGCAGTTGCCAGTATTATACCTTCAAACAATTATTGAATTTTTTCTTATTGTATATAGTCAAATTTGAAGCTTGTCAAAATGTCTCAAGTATAGATTTCAACTGCAAACAGCAGCAAATAGTTCTACGTTACAGGCAGGAAATTTGATATACAAAATGAATGGACTTTTGCACTGTGAAAATGCCTTGTGGAAATGGCACTTTTGTGTGTCATCATGCCAATGATTTGTCATGATCATACTCAATACAAATGTCATGTACTTCCAATGTTAATTAAGGGGGGGGGTTGGTCTAGTGGTAGCGTGCTGGACTGCCAATTGCTTGGTCCAGGGTTCGAATCCAGCTCTTGCTGGGTCACCTGGGCCTATGTTGGACAGCTGTTTCAATCATCCTTCACCTCATTGCCGTGTCCTCCTCCTGTCCTAATTAGCCTACCAAGTCCATAAATACAGGACGTAAAGCCCGAAACATCCATCCATCTTTCAATGTTAATTTGATTTAAGGATACTAATCCGACCCATGTGTTGGTGACAGGCAAACGAAAGGATTATGCATCTATTTTTACTCTAAAATCAGTTATGACAAATCAAATGACTTTCTTTTGATCATGAATAATCAAACAACCTCTATGTTTCCCAAATTGAATAAAAGAAGATGACACTTCATGTGGAGAATTCTTGGTCTCGTTGGAAACAATATTCATACCTTGCAGCCCTCCACTTTGATATAGACACAATGAGGATCAGTACACTGTGAAAAATGAATTTCTTGACTTATGATAGCTGATGAAGTGTCATATTTTCTATTTAGGAAACATAGAGGCTGTTTGATTAGTCATGATCAAAAGAAGGCCATTTGACTTGTCAAAACTGATTTCAGAGTGAAAATCAGATACATAATCCTTTCGTTTGGCTGTCACCAACAAGCGGGATTAGTCACCTCAAATCAAATTAACGTAGAAAGTATTGGGTATGATCATGACAAATCATCAGCATGATGACACACCAAGTGCAATTTTCACAGTGCAACAATCCACTTTTTTTCTTTATAAATGAAAGTGGAAGGCTGTAAAAGGCAACAATCAGCATCATTTGTTCACTGCAGTTGAAATCTATACTTGAGCCACACTAAGCAGAAACTCACTTGTCTTTGCAAAATTCTCAGAGGTCCATGGTCACCTTTGACCTTGAGGGCCTGGAATGGATTTCCTTGGATTAAAATGGAAGAGCATTTTGTTATCAGTTCTGAGCTTGTTATTTCCAATTTGATTAAAATCCTTTTGTGTGAAAACACATTTTTTTTAAATCCTGGCAAGGGCAGAACATCTCCTTTACTTTGATGAACCAATTTACTGTAAAGAATACTTACATATAAGTTTTATATTAGGTTAAGACATCGATACAAAAATTGTGACAGATCATTATAAGCTTAATTTGTTTTTCTGAAGGAAGAAAATCTTTTGGGTCGCTTAATCCGAGAAGCAAACAAATAAAGTTTTTCGTGGAACTACCAGGTCTATTCCAGCTTCGCCATTGTGCGTGTAACAATATTTGGAAGAATTGACATTGCGTGCACTCAAAGGAACTTATAGTATGATATCCAAGAACCAGTTTCACCTGCAATTTTTTATTATTCATACTTTTTGGCATGATGTTACTACACTCAATTATTGTAAATAAGTCTCAAGAAATGGAGAATTGTCAACAAAAGGTTGTTCGGTCTCAAGAAAACTAAAAAAAGGATAACAAACATTGACAACAGGCAAACAGGTCAGAAGAGACGGAGATCATTCATTTCTAAAGATAAAAAGAGGAACATGTCAAGACTCAGGTGAGCTGCAGTGTATCTTGTGCACTGAAAAAAAAGGTTTTTGTATACAGACAAAATGAATATTAGCTGGTGTCCATCAAAAATTATATGTAGAAATGTTAGACAAGACTTTTAAGTGAAATAGACAAGGAAATTGTCAATCCTCATCAATTTTGTGTGCGATTTGATCATGGAATATAAAAAAATATGCACACTGTTTTGTTAGAATTTGTGCCACTTTTCGTTTCGTCTGTTTCACACAAAGCCTTTTTTTCGGAGCAGGGTCAAATTGGGGTTCCTTTTGATTGCATCTAATCTAACTACCCCCCCCCCCCCAAGTACCACAGAACTGACGTTTTCCTTTCACTCTGAGAATTCTACTCTTAAGTTCATTCACATTGGAGGGCAGCACCTGTCAATTGCCCGACAAGAAAATCAAAATTGAGAGTACCAATGAACTGGAGAGTACTGGGCAGTGCTGCCCTCTTTGGTAAATTTAAAACTTGATGGTCAAATGACCAGTCTAAGGCCTTGACCCAGTTTGAACCCAGTTACTCTGAGTGAGACCCATTGCTATAGATAATGCAACTACCTGTAAAAATCCATGGATTTTATGGAACTACTGTTGTGTCAGTTCCAACCAGTGTGCTAGATTGTTAGGGATGACTGCAAGGATCATGAAACGCCGCAGGTATTGTGGAAAATTCGGTTAAATCACTGTTAAATATAGTTGTTAATCCCTCAAGGCACTTTTGTTTGCATTCCTACTTTCACACTCTTGATAATTATGTACTATCAAGTGTATACATACAGGATGTAAAGCCCTAATCATCCATCCATCCATTTTAAACAGACTTTCATGTACTGCTTCGATGTCCATATACTGAACTGTCAAGACGACTTCATAACATCCCAAATTGTCAAGAATTGGCCGATCTATTTGACTCTGTTTCGCCAATCAGTATTTGTGCTTTGTGCTATGATATTCTTACCTGTGCAAAATATAAATGACTCTTCAATTTTTCTATATTTACAATTTTGAATGTAATTTCACAAATTTCACCTGCTCGATTTACCTGTATGGTGATATTCAGCCAAATAAATATAACTAACTAACTAACTACCATTATAGACCAATGTCTATCAGTGACTTCACTCGTGGTTCAACTAGCTACTCAAATTGATTGTTTCAAAATGTTGACCCAGTAGAATTGCTGCAATTGACATCAATAGAAAGCAATCAACAGTCAATTAAAGGCAATTAGAAGCACGTGAAATGTAAAATACATGTATTTGTGCAACAAATGCAACATCTGGGGATACATTCCCATTTACTGTCTTTTCACTGTCACACTGTGCATCCTAGCAGTGCCCGATTTAGGCGTGTGGAGGCCCTTGTGCTGTCAAGTTGTGGGGGCCCCCGAAATGCGTTACATTGAGATGTTTCTGTAAGTTTCAGAAGGGTCATGTAGATTCTGTCCTGGCATGTGCATGTAATTTGGCTAAATCGATAGAATACTAAACTATTTAATTATGTTTACTGAGATAGATGGGAGACCTTTTTTAAAGCGCTTTCTGTCTCCTTAATTTAGGTAAATACCTGGAAGGGAGCAGGTAGTGATAGAAAGTCAATAGCAATTTCACTCACAAACCCGACATATTTTATGAAGTACACACATTTGTGTTTTTACTTTACCCTAGACTAAATACAGAAAGAATTGCCTCATCTTGCAATAGAAGTTCCACAATCATGTCTTACTTAATTTAGTTTTTAAAAATATTTACTGGCATGTCTGAATATGATTACCTTTTCTTTCATGTATTTCCTTTATTGTACATGATGCTTTTCAAAAAGTCAGAAATTTCAGAATCCATGTACTTATAAAAATAAAAATAAAAATCTGAGAACACCTTTGACAAAAATAACTAAAAATTTGAAATAACATATATTAAACCTGGGGCACCTGAAGAAGGACGGAGGCCAGAATGGGAGGGGTCCCCTGGTGGGTAGGGCCCCCCAGAATGTGAGGGGCCCCCAGAGTTGGAGCCCCCTCTCCGAGTGGGAGGGCCCCCCAGACTGGGAGGGGCCCCAGATTGGGAGGGCCCCTAGAATTTTTCCAACTGTTCAATCAAAAACCGAATACCCAAAATAGTAAATGATGCACCACCAGCAATTTTAGATAAACTAGAACTACCCATTAGACTCATATATTTCAGCGCAAATGGCAAAAGAGGGCAAATGTACTGTCGGGGTGACAGGTATTTATATCATGTGAAAATGCGAGAAAAAATAGCAATAGCCCCCCCCCCCCCCAGGGAATGGCCATCCCATATGTGTGTAAGTGCATTTCAACAATAAGGTGTTATGCTCGACAACAGTCTGTAAAAGTTTGAAATAGTGGTGGATTTATTGATGGCTCCGTCTTTGGAGGCCAGGGAGAACAATGCACTACCACTACGATGCTGTAGTCACGTGAATAGAGATGTGTGGATAGCATAATGAGTGGATAGGTTGTTAGAGGTAACAGACAGTTGTGTAAAGAGAAAAATTTGTAGAGCTTTTGATAACATCAAGATTGATGTACAGCATGGCGAAATCCATGGAGAAATGGCGATGTGCATAAAGAAATGAGGTGTGGGCAAAACCTTCAAATTTAATATAGGATTGCAAACCCATAATATTAATGGTCTGAGTTCCTATATAAAAAGGGTGAGGATAGATGCCTATCAAACAGATTGTAATATTCAGAACTGTTACGTTTGTCGAGTGAGATAGCCCACTGATATAACATATTTTACTCAATAAGTCACAATATAGATGATTTATTATTGATGAGTTATTAAATCGTTCCCATCATGTAGTAACCTATTATACCATACCTTAATTATATTACAACCAAACAGCGTATCAGCCCCTGGGTGCAGGAGGAGGACTCTGTGCCATTAAAACAGAAGGTACTGGGTCTCTTTTGGCACTCAGAGGATGATGCGCTGAATATATCAGACGTTATTTAATATTTATTATTTTTTCTTTTCATTTATTTGTTTGGGAGGGCACCCCCCATTGTTGGGCCCCCCAGAATGGGAGGGGGCAACCAGATTCCCACAATGGGAGGGGCCACCAGATTGGGAGCGCCCCAGAATGGGAGGGGCCCCAGAGTTGAACCCCCAGAGTGGGAGAGTGGCCCCAGAGTGGGAAGGGCTCCCAGAATGGGTGGGGCCCCCAGAATGCCTGGGGTCCAAGAGTAAGTTGCCCCCCCCCCCCCGAGAGGCGGAGGCCCGGCAGGGTAGGGGGCCCAGAGAGGAAAGGAGGAACATAGGAGACCTCGGGGCCAGAGGAGAAGTGCATCGGGCCCAGAGGGGCAAGAGACATATTGGGAAGGGGAACCCTGAGCAGGGCCCCCCACATATCAACCACAATTTTCTGCTGGTTTAACAGATCACATGTTCATAATGCTCTACTTTTTGTACAATTAGGTTGTGACTCAGATCGGCATCATTCGTGTGAACTAGTATAATAAGAATTTATAAATATTACGCTTGATCTGCTTGTGTGGGGGGGGGCCCTCAAATGTGGGGGCCCTGTGCGGCCGCACACTCCGCACACTCCTAAATCGGGCACTGCATCCTAGGAGAATTCCCGATCTTCTAAAACGAACTCTAATCTGCTGGTGCAAACGCAAACGAAAGAATAAAGGGGAACCACTCTATTAGTCTTCTATTCATTCCAAGAGTAGAAAAACAAAAGCACTTTCAGTGGAAAACACCTGTCTAAAAGTTGACCGCTGTATCAGTGCCTCTTTGCCAGTGCTTTTTTCAGACAAAATTGGTTTTTTAGATTCAAAATGGTTTTTTGAAAAACCAAATTTCAATGCAAAACCAACATGGATTTTTTAAAAAATCCATGTTGGTTTTTTGCATTGAAATTTGGTTTTTCAAAAAACCATTTTGAATCTAAAAAACCAATTTTGTCTGAAATTTTTTAGAGTGTGCTGCCATGTGTTGTCAACTTGTAGCTAGTGTACAATTCCAAAGCGCCAGCAAGCAGTCCTCAGAAACCAAACTTCTGACTGGAAGAAACCAGTACTGACGACATGGTACTAACTTTTTACATGTGTTTTCATGGTGGAGGCGGAGGGCCTACTATTCATTCCGGGATGGACCTGGGATGGTCATTGGTCAGGGTCTTCAGTGGCGTATTTAGGGGCGCCATGCCCCCCCCCCCGGCCAAAAATTAACATGGGAACGATACGAAAAGCCGCGGAGCGCCCCATATTCACCCCATATAATGCCCCCCAGGCCATTTTAGACACGGCCCTGAGGGTCTTTCAGTTGTTCAAGCATAGAACAGTGGATACAACCCACCTCCCCACCTCCATTTAATGTCCCATGGGCTTGGAATAAATTCAGATCTTGGGTGGGATTTGAACCTATGCCCTCGGAGCCAGTTGTTGAACAAACAAGCACCCTCAACCCTATGCCATGGAGGAACTTCAAATGCACTTAAAAAAAAACAGCAGGTAATGATGCAGACGCAACCTCCAGTGTTGTCAGAAATTACATCAATGTAAGCCCCAATTTGCTACCATGTATTATCATCATACATAAGTGTTGTGATCTGATAATTGTATACATATAATGCAGTTTCAGTTAATGACTTATTATTAATTTATTATTATTATCACTGGGCAGTTGGGCAAAGATAAATAACTGCTAACATTGTAGTGCAAATAAGGTAATAAAATTATAACTCTCCCTCCTCCTGGCCCATGCCACCCACCTGCTTGCTGCAGCCTCTGTATAAGACAAGCTGATGTGCATGCTGGACCAGAGTCTTGAACAGCATTGGAAGGCACATTAACATGCATGAGCTTGTAACTGTATTGTTGGCAAAGGGATTCTACTTCACTTACCCAAGAATTAATATTTTATCATCCAAACCAAAATTATTTTTAAAATGGATTTAACTCCTTGCTCCACTTTCGAAGCATTTTAAAGAATCATTAGATTTACACCGGCACCGTGGTGACTATGATTTCAAATCTTGAAAGTGGTCATATTCAAGTTTCTCGCAAATTACTATTTAGTGAAACAAAGTAAAATATATCTTACAATTTAAAATATATCCTATAGATTAAAATCTATTTTCCTCACCAGGAGATACTTTCATTTCATTAAATACAGGTAACACGGTATGGATTTATTTTGTGCTGTCAGTATTAACGTTAGTATGTTATTCACTGATTTTCAGCTTTCTCTGGTTTCCTTTTTATTCAGGGAGTTACCAAAAACAATTTGATCTTGGAGACATTTAATCAAATGTAAAGTACATAATTATATATAGCTATTATGATTTGTCTGGGTTGTCTTTATTTCCCTATGGATGTCACGGTTTTCACAGTATCTCAACAAGTCGCATATGAATTGTTCAAATTTTAATTACGCTTTCGTTTCATCCTACAAAATTATTTGCATTTTTTGTAACGGAAAAGAAAATTGATGAAGGTGGTGACACAGAAACCAAAGCATATGGAAGTTAATTCTTTTACGGATTTATCCATTGCTTTTTGTTTGGACGGGTGACAAACCTACTTGCAGATAGCACAATTTTTGAACTCTTTTTCTATGTTTGGAAGGGAGATTTCTCTTTCACGAAGTATTGAAAAACTCATTAGTGTGACTAACATCTGAATCTGAAAATTTCAAGGATAATTTATATTCTGTGAATACGAGTTGGATGAAAAATTACAATTTGGAGACGGCATTCATCTGCAACGCAATTACGCCTTTCCTTCAGCTGACTCCAAGGCACAATGTTTTTCGTAATTAACGCACATCTCTTTCGGATTACATGTTATTATTAATTTCACATTATAATTTTTCAAATTATCATGAAATTTGATTAGTCCAACAATGAATCACCGTGGAAGGATTACAGACTCACGTTGTCAAAAGTCATATTAAAATCACGTTGGTTACATGCATTGGGAAAAGCATGACTAATTGTACAATTAGTTCAGCAGTTCCATTACAGACCAATCATTCTAAGGAGAGAGTCTTTCTTATCAAATATTAGAAGGAAAAGTTTGTCAGCTTGCTTCGCCATATCGTTGACAATTGATTAAACCTCTCAAATATTTATTTTCATCTGCATGCTGACCTGATTTCCTTTGTTTAAAATGAAAGCTATACTTCAGAATCACTGAATTTGTATGTTTTAAACTTTTGAAAGAAAAATGACGGACTCTCTCCAGATTGATCAATCTCCAAATTCATGGCAAGTCAATAACAAAATACACATTAATATGTAATAAAAGCGGCATATAAATATTGAAACCTTCAGAAACAGTTTTGCAGAGCATTGCGCCTTATAGTAAATTGGCTGACAGGGTGGACACTTCAACTGCTTTTTAAAATCCATTCTATGAGAACGTGAGTAGGTCCAAGATGTTTGAAAACATCACTGAAGATTTCAGCGTCACTGAATCAATGCTAAATGCAACATTCTCAGAACATGATGAACCCCTTCAAAATTCCACGGAGGCCTTTCCTCCACCAGCTGCTATAATAAGAGTTCTACTTGCCGTCATGGCTGTCGTGGGTAACGCTTTGACCATCCTAACAATCGTCAGAAACAGACAGTTGTGGAAACCGACTTATTTCTTCATCTGCAACTCTTGTTTTTACGACTTTGTGTACGGTAGTTTTGTTGCGCCAACTTACATTGCTACTCGTAATGTCATGATCACATCCGCTGGAGGGGAAATTGGCTGCACATTGAAGGGGGTTTTAATCGGATTGATAACTGTGGGAGGAGCTTGTTCTATGCTTCTCCTAGCTGTCGATAGGGTCATCTACATCTTGATGCCGCTTCGCTACTTCAATCTGGTCACGGATCGTCTCTCAACTATTTTAATCACCATTGCGGGACTAACATCTCTCGCCTTCTCCATCGGTATCTACTGGAACAACCTCATGACCATTGGCTACTCTTGCCTACCCACCGTCTACCTGAAAAGGATCGAGGCCATCACTGCATTCTCCTACGTGGTGCTCCTTGCTACCGTGACACTTGTCCTGCACTTCATTGTAGGCGTCATTGCTTATAAGCAAGGTAAGTCAAGGAACCTTGATGCCTCATCCTACTATCCTACACTCTAAAAAATTTCAGACAAAATTGGTTTTTAGATTCAAAATGGTTTTTTGAAAAACAAAATTTCAATGCAAAAAACCAAGATGGATTATTTTACGTCCCGACATTTTTTAGAGTGTAATTGTCCATTTCAGCAGTGTATTTCTTAAGGCGGCTCAGAACTCACAAACATGAGTCACTCATGCACATTTAGGTGCAGCCAGGCAGGCCACATCCATCGTAACGTCATAATCTCTGCTGAGTTCTGATGAGACTGATTCAGCACTTTTATTAGAATTTTGTGTGACAGCCACTTAGTTTGCCATTTTCTCCTGTTATTTTTTAAAAGGTTAGAAACTTTTGGTTTGCAGTATTTTTTGCGCTATTTATTTTTGAAGAGCATATTAAATTGGTAGCCATTTGTATCCAACTGCCTTAAATATCGTCCTTTACGACTGAATATGTTTTATTCTCATTGGATTTGCATCCTTGTTTCCACAAGCAGTTCAGTTGAGGATGTTTAGCATTGACCAATGTGCAATTCGTTAAGTCCTCAACCAATCAGTCAAAATTTAAAATTGACCTAGGTATGCGTTGTCGGGGTCTTAATGTGCCAAAATAAGGCTATTTTCAGGAACAAAAAAATTGTTTGATTGTCTCATTTGGTTTTTGAGATATTTGCATTTAAGTACGGCTGTGTTTGGGGACTTCAATTATTGCTTATTGAACACTCCTAATATAAGATGTCACTGCCAGTAGTTGGTTTCATTTTCTGTCAGTTACTGCCTGTGGGAGTACACTTTCATTTTATATTAACAATTCCTACAGCAATCATAGTCAATTCTGTTAGGCCGTGACATGTGTCCTAATAAGATTCTTAGTGTACGTCAGACCCATAAATTACTGAATAATTTTTCCTGCTCAGAGGTTACAGATGTTAACTTCATCAAAATTCTAACACAAAGCACATTTACATCCATGAATAGCATGGTGGCTACTGTAATTTTAGCCTAGTATTTGAAGCAGTGATAGTACGAAAAGCAATCACTGAAATTGTCCCAAAATGGCAGGTTGTCCCAAAATGGCAGGTTTTCTTAATTTTTTTGCTTTTTTTTTCGAAATACCTTCAAAATTTTATTTATAAAGTATTCTCTCAACATATATATCAAAGGAATATATGCAATAACAGTGAAAATTGTAGGTATAGAGTAGCTTGGGGGCAAGAAGCCCGGGTTAGGTGAGAGGCCCCCCCGGGCTTATATCCAAACTTACATTTTTGTTGTGTTTATTTATTAATAGGATTGAAGCTAGAGGTGTTTCAGGTGACGTCACAAATTTTCAGGGCAAACAGCACCAAACCATAGTAGAAATTAAAGAAACAAAAAAATGTGCATGGTTTTTGTAACTTTGACTAATTCTTTGAAAGGGGTTGTCAGAAATAACTTTGGAAATTTTTAAAGTATAATGGATATCTGCATTGCTTCACTTTATGACCATCACATAAATATGATTTGGCTCATGTTTTTTGAATTTAGTTCAAAATATAGAAGTCAAATTAAAATATGTGGGTTTGGGGCGAGAGGCTCCACATGATATGGGGCATGAGGCCTCCTTCACTGGGGGGTCGAAGCTGCTTCAGGAACCATTTAATAATGTGTACTTTACCTTAAATCTTGATAGAATAGCTAATTAAAATAGAAAAAAATTTGGCCCGAAATTGAAACTGGGCAAAAAATATTAAAAAATAATAGTATGAACAGAAAAATTCTGAAATTTAGAAAAAGTGAATAGAATGCCTTAAAAATGATAGAAGAACCCTAAGAAATAAGTTTTAGGCTGAATGCGCTGGCAAAATAAATTGCCATAGGTTTATAATGGGGGGGCTTCTTGCCCGATGGGTGGGGTAAGAAAGCTATTTCAAACTTTTTACAAAAATTGCCGTAACTCCTTTATTAAAATTGGTAGACATTTGTTTCACTAGTTATTAGTAGAGTCAAGTGATCCCTTCCTGACAGCATAAGCATTCAAATATTCGCCCATAAAAAGTAGTTCAAATCGCACCTTGAAGTTAAGGGGGGCCGCATGCCCCGACCTACTATAACTAGAGATTTTTGTGATATTTCTGTGCTTAAATTACTGCAAAATTTAGTGGGAAAAAAGGTGAAAATAACTTGCATGTTTGAGACATAACATTGGGCACAAATATACGACGTCGATGCCATTTCATGGTTCCTAATTATTGCAAGGAACTCTACTTTGTATAAAATATGAAAATTGTTGATCATTATTGCAGTGCTGGGATCCTCTACACTATACTACCAATTCACACGTGTACGTCCGACACAGAAAATATGTACGTCCGACACAGATACTCACTGACTACAGCTTTATAAAATGACAATATTGCCACGGAAATTAACTAGTAGGCAGATGCTTAAAATAGTTTTTTGACAATAGAGGTAAATTGATTAATTTTTCACTAGATATAAATCACAGAGTTTTCAGAGACAAGTCATCAAGTCAGAAAGGTGTCATTTCTTGCGTACGTCCCACACGATGACATTTTGCCTTACAGCTCAGCTTCTATTACAGTTTTAGCTTTGGTTGACGGCTCGTTTGAGAGCCCTACCATAGGGCCTCATACCTTTTTAACAATGAAATAGCTAAGGTGTAATGGTAGGGCTACACAAGCTGTTAAAGTGCCTGATCTGTATGTCCGACATTACAGAATTGCCCCAATGTAATTGCAAAACATCATCAACTTCTATAACTGTAATTAGACAGATCCAATGCCATTAACCTCTCTCCCCCGGCTTATATTAGTAAAAGGAAACATATCACTGATACTTTTGGCAAGTGACAAACATAATGTAGCCAACTACGCTGCAAAACAACCTGCGTAAAAGTACATAGTTTGATATTTCATCTGAACTGGTTAATTATTAATAAATATATAAAGGGACATTTCCGGAGAGGGAAAACTCTCATTTGTTACAAATGTCAAAGCTAATAATGCGCACAGTCACCGTGACATTATTAAACATACCTGTCATAATATACTGTGTGTTAAATAAGAAATTGTATAATTGTCTGTGAATGGATAGAACCATAATCTTTCTCCTGAGATGAAAATACACCCTGAAATGTCATCAGTCAATCAGCCCGGCTCATCTGAGTGTTAGCCAATATGAATGCGTACTGTACAACATCATAATGGAACCGGTAGCCCAGGGGCTCTAGCTCGGACGAAATTAGGGTTTCTTGTTATTAGCCTTAAAGAATAAGCTTGTATTAGAGCTCTTTGCTGATTGGCAGTCCATTGGATAAATGAATTTTTTCTTTTCAATTGCAAACTGGCTTTGCTACGTCATTAACAGTTACCTGGTTAACCTAATCTTCCTATTAAGTACATTCACTCACACAATCAGTCAATTAGCATGTTTATTCACACCTATGTTGCCAGATATGATATATTATTATGTTGAAGGATCTGATCATATGACAACTGACACAAACAAAATCATTAAAACATGTTCAAGCCAGTGGCATCACAAGCACATGTTGAATGTTCCTTTTGAAACTGTGCGGACCGTTGATCTGCACAGATAAGTAAGTAAAGTAAGTAAGTAAGTAAATATTTATTTTGATTCGGGACAAAAAGAATACAACAATAAAACAAAAGCACATTGTGCTTGTCACCGACAATAACATGATGGAAGGGGTGAAGTATTTACAGATGAGTGAAATGAGAGGTAAAAATTCTTAAAAGATAAAAAGCATTACAAAGTTCATCAAATCATTAGCTATTTAAAAACTTTAAATAGTACATAAAAGACAACTGCCACAACTGCATTCAGTATGTCATTCCCTAACATAGTTTCTAAAGCCATTGAAATAATCATTCTTTACATCATCAGGAATTTTGTTCCAGAGAAAAGCACCTTGATATCTTAAAGAATTAAAACCGTGCCATTTAGTGTTATATACAAGCTTGACTAGCATATTGGAGCGCCTAAGGTTATAAGGCATCATCTGTATCTTGAAAAAAATTTTATCCATGGGAGGACAGAACCCATGTACTATCTTATATACAGTCAACAACATATTTCTCAATCTACCAACATATAAACTTGTTCGTTCTGCTTTACACAACAGTTCTTTGTAAGTTGATGTGAAGTCCAAATATACAAATCTCAGAGCCCTTTTGAATAACATTTCTAATTTCTTTGCATCCCCTAACTTACAATGATGATATGTAAGACAACAATAACTTAGGTTTGACATAATAAAAGCATCCAAGATCTTTAAATTGCATGAAATACTTAACATTTGTGACAGGCGGCAAAGAACATTTATTTGTTTTGACGCTTGGGTGAGGATGCCACAGATATGGCTATCAAAACTTAGATTCCTGTCAAAATTAACACCAAGTAATTTCATCCTATCAGTAGCCTTAATTTCACTATTGTTAATGTTAAGAGTACATGTAATATTGTCATTTTTTGAGTTCAGTACCATAAAATAGATCTCTAATTATAAAGTCATTGACGGATTTACACTTAATGTGTTAATGTGTTGCTGGTCTGCATTGCCGCATAACAGTTTTGTGAAATTGGTCCAAAGAGACACAATAACGGTCATGACCTCCGTATTATTGTTTCACTGAAGTTCCGAAATTTTATAATATGAAGGCAAATACCTTATAGCTGTGGCAGTACCTATACTATGCTGAACAAATTTTGTTCATAAATCTGTTGATTGATAAAATTTTTTAAATGTGTGCTGCAAACTGTATATGAAATTAGTCACGGGTAGAGTGGTTAAGTTCATGTCTGCCCCGCTGAAGGTTTTTTTTTTATCATTCTATTTAACAATCTACATGATTGAATGTTTGTGAGTTCTAAACCTCACACCATTCGCAGCAGCTGCTTTAAACATGTTCTTCACTATATGACTTTAGTTTCTCTGTGCTGTTTATAAAACAGAAGACATAACGCTCATCAGTTCTTTCTTTCCGTTCTCCTTTTCAATTACTTAATGTCTGTGCCTCTCAATAGCAGTACTTCATTGGACCTTCGAGAGGTCTCCAAGCTTCATTATACAGGGGCAAGCCATGACAGTGTGTTATTATAAAGCCCATATCTGCGTAAGCTCCTGGGTCCACATCTTTTGTGACACTTAGTTTGATTTTTTTATGCAACTGGGAGAAAATATCTGCATCATTCAGCACCTCCCAGCCCGATATGAATCTTTTTTTTTCCCAAGCCAGCTGCCTCAACTGCTTACTCATTTCATCGGTTGAACGCCGAAAATTGACTCCCAGCTGACAACTTTGCCTGCTGGGAAAATCCTAGCTGACAGTCTGCCAGCCAGCTGGGCGCTTGCTGCATAACAGATAATTGGTATCATGGGGTGCCCCTGATTAGAGTTTCTATTTTGCATCAACAAATTCTTTTTATTGTAATTCAAACAATGTATCTGGAGCTAGTTCATTAAAAATGATTTTAAAATTGACAAAATTGTGCCATTGCCTAATGGCAAAATAACGATCTTGTAGCATCATTATAGCTCTTTGCAGATTGGCGATCCATTGTAAAAATATTTTTTCTTCTTTTCAATGTGCAAACTGGCTTTGCCACGTCATTAACAGGTACATGTTGGTTTCCTAATCTTCTTATTATTGAGTTGATATGTAAAGGTTATTCACCACGGGAGAGGGAATATGTGATTTATCACCCGAGGCCTTCATGGCAGAGGTGTGATAAACACATATTCCTGATCCCATGGTGAATAACATGCTTATACTATGAGACAAACACTCAAACAGTCAAACATGAGAGGATAACTGGGCAACAAAGAATGTAGGAATTATTCCCCTGAAATACTGTAATGTGATTGGTTGACAGAGGTGTCGAATGGTGTAATGAAAATTAGTTAGTAGTTTGTCTATTCACACTTATGCCGCCAGATAGATACATATATGCTGAATGAACATATCAAAAAATAACTGACACAAACAAAATCATTAAAACATTTATAAGCCAGGGACATCACACGACCAAGTTGAATGTTCAGTTTGAAACTGTTTGGGCCGCTAATCCCCAAACATCTATAAGTGGCTCACAAGTAGCAGTGTCTAATTACAGTTACAGATGTCTGGCATTAAGCTGCACGTAATTACAGATATCTGCATCAAGTTCAACTGTATTACCATAATCAGTGATGTCTGTCAGGCCAATTACTCACTAGTAAATGGTATAATGCTAATTATACCATTTGACACCTCTGTCAGCCAATCACATGCCTGCAATTCATGGCGATAATTCCCATATTCTTTGTTGTCTGCTTGTCCTCCTGTGTTCACCTGTTAGAGTGCTATCAGGATCAGGAATATGTGTCTATCACACATCGGGTTAAAGCCTTTTGATAAATCACATATTCTCTCTCACAACATAGTGAACAACCTGTGCCAATCTTGCTGTGTGTCTACAAGTTGACAGCTATTTCCTGCCACCTTTTTTTTTAAAGGGCCAAATTCGCGAGCTCTGTGAGCGGTCAACAGAAAATCCGCGTGAAACTGTGAGGAAGTCAATCTGGGATCTACAATGGTCCCTGCATTGTAAAACCCCCTGTTGTGAGACCGCCTTGCTTTATGTGACCGCCTTCCTCTCGCCTTAAGTACTATTTTTAGTGAATTTTGCACACTAACGAGAGACCGCACCCGCAGGAGAGACCGCTTCATGACTGCAGAAGGGGCGGTGTTATAACGCAGGGACCACTGTATATCTGGTGTGCATTCCGAAGTAGTGATAGACCTCTATAATTTAACATCCCCTTTCATATCTTTTCTGAGATTTAATCACATTAGCAAATAATATAGCCATCTTTTATACACTGACTTCCACATTTCAACTTTGTCCTGAAAACAGGCCATGTCTGACTGGGTGCAGAACTTTTTTTTTTGTGTGTAGCAGAGTTACCGAAAAAGTAGTCAAAGAGCAAGATATCAAATCCTCTATAAAAGCTGAAGTTTCCTGAGGCTCAAGAAAATCATTTCTCTGTGTAGAACACAATCAAACACACACATGAAAAAAAGGTTACAGAGCAGTATCTCTTGTACACTCTTGCTCATAAATATGGAATACTTTTTTGGAAAAAAAAGTGTCAAATAAAGGTAAATTTCAGAGTGTGAATGCAAACAAGGTCCATTTTAAAGGTCAAATCATCTTCTCTAATCGCTCCTTGAAAGCCTCAACTACATTTTTTGCAAGAATTGAAAATTTTTGGTTGAATACACCTCACCCTAAAAAAACCCCTGATTTTCCATATTTTGTGGGGCTGTAACTCTTCCTGGGGTTAACGCTGCAGCATGCGTTTTACACGAGAGCATGTTCTTCCCTTTAGTGGTCATTGGAAGTAGTTACCATTGAATCAGACCATCATGTGCTCCATCAGAAGTTGCTAAAGTTATCAATTTCAATGGAGAATGTTGAAGTATTCCATATTTATGAGCAACGGTGTATTTGACATTCAGAGTCTTTATTTTATCAAATTTATGCATTTTTTGCAAATTTCTTAGCGAGAGAATCAGAATTATTTTCAGAGATTCTGTGTGATCATCATATTTATAATCATCAAACAATAAGCAAAAACAATGACAAATCAGGACGGGGTAGGCCGCGGGTTGGGAAGTTCAATTTATTCAGAGAGTGCATGGGATGGCTGATGACTTTATGATAGGGAATTTATTGCTTTTATTTATGTATATTCTGTATTCTCTGGAGGTAAGGTAGGTCAGGAGAGGGATAAAGAAATTAGGTGAAGGGTTGAAACTGCTGTCCAACAAGTCAAGGAGACGTGCATCAGCAGCTTGTGTACCTTTACTATTCTCGCCAGAGTCCTTATTAGGGCCTACTTAATTGCATATATATCTCATCCAAATGACCACGTAGTGGAAAGGATGCTACTGGAGAAAGCTGGTAATCCTCAGCTCCACTTAGAGCATCAGGTATCGCCGGAAAGCCGGACGAAACCATTATTACCGATGGGTCTCAGGAAGGCACGATGCAGTGGCACAACTACGGCGAGGGGCAAGGGGGGTATATTCCTCATATTGGACCTGTTCTCCCATATAAAAATAATAGTCAAAATATGCAGCTTTAGTACAGTGGTCAGTGGAGACCTAGCCCCGATACGACCCGCTGTGATTTGGCCAGTTGTGCAAGTCGGAGTTATCAACACTGGAGCACCCCCTCTCAGTATATTACACCACTGTCAAATGAATGTCTCAGGTTTACATACAGGCAAGGAGGGGGGAGGGTTGGTCTAGTGGTAGCGTGCTTGGCTGCCAGTCGCTGGGTCCAGGGTTCGAATCCAGCTCTTGCCGGGTCACCTGGGCCAATGTTGAACGGCTGTTTCAATCATTCTTTGCCTCATTGCCGTGTCCTCGCCCTGTCCTAATTAGCCTTCAAAGGGCATTAATACAGGACGTGAAGCCATGAGCGGAAGTTCCAGTCATTGATGGACATGGTATATCAGGGCTTGTTGATCGATTTTATCCATCCATATTCCAGCATATGTCAAGTCAAAGAAATGCCCTGGCCGTGTGTGTTTTGATATATTTGTCACAGATTCTATCAAATTTGACAGTTGACTATAAAAAAATTTTATCAAAATTTACAGTATTGTTGTTGCTCGTTCTTTAACTTGCAGATTCTTATATATTTTTATCCCATATCTAACTGCTGAAAGCACACTTAGTAACAAACAATGTACGGTATAACAGTTTGTGATCACTGCTGTGGTTGTATTGTAATTGGAATTTGTCATGTGACTTTGAAACAGGCTCCCACTAGTTTTGTATTTCTTCAAAATATGCAAACACTATAAAAGAAAAAATACTTTGCATGCCAGAATATTATCAAAGTAAGTGAGATGTACATTGTACAAGGTCAACTATTTCATTTGCACAATATCTGTGCGTTATTTGCAAAATGGCTCTGCTCCTGCAATCTCCAAATTCGAATTGCATACACTTGTATTGTCTATAGGGTATTATTGGTATTCATGCGCGTGCGTAAAGCCCCAATCGTCCATCTATCCATTCAGACACAGGGAAGGATAACGATTCAGCTATGATACAGTGGCGTAGCGGTCTCGAGCGGGGGGGCACCTGGGGGGGCACGCGATTCTCTGGGGGGCACCCTCTATACTAAGTGTATGTTTAAGCCAGAGTTGGAAAGTTCATATGGGGGGGCACCTGGGGGGGCACAGGTCCAATATGGGGGGGTACGTACCCCCCCCCCATAGGGACGCCACTGCTATGATATATAACCTCAAGATATCTCATACTTACCATCATGAGCACAGCATTTGTCATGTCTGCAAATGAGTCCAATCACGCAATGTGTCTCACCAAGTAAAACATCAGCAGTATAAGAACATGAGGAATTATGAATCGGAAGCAACTGAAACAAATAGGCTCATGTTATGCAAAAAGGCACTTCCTGCCATGCAACGACAAAATGTCCCGTTGAAACAAGTCAATGACCTTTATATATATATAGCAAAGATTTTGCCAAGTAGAATGACGTCTGTCACTTCTCCTTCCTCGGCCACAATTATTAGATGTGTGATATATTACACTAGACCCCGAAGTTGACTACATAAAGTCGACTTGTGAAGTCTTAGCATTCCAATCAGCAAGTCAGTACAGTGCACAAGGTGGAGTCTAGTGAAGTCAGAGTTGAGACAGCGAAAGTTAAGTCATTGTTGCATAACTTTGTCAATTTTTACCTCACAGAAATGCTTTTGGTATCATTTTCATTGGCATAAACAGTGGCAAAACTGGGGGGTCTCGAGCGGGGGGGCACCTGGGGGGGCACGCGATTCACTGGGGGGGGGGGGCCACTGACTATACTAATTGTATATTTTAGCCGGAGTTAGAAAGTTCATATGGGGGGCACCTGTGGGGGGCACAGGTCCAATATGGGGGGGCCTGTGCCCCCCCGTGCCCCCCATAGGGATGCCACTGGGCATAAAGAGCACAACATGTATATCACACTTTTTTTAGGACCTTTGGAAAATCTATGCAACATGAAAACTCCCTAAATTTCTGACACATTTGTATCCTGTACAGTTTTCCGAGTGCAAAAAATCGGAAATTTCTGAGCATATAATGTATTGTTGATAATTTTTAAATTAAGGACCCCAAGAAATTTCATAAGTCAGCTGAAGTTAGTCGAAGTCAAATGAAGTCTGAGTTTGATAACATAGCTGAGTAGTCAGTTGAAGTTCTTGTCAAGCAAGTCAGAGTTTTAACTCTGACTGACTTCGGGGTCTATAATATGCTGATAGAATGACAACTGACATTTAGCGCATAAAGCTACTTAGCATTTAGTTGAACAACAATCTTGCAGCAAAGGGATTCTCATCTGGCTCATAATGCACTCTCATGACTTATAGCTTAAAAGCCCCAACCTCCCATTATATTTTGGTAGTGTCTTGTATCAGTAAGACTGCTAACATTGTAAGACTTTCTGTAAAAACAGCTGTTCAAAATGTTCAAGGAAATGACCAAACACACACACATATATATATATATATACAGTGCCGCCTGTAAGTAAGTGAAACGCATGATATTTAACATTGAAAGCATTTGGTATGATCATGACAAATCATCAGAATGATGACACACCAAGTGCAATTTTCACAGTGCAACAATCTACTCTTTTTCTTTATCAATGTGGACTGTTGTAAAAGGCAACAAGCAGCATCATTTGTTCACTGCTCATGACAAATCATTTTATAGTTAATGACACCAGAATAACAAATCACCATATATTATTGCTGAATCGTTTAATAAAATTTTTACCGATATAGGACCGCAATTAGCCAATAGAATTGAAACACCTTCTGACAAAAACTTTACAGACTTTCTGAAGAACCCATCAACAGCTCACTTCACTTTTCAATCAGTAACAGAGGAAGATACAATAAAGGCCGTTAATGAACTACGTAATAAATCTAGCGTTGGTATTGATGGAATTTCAACTAATCTGCTGAAACAGCTCAAAACAGAATTATGTAAACCCATCACCTACCTCATCAACGAATCGATCAATGCAGGACTTTTTCCAAACAACTTAAAAACAGCTAAAGTTATTCCTATTTACAAAAAGAATGATAAAACGACCTTGGATAACTACCGACCAATCTCAATCCTTCCGGCAATATCAAAAGTCTTTGAAAAAATTATTCACAAACAGATAAATGAACACTTTATACTAAATGAACTCTACTACACTGGACAATATGGTTTCCGTGGGGGACATTCAACAGAATTGGCAACAATTGAATTAGTAGATCGAATAGCTCTCAATATGGATCAAGGGAAAACGCCTATTAATATTTTTATGGATCTGAGTAAGGCTTTTGATACTATTGACCACCAAATACTCATACATAAATTGAAATACTATGGCTTCAGAGATAAATCATTGTCACTCTTGAATAGTTATCTTAGTAATCGAAAACAATATGTTGAATATAATGATAGTAAGTCGAGCTTTCTTCCGATAACCACAGGAGTTCCGCAAGGATCGATATTAGGTCCTCTTCTTTTTATAATTTACATAAATGATATTAGCTGTTCTTCCAAAACATTTAAATTCTTGACTTATGCAGATGACACAACCCTTTTTGTTACGCTAGACTCTGTCCGCCAACAAAATTAGGATAATATTAACCCTGAAAATAAACTTAACTCTGAACTTACAAATGTAACAGAACAGTTGAACCTAAATAGATTATCCCTCAATGCAAGTAAGACTAAATGTATGACATTTCGAACCTGCAATAGAACTGTGCAGCCTCCTAAACTTCTAATAAACAATGAAATCATTGAATATGTTGACAACTTTAACTTTTTGGGCATAATTTTGGACAGTCAATTAAACTGGAAAGCTCACATAGAAACTATTGGAAAAAAGATATCTAAGACTACAGGCATCTTGAATAAACTCAAACATTTTCTACCAGTGTTTACACTCAAAACAATCTATGATAGCCTTATTAACTCATATCTTAATTACGTAGTATTATGTTGGGGATTTAAGCAAAGTAAGCTTTTTAAATTGCAAAGAAAAGCAGTCCGAATTATCACTAATAGTAAATACAATGCACATACAGATCCCTTATTCAAAAAGCTAAATATTCTAAAAATCAGTGAAGTTGTCACAAGAAAGCTCTACAAATTCTTTTATCGATATTCAAAAAATGCCTTACCATACTACTTCCTTAATAATGCATATCTAAATCAACCGACTCATTCTCATCTTACTTGTAATTCCAGATATATAATTCCCAGAGTCTTCCACAAATACGCTGAATTCAATGTTAGGTATCAGCTCCCCCTTAATTGGAATGAAATCAACATCACTGAAAAAGTTAATACTCATAGTGAATTTGGTTTTTCCTTCTACGTCAAAAGGCATCTTATCAGCTTGTATGAAAATAATTGCTTTATTACTAATTGTTATGTTTGTAACAATTAGGCATTCTGTTGATATTGCATCTATGTTTTAATATTATTTTCATTTATTGTCGTTTACTTGTACCATCTCTTATTGAGATTGAAAGATATTCCATTCATTCAAATTTTCATATCATTCCATCTACCCATCGTTCATTCATTCATACTTCCAAATTTCTACATCTTATTCATTTATTTATTTACTTACTTTTTTATTATTTAATTTTTCATTCAAACTCCTACTCTATCTACTATCCTTAAATAAACATATAAGAAATATCCAGAGATGATGAAGTGACCAGTTTCAAACATGCTTGCATGATGATATTAGATATAATGAATTACCAAAAGGGGGCAGTACCGACAGCGTTACGTAAGTGACTTAGTTGCTGCCTCCTTGACCACAATCTTACTATTATACAATGTAAAATTAAATATCTGTCTGTAAAACTTGACTGGTCAAAAATAAAAAACACCTCTCTCTCTCTCTCTCTCTCTCTCTCTCTCTCTCTCTCTCTCTCTCTCTCACTGCAGTTGAAATCTATACTTGAGCCACGCTAAGCAGAAACTCACTTGCCTTTGCAAACTTCTCAGAAGTCCATGGTCACCTTTGACCCTGAGGGCCTGGAATGGACTTCCTTGGATTAAAATGGAAGAGCATTTTGTTATCAGTACTGTGCTTGTAATTTCCAATTTGATTAAAATCCTTTTGTGTGAAAACACATTTTTAAAAAATCCTGGCGAGGGCAGGACATCTCCTTTACTTTGATGAATCGATTTACTGAACAGAATACTTACATATAAGTTTTATATTAGGTTAAGACATCGATACAAAAATTGTGACAGATCATTATAAGCTTAATTTGTTTTTCTGAAGGAAGAAAATCTTTTGGGTCGTTCAATCCGAGAAGCAAACAAATAAAGTTTTTCTTGGAACTACCAGGTCTGTATTCCAGCTTCGCCATTGTGCGTGTAACAATATTAGGAAGAATTGACATCGCGTGCACTCAAAGGAACTTATAGTACGATATCCAAGAACCAGTTTCACCTGCAATTTTTTATTATGTATACTCTTTGGCATGACACTCAATTATTGTAAATAAGTCTCAAGAAATGGAGAATTGTCAACAAAAGGTTGTTCGGTCTCAAGAAATCTAAAAAAAGGATAGCAAACATTGACAACAGACAAACAGGTCAGAAGAGACGGAGATCATTCATTTCTAAAGATAAAAAGAGGAACATGTCAAGACTCAGGTGAGCTGCAGTGTATCTTGTGCACCGAAAAAAAAAAGGTTTTTGTATACTGACAAAATGAATATTAGCTGGTGTCCATCAAAAATTATATGTAGAAATGTTGGACAAGACTTTTATGTGAAATAGACAAGGAAATTGTCAATCCTCATCAATTTTGTGTGTGATTTGATCATGGTATATCAAAAAATATGCACACCATGTTGTCAGAATTTGTGCCACCTTTCGTTTCGTCTGTTTCACACAAAGCTTTTTTTCGGAGCAGGGTCAAATTGGGGTTCCTTTTGATTGCATCTAATCTAACTACCCCCCAAGTACCACAGAACTGACATTTTCCTTTCACTCTGACATTTCTACTCTTAAGTTCATTCACATTGGAGGGTAGCACCTGTCAATTGCCCGAGTAGAAAATCACAGGACTCATGCAATTGAAAGTGCCAATGAATTGGAGAGGACTGGGCAGTGCTGCCCTCTTTGGTAAATTTAAAACTTGATGGTCAAATGACCAGTCCAAGGCTTGACCAGGTTGAACCCAGTGACATTGAGTGAGGCCCATTGATATAGATAATGCAACTACCTGTAAAATTCCATGGATTTTATATGGAACTACTGATGTGTCAGCTCCAACCAGTGTGCCAGATGTTTAGGGATGACTGCAAGGATCATGAAACGCCGCAGGTATTGTGGAAAATTCGGTTAAATCACTGTTAAATATAGTTGTTAATCCCTCAAGGCCATTTGTTTGCATTCCTAGTTTCACACTCTTGATAATTATGTACCATTACAGACCAAATTAAATGAATGTCTATCAGTGACTTCACTTGTGGTTCAACCGGCTACTTCAATTGTTTGTTTCAAAATTTTGACCGAGTAGAAGTGCTGCAATTGACATCGATCAAAAGCAATCAACAGTAAATTAAAGGCAATTAGAAGCACGTAAAATGTAAACTACATGAATGTGTGCAACAAGTGCAACATCTGGGGATACATTCCCATCTACTGTCTTTTCACTGGTCACACTGTGCCATCCTAGGAGAATTTCCAATCTTCTAAAACGTACTCTAATCTGCTGGTGCAAACGTACTCTAATCTGCTGGTGCAAACGCAAACAAAAGAATAAAGGGGAACCACTCTAGATATTAGTCTTCTATTCCAAGAGTAGAATTTCAGTGGAAAACACCTGTCTGAAAGTTGACCGCTGTATCAGTGCTTTTTCCAGCCTCGGCGGAACATATGCTGCCATGTGTTGTCAACTTGTAGCTAGTGTACAATTCCAAAACGCCAGTGAGCAGTCCACAGAATTTGACAGAAACCAAACTTTTGACTGTGCTGACCACATGGTACTAACTTTTTACATGTGTTGTCATGGTGGAAGCAGAGGGCATAGGGCCTACTATTCATTCCGGGATGGACCTGGGATGGTCATTGGTCAGGGTCTTCAGTGGCGTATTTAGGGGCGGCTGCCCCCCCCCCCCCCCAGACCATTTCTAGATACGGCCCTGAGGTTCTTTCAGTTATTCCAGCATAGAACAGTGGATACAACACACCTCAGTACTGACGACATGGTACTAACTTTTTACATGTGTTTTAATGGTGGAAGCAGAGGGCATACTATGCATTCCGGGATGGACCTGGGATGGTCATTGGTCAGGTTTGTCACAGTGGCGTATTTAGGGGCGGCTGCCCCCCCCCCCCCCAGGCCATTTCTAGATATGGCCCTGAGGGTCTTTCAGTTGTTCCAGCATAGAACAGTGGATACAACTCGCCTCCATTTAATGTCCCAGGGGCTTGAAATAAATTCAGATCTTGGTGGGATTTGAACCTATACCCTCAGAGCCAGTGGTTACACAAACAAGCACCGTCCTATGCCATGGAGGAACTTCAAATGCACTTTAAAACACAGCAGGTAGTGATGCAGACTCAATCTCCAGTTTTGTCAGAAATTACAGCAATGTAAGCCCATTTGCTACCATTTATTATCATCATACATAGACTAAGTGTTGTGATCTGATGATTGTATACATATAATGCTGTTTCAGTTAATGACTTATTATTAATTTATTATTATTATCACTCAGCAGTCGGGCAAAGATAAATAACTGCTAACATTGTAGTGCAAATAAGGTAATAAAATTATAACTCTCCCTCCTCCTGGCCCATGCCACCCACCTGCTTGCTGCAGCCTCTGTATAAGACAAGCTGATGTGCATGCTGGACCAGAGTCTTGAACAGCATTAGAAGGCACATTTACGTACATGAGCTTGTAACTGTACTGTTGAAAAAGGGATTCTACTTGGAAGTTACTTCTTTTACGGATTTATCCATTGCTTTTTGTTTGGACGGGTGACAAACCTACATGTAGATAGCACAATTGTTCAACTCTTTTTCTATGTTTGGAAGTGAGATTTCTCTTTCCTGAAGTATTGAAAAACTCATCAGTGTGACTAACATTTGAATCTGAAAATTGCAAGGATAATTTATGTTCTGTAAAATACGAGTTGGGTGAAAAATTTCAATTTGTAGACATCATTCATCTGCAACGCAATTACGCCTTTCCTTCAGCTGACTCCAAGGCACACTGTTATTCGTAATTAACACACATCTCTTTCGGATTACATGTTATTATTAATTTCACATTATAATTTTTCAAATTATCACGAAATTTGATTAGTCCAACAATGAATCACCTTGGAAGGATTGCAGACTCACGTTGTCAAAAGTCATATTAAAATTATGTTGGTTACATGCATTGGGAAGCATGACTAATTGTCCAATTAGTTCAGCAGTTCCATTACAGACCAATTATTCTAGTGAGAGAGTTTTTCATATCAAATATTAGAAGGAAATGTTTTCAACTTGTCAGCTTGCTTCACCATATCGTTGACAATTGATTCAACTTCTCAAATATTTATTTTCATCTGCATGTTGACCTGCTTTCCTTTGTTTGAAATGAAAGCTATACTTCAGAATCACTGAATTTGGATGTTTTAAACTTTTGAAAGAAAAATGACTGACTCTCTCCAGATTGATCAATCTCCAAATTTATGGCAAGTCAACATTATAATAAACATGTACTTATATGTAATACAAGCATATAAATATTGAAACCTTCAGAAACAGTTTTGCAGAGCATGCCTTAGTAAATTGGCTGGCAGGTGGACACTTCAACTGCTTAACCATTCTGTGAGAACGTGAGTGGTCCAAGATGTTTGACAACATCACTGAAGATTTCAGCGTCACTGAATCAGTGCTAAATGCGACATTCTCAGAACATGATGAACCCCTTCAAAATTCCACTGAGGCCTTTCCTCCAGAGGCTGCTATAATAAGAGTGCTACTTGCCGTCATGGCTGTCGTGGGTAACGCTTTGACCATCCTAACAATCGTCAGAAACAGACAGTTGTGGAAACCAACTTATTTCTTCATCTGCAACTCTTGTTTTTACGACTTCGTGTACGGTAGTTTTGTTGCGCCCACTTACATCGCTACTCGTAATGTCATGATCACATCCGCTGGAGGGGAAATTGGCTGCACATTGAAGGGGGTTTTAATCGGCTTGATAACTGTGGGAGGAGCTTGTTCTATGCTTCTCCTGGCTGTGGATAGGGTCATCTACATCTTGATGCCTCTCCGGTACTTCAATCTAGTCACAGATCGTCTCTCAACTGTCTTAATCACCGTGGCAGGACTAACATCTCTCGCCTTCTCCATCGGTATCTACTGGAACAACCTCATGACCATTGGCTACTCTTGCTTACCCACCGTCTACTTGAAAAGGATCGAGGCTATCACTGCGTTCTCCTATGTGGTGCTCCTTGCTACCGTGACACTTGTCCTGCACTTCATTGTTGGGGTCATTGCTTATAGGCAAGGTAAGTCAGGGAATATTTCTGGTAATACCGTTGGAACAGGCAGAAAGTACAGAGAAGACAGGTAAAAATATGGCCTATTTTTTCTAGGGCAAATAGACCATGAATTTGTCCAAAAAAAAATTGGAACATATACTGTTTTAAAGCTCAGAAAATATCCTTTCATATGGTATATAGTACACAAGTAAGAGTGCAAAAAAGCCCAGAAAATGCGATATCTCTGAAAATACAGTTAGAATTTGGAAAAAATAAGGCGAAAATCGTCTAAAATCGGCCAAAATAGGGAGTACACTTTCATTTTATATTAACATTTCCTACAGCAATCCTAGTCAATTCTGTTAGGCCGTGACATGTGTCCTAATAAGATTCTTAGTGTACGTCCGACCCATAATTACTGAATATTTTTTCCTGCTCAGAGGTTACAGATGTTAAAAACTCTAACACAAAGCACATTTACATCCATGATTAGCATGGTGGCTACTGTAATTTTAGCCTAGTATTTGAAGCAGTGATAGTACGAAAAGCAATCACAGAAATTGTCCCAAAATGGCAGGTTGTCCCAAAATGGTAGGTTTTCTTAATTTGTTAGCATTTTTTTTGCCAAATACCTTCACAATTTTATTTATGAAGTATTCTCTAAACATATATATCAAAGGAATATATGCAATAACAGTGAAAATTGTAGGTATAACTAGAGATTTTTGTGATATTTCTGTGCTTAAATTACTGCAAAAATTCATGGGAAAAAAAGTGAAAATAACTTGCATGTTTGAGACATCACATAGCGCACAAATATACGATGTCGATGCCATTTCATGGTTCCTAATTATTGCAAGGAACTCTACTTTGTATAAAATATGAAAATTATTGATCATTATTGCAGTGCTGGCATCCTCTACACTACCAATTCACATGTGTACGGCCGACACGAAAAATATGTACGTCCGACACAGATAGGCCTACTAATTGGCTACAGCTTTATGAAATGACAATATTGCCGCGGAAATTGACTTGGCTGATGCTTGAAATGGTTTTCTTGACAATAGAGGTAATATAAATCACAGAGTTTTGAGAGACAAGCCATCAAGTCAGAAAAGTGTCATTTCTCTGCGTACGTCCTACACGATGACATTTTGCCTTACAGCTCAGCTTCTATTACAGTTTTAGCTTTGGTTGATGGCTTATTTCAGAGCACTACCATAGGGCCTCATACCTATTTAACAATGAAATAGCTAAGGTGTAATGGTAGGGCTACAAAAGCTATTAAAGTGTCTGATCTGTACGTCCGACATTACGGAATTGCCCCAATGTAGTTGCAAAACATCATCCACTTCGATAACTTACAGGCACTGTAATTAGACAGATCCAATGCCATTAACCTCTCTCCCCCGCCTAATATTAGTAAAAGGAAGCAACATATCACTGATACTTTTGGCAAGTGACAAACATAATGCAGCCAACTACGCTGCAAAACAACCTGCGTAAAAGTACATAGTTTGATATTTCATCTGAACTGGTTAATTATTAATAAATATATAAAGGGACATTTCCGGAGAGGGAAAACACTCATTTGTTACAAATGTCAAAGCTAATAATGCGCACAGTCACCGTGACATTATTAGACATACCTGTCATAATATACTGTGTGTTAAATAAGAAATTGTATAATTGTCTGTTAATGGATAGAACCATAATCTTTCTCCTGAGATGAAAATACACCCTGAAATGTCATCAGTCAATTAAACCGGCTCATCTGAGTGTTAGCCAATATGAATATGTCTTGTACAACATCATAATGGAACCGGTAGCCCAGGGGCTCTAGCTCGGACGAATTTAGGGTTTCTTGTTATTAGCCTTAAAGAATAAGGATTGTATTAGAGCTCTTTGCTGATGGGCAGTCCATTGGATAAATGAATTTTTTCTTTTCAATTTGCAAACTGGCTTTTCCACGTCATTAAATAACAGTTAAGTACATGCACATAACCAGTCAAATAGCTTGTTTATTCACACCTATGTTGCCAGATATGATATATTATGTTATGCTGAATGAACTGAACAAATGACAACTGATACAAGCAAGATGATTAAAACATGTTCAAGCCAGTGGCATCACAAGCGCATGTTGAATGTTCATTTTGAAACTGTGTGAACCGCTGATCCTCAAAGATCTCTGAGGTCATTGACACACTTACCACTAGATGTGCTTGCTGTTCTGCATTGTCACATAACAGTTTTTGTGAAATCGGTCCAAACAGACACAGTAACGGTCATTACCTCTGTTTTATTGTTTCACTGAAGTTCAGAAATGTTATAATATGAATATATACCTTGTAGCTGTGGCAGTAGGGTAAATGTGGGTATTATCACGCACCTTGTGCGTGGTATTACACTGCAGTGTTTCTGCACGGGTACCAGGCCTGAAGTATAATAACTTTCAAGACCAAAAGTAAAGGTTTTGATTGATACTGAACTCAGGGTCAAGAAAATATCAAATTCCATTTACCGACAACTTCTTATAGCACTTGGCACATAGTCAAATAAACAAGGGTCATTTAGTCTTTTCTGTGGGTAATATCACACACTTCTGTTTAATATCACGAAGCAGTAGGTGTTATATGACGCTAGTTGAGGTTATTATGATTCAGGTTGATTTCCTGACTATATAAGCCTATTCATCTATCCACCCATATATCAATCAATTGTTTATCAGTCAGTCAGTCTTCCTGTCTATAGATTTCTATCTATCTGTCTCTCTATGTCTATCTATCTACACTCTTGATCAAAATGTTGGAATAATTTGGATTTTCAAGGTGCCAGAAATCCAAAGTTCTAAAATTGGTGATTAAATGTAAGGAATTGCAAAGATTTTTTTCTTGGACATTAGATTTATGTATAATTGATATTATAAACCATTTTTAGTGGCTGAGAATTATTTGAAAACTTTCTCTGGGTGACCCAAAAAATTGATCATTTTTAGTCCTAAAATCTGGCAGCCTTGAATTTTCATCGAATTCGGGCAAAGATCTGAAAAATTTGGGAAGAAAGACTCCTCCCAAAATAAATCATCTCTTCTATGCCTATAAACTATCTATATATATCTATATATCTATCTATCTATCCAGGGCAATATGGGATAGTTGAGTTTGCGCTCTGCATGCATGGGTACTTCAGTACCAATATCATATGAAAAAAACTCTCCTGCAGTTAAATAAAATGTTAAAGTTATTATATAAACTTGGGAGAAATATTAAAAGCAAAAACGTTTGTAGGCCTAATACTTCTAAATAGGGCCTTGGGGGGGGGGGGGGGGAAACTGGTCCGGAGGCATCTGCACCCTGTAAAACATGGTAATATCTGAAAGTCTTGTAAATGCATTGTTTGGCCAAAATCTAGGGGAGTGGGGGACAGGAAAATATTAGGGAACTTAACACATTCAGATCAATTTGAGTGGTGTGATCATTAATTTTGTTTTAGTGTATAAGGAAATTCAATGCAAGAAAGGCGGGGGGTAGATTTGGCAGAGAATCAAGAAAAACAAAATTCACTTCTATAACACAATTTCCATAAAATTTTAAAACAAATTGTCTCTTGTAAGGGAGGTTTTTCCTAGTCAGAAACTCTAAATAGCCATTAGTTAGCCATATATTATTAGTATCAATGTACATGTATTTTGTACCCGTGATTACAATTAGCTGAATACCTTCATCATCTATATAAATAGGCCTACATGAGTATTGATTTTGATTAAATACAGTTACATTTCCATAGTCATGAAGAACAGGTAAAAAATCCAGTTTTTCCATAAATTTTGTGTAAAAAATTTAAGACTTTTAAGTAATTTTTTTGGAATCAAGAAACTGCAGTTACAATATAGTCTCTACAGCTTATCACATGCCATGCATCCGTGCTTAAAGCCTCAAAGTAACGAATTACGAGTTGCAGTGAGTAGGAGGCAACTGAAATGAAGGTTTGAGGTATTTTGAAACTTTGACTGCAGAGGTTTTTAAAAAGATGCGTCATATTACCCCAATATGCGTCATATTACCCCAAATATGCCTCATATTACCCCAAATATGCGTCATATTACCCCCTGAACATGAGTGTTATTACCCTTGGTCTGTACCCATTTTCATGCATTCCAGTGGCTTCATTAATGATAACATTCTGTATTTTCTCTTTTTTAAAATTCTATCTCTTGCCTTTCTTAAATCTTCAGTCTACATGGAGTGCATCACTTAAACAGCAGCCACAATTACATATCATTTAGATTCAGGAAATTGTATCAAAAAGGCATAAATATTGACAGAAAACAACTAAATTGCTTAAAACCTATATGCAATTTTGTCAGTGCCACACACAAGCATAAGAGGTTATCAGGCAAAGTTACCTGATTCATATGCACATTTTTTCACCTAAAATATTGGTGATTTCTTCCATGGCTGTTCTATAAATAGCAATTAAGTTTGGTGCGTGATATTACCCACGTGCGTGTTATTACCCACTTTTACCTATACTATGCTGAACAAATTTTGTTCATAAATCTGTTGATTGATAAATTTTTTTTAATGTGTGCTGCAAACGGTATATGAAATTAGTCACGGGTAGAGTGGTTAAGTTCATGTCTGCCCCGCTGAAGGTCTTTTTTCTATCAGTCTATTTAACAATCTACCTGACTGAATGTTTGTGAGTTCTAAACCTCACACCATTCGCAGCAGCTGCTTTAAACATGTTCTTCACTATATGACTTTAGTTTTCTCTGTGCTGTTTATAAAACAGAAGACATTACGCTCATCAGTTCTTTTGTTTCCATTCTCCTTTTCAATTGCTTATGTCTGTGCCTTCGAGAGGTCTCCAAATTTCATTATACAGGGGCAAGCCATGACAGTGTGTTATTATAATGCCAATATCTGCGTAAGCTCCTGGGTCCACATCTTTTGTGAAACTTAGTTTGATTGTTTTATGCAACTGGGAGAAAATATCTGTTATGCTGTCAGCTGGGTTGCCAGCCAGCCGAAGCGTCATTCAGCACCTCCCAGCCAGCTGATACGAATCTTTTTTTTTTATTCCCCTGTCAGCCGCCTCAACTGCTTTCTCCTTACCTGACTGCAAATTTCATCGGTTGAATGCCAAAAATTGACTCCCAGCTGACAACTATGCCAGCAGGGAAAATCCTCAGTCAGCCAGCCAGCCGGGCACCTGCTGCATAACTGATAATTGGTATAACAGATCACGGTGTGCCCCTGATTACAATTTCTATTTTGAATCAACACATTATTTTTATTGTAATTTAAACACTGTAAATGTATCTGGAACTAAATAAGTAAAATGATTTTGAAATTGACAAAATTGTGCCATTGCCTAATGGCAATATAACAATCTTGTAGCATCATTAGAGCTCTTTGCAGATTGGCGATCCATTGTAAAAATATATTTTCTTCTTTTCAATGTGCAAACTGGCTTTGCCACGTCATTAACAGGTACATGTTGGTTTCCTAATCTTCTTATTATTGAGTAGATATGTAAAGGTTATTCACCACGGGAGAGGGAATATGTGATTTATCACCCGAGGCCTTTAGGCTGAGGTGTGATAAACACATATTCCTGATCCCATGGTGAATAACCGGCTTATACCATGGGCCAAACACTCAAACAGTCAAACATGATA
This sequence comes from Platynereis dumerilii, assembly GCA_026936325.1. NCBI lineage: Eukaryota > Metazoa > Annelida > Polychaeta > Phyllodocida > Nereididae > Platynereis > Platynereis dumerilii. The sequence goes on along the minus strand of JAPTHN010000006.1, from coordinate 8,171,639 downwards.
GGATAACTGGACAACAAAGAATATGGGAATTATTTCCCTGAAATACTGTAATGTGATTGGCTGACTTTGGTGTCGAATGGTGTAATGAAAATTAGTTATTAGTTGGTCTATTCACACCTATGCCGCCAGATAGATACATATATGCTGAATGAACATATCAAACAATAACTGACACAAACAAAATCATTAAAACATTTATAAGCCAGGGACATCACACGACCAAGTTGAATGTTCATTTTGAAACTGTTTGGGCCGCTAATCCCCAGACATCTATAAGTGGCTCACAAGTAGAAGTGTCTAATTACAGTTACAGATGTCTGGCATTAAGCTGCACGTAATTACAAATATCTGCATCAAGTTCAACTGTATTACCACAATCAGTAACGTCTGTAAGGCCAATTACTCACTAGTAAATGGTATAATGCTAATTATACCATTTGACACCTGTCAGCCAATCACATGCCAGCAATTCATGGCGATAATTCCCATATTCTATGTTGTCCACTTATCCTCCCGTGTTCACCTGTTAGAGTGCTATCAGGATCAGGAATGTGTGTCTATCACACATCGGGTTAAAGCCCTTAGATAAATCACATATTCTCTCTCACATAGTGAGCAACCTGTGCCAATCTTGCTGTGTGTCTACAAGTTGACAGCTATTTCCTGCCACCTATTGTGACCTAAAGGCCAAATTCGCGAGCTCTGTGAGAGGCAGTGGCCTAACTAGGGGGTCGCGAGCGGCGGGTACGCGATTCTCTGGGGGGCACCCTCAATACTAACTATATTTTAGCCAAAGTTGGAAAGTTCATACGGGGGGCACCTCGGGGGCACAGGTCCAATTTTGGGGCACGTGCCCCCCCGTGCCCCCCCCCCATAGGGATGCCACTGGTGAGCGGTCGACAGAAAGTCCGTGTGAGACTTTGAGGAAGTCAATCTGGGATCTATTTCTGGAGTGCATGCAGAAATAGTAAATAAAATGATCCTCCTCACATGGTACAATTTGATATATTTTTTGAAGTTTCATTCAAACCATTTTGGTTTATTTTTTATATGCTATTACCACATATTTATGATAGACCTCTATAATTTAATATCCCCATTCATATCTTTTCTGAGATTTAATCACATTAGCAAATAATATAGCCATCTTTTATGTACTGACTTCCACATTTCAACTTTGTCCTGAAAACAGGCCATGTCTGACTTGTTGCAGTACTTTTGGATTTTCTTCATACTTATGAAATATTTAGAAAAGAGGTTGATATCCCGTGTTGGCATGTTTTTAAAATAAAGTTAAATATAAGAATGACACTGTTCCCAGGTGATTTTTTTAGTGTATAGCTGAGTTACCGAAAAGTAGTCAAAGAGCTGCGGTGCAGAACATAATCAAACACACGCGTGAAAAAAGGTTGGAGAGCAGTATCTCTTATTTTATGCAACTTTATGGATTTTTTGTAAGGTTCTTAGCGAAAGAATCAAAATTATTTTCAGAGATTCTGTGTGATCATCAATTGACATCATATTTATAATCATCAAACAATCAGCAAAAACATAGGATCAATGACAAATCAGGACGGGGTAGGCCGCGGGTTGGGATTTTATGAAAGTTCAATTTATTCAGAGAGTGCATGGGATGGATGATGACTTTATGATAGGGGATTTATTGCTTATTATGTATATTCTGTATTCTCTGGAGGTAAGGTAGGTCAGGAGAGGGATAAAGAAATTAGGTGAAGAGTTGAACTGCCGTCCATGTCAAGGAGACGTGCATCTGCAGCTTAAAACCTTTACTATTCTCGTCAGAGTCCGTATTAGGGCCAACTTAATTGCATATATATCTCATCCAAATGACCACGTCGTGGAAAGGATGCTTCTGGAGAAAGCTGGTAATCCTCAGCTCCACTTAGAGCTTCAGGTATCGTCGGAAAGCCGGATGAAACAATTATTATTGAAGGGTCCCAGGAAGGCACGATGCTGTGACAGTGGCGGATCCAGACAGGGCAATCCAGGGGGGGGCCGAGCGTGTTTCGACATACGCGGACCGGCGTCATCGCATATTTTCTTCAAAATACTAATATTAATCTCAGTGGTCTAGGGGGGGGGGCGGGCCCCCTAGGCCTCCCCCTATATCTGGCACAACTATGGCATGTGACAAGTCCGAGAAATGCCCTGGCCACGTTTGTTTTGATATATTTGTCACAGATGCTATCAAATTTGACAGTTTACTATGAAAATCATTTTATCAAAATTCACCGTTATTGTTAGGTGTTGTCAGTTCTATAAGTTGCAGATATATTTTTATCCCATGTCTAACTGCTAAAAGCACACATAGTAACAAACAATGTACGGTATAACAGTTTGTGATCACTGCTGTGGTTGTATTCTGATTGGAATTCGTCATGTGACTTTGGAACAGGCTCCCACTAGTTTTGTATTTCTTCAAAATATGCAAACACTATAAAGAAAAAATATTTTGCATGCCAGAACATAATCAAAATAAGTGAGATGTACAAGCTAGGTCAACTTTTGCATTTGCACAATATCTTTGCGTTATTTGCTAAATGGCTCTGCTCCTGCAATTTCCAAATTCGAATTGCATACACTTGTACTTTCTATCTATTATTGGTATTCATGCGCGCGTGTAGAGCCCCAATCCTCCATCCATCCAACCAAATACAGGGAAGGATAACGATTCAGCTATGATACAGTGGCGTAACTAAGCGGTCTGGAGCAGGGGGGCATCTGGGGGGGGCACGTGATTCTCTTTGGGGGGGGCACTCGATTCTTTGAAGGGGCACCCTCTATACTAAGTGTACATTTTAGCCAGAGTTGGACAGTTCATATGGGGGGGGGGGCACCTGGGGGGCACAGATCCAATATGGGGGGGTACGTGGCCCCCCCCATAGGGACGCCACTGCTATGATATATATAACCTCAAGATATCTCATACTTACCATCATGAGCACAACATTTGTCATGTCTGCAAATGAGTCCAATCACGCAATGTGCCTCACCAAGAAAAACATCAGCAGTATAAGAACATGAGGAATTATGAATCGGAAGCAACTGAAACAAATAGGCTCATGTTATGCAAGAAGGCACTTCCTGCCATGCAACGACAAAATTTCCCGTTGAAACAAGTCAATGACCTTTATATATATATAGCAAAGATTTTGCCAAGTAGAATGATGTCTGTCACTTCTTCTTCCTCGGCCACAAGTAGATGTATAATATATGCATCCTCCCCACACAAGCCCTGCTAAAATGGACTGGTCTTTCTGCTCTACCAACCTCTTCTGTGATTGGCTGCTTATTTAGGTCATAAGCATTTTGCAGGCAGATTTAGTCCGATTGTGGACACTTAGAGGATTACTGCCAACTAAGAAAAACAGTGTAAAACAAACAAACTTTCAAACAGTTTCATTTCAGAACTGTGAAAATACATAATTCAATGGAATTTTAGGAACTGTGATAGCACCTTTCAACAATACACAATTGCTCCATTTGTAACTGTGTGAAACAGAAGCAACAATTTCAAACTGCGATGTAGCAGTCCCTGATTGGCTGAGCCAAAACCGGGTCAGTTAATTCGGTATTCATGAATTAGCAAAGGTTATGGGCCATTTTGTCATGGTATGACTTGGGATGATGAATATATGATGCTGGACCCCGAAGTCGACTACATGAAGTCGACTTGTGAAGTCTTAGAATTCCAATCAGCAAGTCAGTGCAGTGCACAGAGTGGAGTCTAGTAAAGTTAGACTTGAGACAGCTAAAGTCAAGTCATTGTTGCATACTTTGTCAATTTTTACCTCACAGAAATGCTTTTGGTATCATTTTCAATGGCATAAAGAGCACAACATGTATATCACACTTTTTTAGGACCTTTGGAAAATCTATGCAACATAAAAACTCCCTAAATTTCTGACACATTTGTATCCTGCACAGTTTTCCGAGTGCAAAAAATCGGAAATTTCTGAGCTTATAATGTACTGTTGATAATTTTTAGTAGTCAGTTGAAGTTCTTGCCAAGCAAGTCAGAGTTTTAACTCTGACTGACTTCGGGGTCTGTTATGCTGATAGAATGACAACTGACATTTAGCGCATAAAGCTACTTAGCATTTAGCTGAATAACAGTCTCGCAGCAAACGGATTCTCATCTGACTAATAATGCACTATCATGACTTATAGCTTAAAGGCCCCCACCTCCCATTATATTTTGGTAGTGTCTTGTATCAGTAAGACTGCTAACATCTGCTAAGATTGTAAGACTTTCTGTAAAAACAGCTGTTCAAAATGTTCAAGGAAATGACCAAACATGTATATATATATATATATAGTAGTTATACCATGGCCATATGTGGTATACGGAGATATATACAGCCGAGGTGGTAAATATAACCCGAGGGCTACGCCCTCGGGTTATATTTACCACTGAGGCTGTATATATCCCGTATACCACAAATATGCCTTGGTATAACTGATTTATACCATTATTCGCTGTTTCAGAGGATTATTTTGTTATCATGTGTTTGGAGATGAAGACCGATTTACTAAAAATGTCTCTATTTTATTACCAGAGATACCAAAATGGTCATAAAATTTATCTTTATTTAACAAAATTAATAACTTATTTTTTAAATCAATATTCTAGTGTCAGCAACTTAAATTATGTTAAAGCTACAAAAGCTCCTGTTAACTCCAGAGTGAGGCTCAATGGCATTTGTCATGATGTCATGATTCAAATGCTGGCTTCTGATTCGCTGATTCAATGTTTGTGCATTGTGACATCACCACTTGTCACGTGACCACTAAATATACGTGATATATGGCGATATATATCATGGTAAATATTGAAGGATTTATCAGCGAGTATGGTATAAATATATACATATATATATATATACATATACATATATTTATATATATATATATATATATATACAAGCAGCCAAGAAGTCTTCATATCTAAATAAGTATTGTTGCAGCTTCCTTTACCTCGAATTAACTTAATCTTTATAATATTGTTTGTTCACTTTACCCTCCTGTCAATGTTCCTTAGCTTTTCTCAACTTCATCTATCTTCAGACTTTCACTTTGCTAGTTAAAATAAAATCCATCATCTATGCCTCAACTTACCTTTCCTTATATTTGTCTTAATTTACTAAACTATAGTTGCCTCTTCAGGAAATAATTTCCTGTTGTACCTGTTTTGAGCTGATCTTTCTGAAACTATTTTCGTGACAGGCTAACAAGTTGCTCCTTTGGTTAAACCAGGCCAGTGTCATCTGGTGCTCATTAAGTTGTCCCTTTATTCAGCTTATTTACAAAGACAAAGTCTTGAACATGCAAATTATTCACTACTGTTGTTTTGTGTGCACTGTTGAGCCACTGAAGTACCTATATTAGCTGCTACAATGTAGATGAAATATATGACTGGCTGAGAATGATCTGTAAGGTTCCACAACATGTTACTGCAGACTTTGGTAGTGAAGTTAGTAATGTTGTTTACTGCTGCATTTTCTATGATATGAGCAAAACCTCAATTAGTTTATTAACTATTCACTTGAAAAAGTCAGATGGAAATATATCATTTAGATTTTAAATTATATCAAAATAATTTTTCATTGTATCGTATAATCTTAATGTGATCTTCTTTATCGCTTCAGGTAAAAAGATACATGGAAACGTAGAGTTCGAAGGGTCGAAGAAAACAGAATTTCAGTCGGAAATAAAAACGGTGGATCATGGATCACTTGGCCAGAAGAACAAACAAAATGGCGTAAAATGGGAGAACGGAACACATGATAAGCTGCAAGAACTTAATGAGTTTCATCCTTCTGAAAAAGATGTCAATTGGAAAAGGAGGAGTGCAAGTAATGATAACGAGGATGCTAGTACTCGTGATGATATTTGTCTAGAAAGAAATGAGTCAAAAATGAATGTTATGGAGAAAGACCAGCAAGTTAGTTCCCGGGACATTGGGGTGACCTCAGTGGATGACGAGACCAAGAAGGTGAATATTAAAGAGGGCAATGGCCATTCACTAAATAAAATGAAGTGTCAACAGAACCATGAGGCTAAGAATGATGAATCAGCATCTATTGAAACAAATAAAAATGCAAATAAGCTGAAGGCGTCCAAACGGCACTTCTTAGCATGCAACGATAAAACAACGAGCTCAAAACAAGTTGATGACACTGAAATCAAATTGACAGATTTCCACCGGTTGAGTGACATTTCTTCAATTTCAAATGAGAGTGAAGAATTTAAAGAAATTGAAAACGAAGATCTGGGAAATGAAGCCTTTGATGATGATGATGACAAGGATGTCAACAAAGATGACAATTTTGATAAGAAGCAAAACAGTGAGAATGATCAGAGCTGTATTACGAAATCTCTACCCCTGGAAAACAATGAAAATGCCAATTGTCGAAAGCTATGTGGATGCATCAGTTCTTCTTCAGGAGGTAAAAGTGGTGCTGGTAATACAGGCCCTTCTGGAAATATTGGAAAAGCTGGAAGAGATGATGACAGCATCGATGTATCAAAGAAGAAATCTCCAAACAGTTTACATGAACGAGTCGTCGAAGCATTTAAAATTAAAGATAGCAACAAAGCCTTGGAAAATATAATTGAAATTGAGGAAAACAAGCCAGGAAGTGTTAATTTGGATGGCCCAGTGAAACCTGATAAGAAGAAAACAGTTGCGGTCACCCCTGCTGTTGGGGCAAGATCATCGGGACTAAATTCGATGCAGCGTCGTACCTTTACTCAAAACTCAACATCGTTTCAAATGCGAATCACTCGGATGCTGTTGTTGGTTGTGGCGATGTTTTTGGTCTCATACTTCCCTCTTGCTATATACACTTTCATCTTTACCTTCAAACCTCTCCTTTATAACAACATCACCTACATTTGGTTGGCTACTTTGTGGCACATTAACACGTGCATCAACCCCTTCATCTATTTCCACTTCTACAGGGAGTACAGACAACTCGCTATTAAGAAATCACGAGTATCTCCTTTTCAATAACTCTATATTCATCAGATTTAACAAGTGAAATGAACTCATAAAAAAGTCATGAGTATCTCCTCTTCAATAACTGTAAGTGCATCAGATTCAATAAATGATATGAGCTTGGTAAGGTGCCATGGATATCTCCTTTTCAATAACATGATATCCACCAGATTCAATAGATAGAAGGAACTTAATAAGAGAAGAAGTCACGGGTATCTGCATTTTGATAAATTTATATCAATCAGATTCAATAAATTAATTGAACTGTAAGGTTTGTTCCATTTGACAGTACTGATGCAGACATTGCCAAGGGTTTGCTACTCTGTAGCCGATGTTGATATTTTATATTTCCTAACTTAATTCTTACCTTTCAATTGACTATTGCTGCTTGGATATTATATCGCCATACGCTCCATATTATATCTCTCCACGTGCATGTATGCTCAATCGCGAACACTCCGATATAGTCACCAGGAAACAGTGAATATTCCTTTCATGAATTGGCAAAATTCATAAAAGCTGAGTAGAAATCTTTGCCCAATTCAAGTTTATTAACAGCCAGTAGACGAAAAACAAGAGATGTTCCTTGTGTGGTCGTATCCTTATCCATGCCATGTTACTCTCTGTGAGTCATTTATAAGCAATTTATGAGGTCATAGCCTACACTTGCAATGATATCAAAACAAGTAACAATCTGAGTATCAAAGAGGTCACAAGTTGCCCAATAACAAGTTGACAGCTTATTTCAATGTGTTTGATAGGGCTTGTTGTGAGGTCATTGATTGCCACCAACTGCTTTTCTGTAAGCACTCGTTTTTCGTTTACTGTAAGGCAGGGCCACCCAGAGAATCTATTGAAGTGGGTGGGGCTTGTCTTTGTTGAATTGTATGTATATCTGCTAATTCGTTTCTCAATGAACTGTGCTCATTGGCGATGCTTGATATTGATGCATACAGGTTTCACAGTGACAACATAAAGGACCAGCCAATCATTTGTCATTTGCAGATGTTTTCCTGTTAATGGTTATGATTTATCACTTCCTGCTGTATCTTGTTTTGTAATTTACGTGTACTGAATGTGAGAACGAAGCACTTATTCTGTCGAGGGTTTGTATATTTTATATAATGTACATGCAGCTGTTGTTGCAGCTGTCATTGTCTGTGAGATCACCTGAGTAAAATGACAGTGCTCATTCCTGATGCACAAAATAGTGTGGGAGAGCGGGGCCAGTTGAACCGAATTTTAGAAATTGCTCTCCTGTGTGAATACCTTTACAGCTTTCAAGGAGAACAAAGATGGAAACGGTTGTTTGAAAAGTTGTCTTAACATCCAAACTTCAGGTTTTTTTGTATGTCTTACCATTGGCCTGCCAGTTCAACTGGCCCACTCACCCCTACTTTGCTTATTAGCGGTCTAAACAGTTTCAAAATTAACTTTCAGCTTTATTGTTTGATGTCACTGGCTTAAAAATGTTTGTTTGTGTCGGTTGAGGTTAAGCAGTTGATTTAGTGATTTTCACATCTAGAAGAATGGGTGACAATAAACAAACTGAAATGACTTAAGGTACTACATCAAATAAGAAGATTAGCTGACCAACACAAACTGTCAAAGATGTGGCAAAGCCATGCAGTTAGTAAATTGAAAATAAGAGAATTATTTTTCCAGTGGACCGTCAATCTGCAAAGAGCTCCAGCGTTGATGAATGTCACTTGCTTAGATTACTTATTACATTCAACTCAGCTACATAATTCCTTTGATGTAAATCTTGCCTTGAAATTGATGCCATTCTTGCCTTAAAATCGAAGCGGTTGTTGCCTTGAATTATTTTACAATTGGTATGTTAATATTCAATGCCAACTGTATTTTAAAAAAATTGATCAACTTACCAAACTGTAATTTATTTGTATGATCCCTTGGTGATCATTGCTGCATTTTAAAAAATGGAACACTGTTTGTAAAAAAAAAATTGGAGATGGTATTGTGAATTTTCTGTTAGCAGTGTCACAATAAAACTGCCAAATTAAATGATTGTTTGATACTTTTTCTCTGTGTAGTTGAATCCACTTTCCTTAACTTTATCCCAGCAGGATGTGAAAAAAAAAGAGTTAGAATTATGAATCTCTGAACAATATTGAAGGAGTGCCTGATAGAATTAAAACGAAGAGATGTTTGTAGACCAATATAGCATCATAATTGATTTTATGCTCAAAATTCAACTTATTCATTATTTTGCCTCACTATTACTGTGAAAATATCATTTTATGCAATTAGTTCCACCAGAACACCTTCCACTCTGTACAAACTATAATTGCTCACGATGTAGTGAAGATTGAGCAAGTATTTGCTTTGTTATGATTAGTCACAATAATTGCACCATAGTGCAGCATTCCAGTTGAGTGAAAACTTACGGCCATTGCTGAAAACACATTTTTTGTGGCCGAGGGACCTCGGGCCCTTTGTCGTCATCAATGGTTTCTTATGTCAACAAATGGCAACAGGAAATGGAAATATTAAATTGTTGTGGGGACAAAAACGTTTTATGGATAAAATGACACACCAAAGTGACGATCCCAAATGATAATATAACTGTTTGACATTTGCACTTGAAGACTCAATGCACCAGCTCTTTACTAATTACACTATAATCAATAAAATACTTAAATCCTACGAAGCAACCTTGCTCACCTACCTCGGCAAAAACGACTCCACGCGCATGCGCAGGTGAGCACGTTGTAAACAACGTTATGGCAATGGCAGGCGAGCGCACTGTAAAAAGTGTACATGACTGAATGCAAATGTGATATTATATGCTGCAGTCACTTGGTGGTTTGTGGTCACAAAAGGTGCAAAGTTTGGGTGACTAGATATGATTAACTATTTGTATATTCATACAGTTCTTCGTGTCAGTGTACATAACTGAGATTATCCTAAGTCTTCACATTTGTTTGGTAAGCATAAATCGTTTCTAATACACACAAATTAAAGAAAACATAATGTCTTGTGCTCAGGTATGTTATAGATGGCGCTGCATGTTCTTTCCCTGGCAGATCCATGCAAAATAGTAATAGTGCATTTTAATGATTTTATCTTCATATATTGACCTAACAATCACAGTTAAGTTCACTTGGTACTCGAGTTTACAAATAAAAATAGATATAGATGGACAGATGGGGGGGGGGGCGGTTAAAACTGAATTGCCCGAGGCCACGGTGCATGCATTGCATGCTATTTTTTAGTTTCTCAGTGAAGAGGCTCATAACTCACACTTGCCATGTTATGACCACAAGTGGGTGAGTGAGTTTGTGTTTTCAACTCATCAGCACCTGATTGGCTTATTTAGAGACCTACGACCACATGTGGATCTATGTACCACGAAGCAGTGATGTTGCATTATAACCCCAGTAAAATTACAGCCTGTAAACTCGATTTGCAAACAGAGTGGACCATTGCAGAGTGAAGATGGCACTTCATGTGTTTGATTGTGTCATCATACTGACGATTTGTCATGACCACACCCAATATACTTTCACTGTCAATTTCAAATAAGTAGAATTATCTTGCTTGTTGGTGACAGGCAAACGAATGGATTATACATCTGAGTTTTACTCTTAAATCAGTTATGAAAAATCAAATGGTCTTCCCTTGATCATGACTAATCAATCAGCTTCTATATTTTCCGTGTTGAATGCAGAAAATGACACTTCATCGGCTTTTATGACTCAAGGAATGCACATGTAAAAATCTGCATGAACCAACACTAATTTTTTGCATCAAGTTTACAGGCTATACCTATTTATATTTTCTTAGTGGGAATTATCTTCTTATGCCAATGGGGCTAGGTTGTACAATGTACATATATGGCAACAGGCCCACTGGCCCAGGAACAAGCAAACAAAGGTTCAGTTAGCTCCTTTTTAACATCACATCTTCAACCTTCTTTACCTCTTTTGGAAAATTTCAAAAACATGAGATAAGGTGCTTTAGTTTGGTCAGATTAAACTATGTTTAGAGATCAGGCTGCCTCTGTTTGGTCAGATTAAACTATGTTTACTGAGTAGAAATATGAAAGTAGTTCATTAAGTTCAAGACTGTAATTTTATATGTAGTACACTCCTGGGCAAAAAAGATGGACTTTTGTAGAATTTCATATTGCTTTAATACAAAATGGCAAGACCGATTTCCTGTCAGTCAATTAATAGCAATTTTTTCTTATAGTACGAAAATGCTTTTCCTTTTGACGTTTGATGTTAATCTAATAGTACAGAAATTCAGTAACACAGAGGAGCCTTGGAAAGCAGTGTAATGTCAATGGAGAAAACGAACATTTTGCGGTGCATAAAGTTGTCAAGAAGCGTAACCAAAGGACTGTGCTGCTTAAAAATTCAAAACAAAACACAATTCCATACTAAGACAATGTCAGGGGAGGATCCAGAAAATTCCGGTGGGGGGGTCTATCGGGCTTTCGCGTCGCGGAACGCATAATTCGGGACATAACGCGATTGCACGCGGATAAAATTAACATGTAAAAATATATAAATTTTGGTCTGGTGGGGGGGGATGTATCCCCCCCATCCCCCCCCCCTGAGTCCCTCCCTGGACAATGTCGTTATTGATTGACTGACAGGAAATGAAGCTTTGTTGTTGTAGATTTCCCATAAAAATCAAAGCCTGTTGAAATTAAGTAAATTCTACGAAGGTCCATTTTCTTTTGCCAGGAGTGTACGTACAATATGTATCTTTTGTGTTAGAACTTTGTCAAGGACAAGAAACTAAGCACATTGTATGATTAGGGTGGGCTGAAAAAAACTTTTTTTGGAATTTCAATATGCCAGTGGTATAGAAAGTTGGTTGTGGCCAAAAAATGAAAATTTGTGCAAAAAAAATTTTGTGGCATGTGACTTGTGCCGGGCCACTCCGGCTTTTATGAAAATGCATATTTTCAGCCATTTCGCATGCCTTTTTAGACCATTTTTTGGCCTGAGTCAGCTTCCTTGGTTTCAGAAGGCTCAATGGCATACTTAAATCTTCTATGAAGACCATTTTGGATATGAAATGCCATAAACAGGTCCCTGGTATTTAAGATATAGCCATTTCTGGGTAAATGTTGGGGAACAGAATTTGGTTTTTTTTTGCTAAAAATTGCCCGAAAAAATTAAAAATATCGGAATTGACTGCACAAAAAATGATTCCAAGTGAATTGTAATTACCCCGTGTCCTCCCTAATGCCCTAAAAAACACTTCCAGCGCATTACCTGCATCAATTTGTGGTTTCAGTTTCCAGAATAGGGGCAATTCCATAAAGTCAGATTTACAGATTTGACACTTTAGCAGCTTGTGGAGCCCTACCATTACACCTCAGTTATTTCATTGTTAAATAGGGATGAGGCCAGGTAATACGGGTATCAGACAAGCCATCAACCAAAGCTCCAAGTGCAATAGGAGCTGAGCTACAAGGCAAAATGTCATCTTGTCAGACGTACTCACACACTGTACGTTCGACACAATGCATTTCGCCATGTAGCTCAGCTCCTATCGCACTTGGAGCTTTGGTTGATGGCTTGTCTGATACCCCTATTAACTGGTCTCATCCCTATTAAACAATGAAATAACTGAGGTGTAATGGTAGGGCTACACAAGCTGCAAAAGTGTAAAATCTGTAAAATCTGTAAATCTGACTTTTCGGAATTGCCCCTATTCTGGAAACTGAAACCACAAATTGATGCAGGTAATGCGCTGGAAGTGTTTTATAGGGCATTAGGGAGGACACGGGGCAATTACAATTCACTTGGAATCATTGTTTGTGCAGTCGATTCCGATATTTTCAATTTTTTTGGGCAATTTTTAGCAAAAAAAGCCAAATTCTGATCCCAACATTTACCCAGAAATGGCTATATCTTAAATATCAGGGACCTGTTTATGGCATTTCATATCCAAAATGGCCTTCAAAGAAGATTTCAGTATGCCATTGAGCCTTCTGAAACCAAGGAAGCTGACTCAGGCCAAAAAATGGTCTAAAAAGGCATGCGAAATGGATGAAAATATGCATTTTCATAAAAGCTGGAGTGGCCCGGCACACGTCGCATGCCACAAAATTTTTTTTGCACAAATTTTCATTTTTTGGCCATAGCCAACTTTCTATACCACTGGCATATTGAAATTCCAAAAAAAGTTTTTTTCAGCCCACCCTATTGTATGATATACCTGAATGCCAAGACTGGCATCTGGGCCTGTTTTGGACAGCTGTTTCAATCATCCTTCACCTCATTTCCATGTCCACCTCCTGTCCTAATTAGCCCACCAAGTGCATAAATACGGGGCATAAAGCCTTTATCCATCCATTTTTCCCTGTCGTGTCATTGCCTGCCATCTTGCAGCTTCAGTAAGAGGCTTACAGTGAATTACAGTTTCACGTTCATCAGCTTAATTACTGTTATCTGCAACAGCTGAATACCTTAATTAGTAATGTTTGTCGTTAGGCCAATGGTTAACTAAATGGTATAATTGGTATATGGTACCGATATTTTTTGCATTTCTGGTAATGAACCCATGTTCAATCCTCAGTTACGTATCTTCCTTGAAACACTGTGTCTGTTCATTTGTAAGTTAGCTCAAGAGGAAACAGGACATTGAGAATTATCATGACCAAAACACTACACTCTAAAAAATGCGGGGACAAAATTGGTTTTTTAGATTCAAAATGGTTTTTTGAAAAACCAAATTTCAATGCAAAACACCAACATGGATTTTTTTAAAAATCCATGTTGGTTTTGCATTGAAATTTGGTTTTTCAAAAAACCATTTTGAATCTAAAAAACCAATTTTGTCTGACATTTTTTAGAGAGTAATTGACTCCTTCCTCCTCGGCTATAATGAAGTAAACAAATATTACTTTGAGTGCATGACAACTGACAATGAGCTCATTTAGGTCATTTGGGTGGATGATTCTCTTGCGGCACTCTAAATGCATTTACACTCATTCGTAACCCCCCCCCCCCCCCAAAAGTTCTCTCACAATACACAATAATTTTACATTGGTCCCTGCATTGTAAGACCCCCTGCGTTGTAAGACTGCCTTGCCTTATGTGACCGTCTTCCTCTCGCACTAAGTAGTATTTTTAGTGCATTTTGCACCCCCACGAGAGACTGCATCCCCACGAGAGACCACTTCATGACCACAGAAGCAGTGGTCTTATAACACAGGGACCACGGGACCAACAGATACTCAAATAGACCAACCTTTGTAGCTGCCAAAATGCTTATTTTACAAAGCAATAAGGACAAAATTACCAAATCGGTTCAGCGGAGACAGATGTTTTGGAAAGGTGGGCTTCTGGAGCAATTGGCTTGTCCTTTAGGGTTATTTTCACTTCGGTGTGAATATGGCAGAGGATATGTAAATCATATGACAGGTGCATGCAATCCAGCAAGTTCACTTGGTCACTGATAATCTGTTCCACCACAGTTGCGTGCATGCTCAAGCCTCAACTGATGAAGTTACTTATGTTGTGACTAAATTCCAGTTGTACTAGAACTAAAGTCTTAGAGTGACCTTGCGAAACAATTTCGTGACTGGGTGTCAAGTTGCGCTTTGGAATAGACCAGGTCAGTTCTCTGCCATCTGATGTTAATTAAGTTGTTAACTTTCCTGTATTTGGAAAACTATGTCTTCAGCATGCAAAGTATTAACCCCAGCTGTTTTCTCTTTGTATAGTTGACTTGTTGTATGGGTCAAAATTTGAGTCTGAAATTCTTGTCTCCGGTGTTTAACAATAATTCTGTGAGAAAACCTTGTGTCTGATGTTGTCTGAGAACCCAGGAAAATAACTGAACTATCTATAGCTCTGTATCATTTATGTAAACCAACATATTAGAGTATTTTTGTTGGCATGTCAGTTGTCCTATCTCAATTTGTCATTAGCAAACGTCTTGCTACTCTATTTTGACTACATATTTCTGGACCAAAATCACTGTGAACATGTGTCTGGTGTTCATAAGGTCTTTGCATGCACATATTGCCAGACTGTCAGTTTTCCACTGGTCCCTGAAAAGATTTTTACTGTAATTACTCAGCCTGCAAGGCGGAGTATTGTAAGGGTAGGCATTTTCTGGGATCTCTGCTTGTGGGTTTGTGTGTTTGTTAATCGACTCCTGCCAACAATTCTCAATGGATTAAAATTTCCTTTGGCACGATGTGTTCATTTGTGCTACACAATACCTGATTAAATTTTGGTGAATATTGAAGAATTTTTGGGGCTACAGTTAAAGAAATTCGAAATTAGGCCTCTACCGAGCTGCATGCAGCTGTAATAGTATACCAGTCATTTTTGCACTTGCAGTCTAAGAGAGTGTATATATTTCTACAGCCTGTTCAGCAATTGTGAATCTTGATTGAATCTAGTTAACTAGAGAATTCTACAGATTGTTATTGCTTCTTGATTGGCATTGGACAGTGTAATCATCATCAAATGCAATTAGTGGCCGCTTATCCAGATCTTTTTCATTTTTCAACAGACATGTCAATTGCATAGTAACTATACTATCAATTGAAGGTCATTTTACTTCATCATACTTTGCTGGAAAAAAGGACAAATAATTATTTTAAAACTATTTTAAAAACCAGACAGATGGATAGAGACATAAAAAGATGGAAAGACGTTTAGATAAATAGATAGATAGATAGATAGATAGATAGATAGATAGATAGATAGATAGATAGATAGACATATACATAAATAAATAGATTCATCGATTGACTGCCATATTCATTAATAGCTCCAATGGGCCCTTTGAAAAACTGTTTATCTGATATGGTTACCCTTTAGAAACATTTACTATAATTTTTTTTTTTAATTGATAACGGATATCATGAATCAGAAAGTTGTGTTCAACTTCACTCTTAATTTGAAGGCAGGCTGAGGTATGCGATCTCCGAGCGCTCATTCTAGTTATCATTACCATCACACTGTTATTAGCATCATGTCAAAAATGGCTTATTGCCTTTACGTCACTAAGATTTTGTTGGAGGTGACTGGAGTTTACATCAGTTGAATATATATTATCAAAAAAATGTTTCAACAGACTACTACATAACATTTTTGCATTTTCCTTGCATCTGACATGCTTAGTATGAAGTTTGATGCTTCTCTGAAACTACTAACCAAATATGGGGTGCCAGTAACATTTAACCATTGTCTAGCATCTGAAATATGGTTTAGTAAAGACACTGGGCACTGGAGGAAGTAGTGGAGATCATCTTTATTATTCAGAATCCAAACTATTGATGAAAAGAGTGTTTTTGTTTGTTTTTGTAAATTTCTGGTTCAAGGACATGTTCTATCTCAATGAATATTGGTCATAGAGACCTGAAATATAGCTCAATGTGTGCAGAAAAGCCACTTTCCTATTTGTTGGTAATACATTATTCAGCTCTAAGTGGTACAGATTTCAAGTTAAAAAAAATGATTGGCACTAGAGACCTGGAACATGGCCCAAAATGTGCAAGCAACTTGCCTAATCATTGGCAATAGATTGTTTAGCCCTAAGTGGTCAGGATTTTTTAGTTAGAAGTGTGATTTTAATGACAGTCAAAAAACATTACAGCTATGTTATCACCTCAGTACAGATAAGTGGGGCATTGGGACCCTTGGACATGAAAGTGCGGTGATAGCTGACTGTTTGACCAACTCAACGCAAACTTTAAAAGGCATTTCTGGAACAAGACCTACGACCACATGTGGATCTATGTACCACGAAGCAGTGATGTTGCATTATAACCCCAGTAAAATTACAGCCTGTAAACTCGATTTGCAAACAGAGTGGACCATTGCAGAGTGAAGATGGCACTTCATGTGTTTGATTGTGTCATCATACTGACGATTTGTCATGATCACACCCAATATACTTTCACTGTCAATTTCAAATAAGTAGAATTATCTTGCTTGTTGGTGACAGGCAAACGAATGGATTATACATCTGAGTTTTACTCTTAAATCAGTTATGAAAAATCAAATGGTCTTCCCTTGATCATGACTAATCAATCAGCTTCTATATTTTCCGTGTTGAATGCAGAAGATGACACTTCATCGGCTTTTATGACTCAAGGAATGCACATGTAAAAATCTGCATGAACCAACACTAATTTTTTGCATCAAGTTTACAGGCTATACCTATTTATATTTTCTTAGTGGGAATTATCTTCTTATGCCAATGGGGCTAGGTTGTACAATGTACATATATGGCAACAGGCCCACTGGCCCAGGAACAAGCAAACAAAGGTTCAGTTAGCTCCTTTTTAACATCACATCTTCAACCTTCTTTACCTCTTTGGGAAAATTTCAAAAACATGAGATAAGGTGCTTTAGTTTGGTCAGATTAAACTATGTTTAGAGATCAGGCTGCCTCTGTTTGGTCAGATTAAACTATGTTTACTGAGTAGAAATATGAAAGTAGTTCATTAAGTTCAAGACTGTAATTTTATATGTAGTACACTCCTGGGTAAAAAAATGGACTTTTGTAGAATTTCATATTGCTTTAACACAAAATGGCAAGACCGATTTCCTGTCAGTCAATTAATAGCAATTTTTTCTTATAGTACGAAAATGCTTTTCCTTTTGACGTTTGATGTTAATCTAATAGTACAGAAATTCATTAACACAGAGGAGCCTTGGAAAGCAGTGTAATGTCAATGGAGAAAATGAACATTTTGCGGTGCATAAAGTTGTCAAGAAGCGTAACCAAAGGACTGTGCTGCTTAAAAATTCAAAACAAAACACAATTCCATACTAAGACAATGTCAGGGGAGGATCCAGAAAATTCCGGTGGGGGGTCTATCGGGCTATCGCGTCGCGGAACGCATAATTCGGGACATAACGCGATTGCACGCGGATAAAATTAACAGGTAAAAATATATAAATTTTGGTCTGGTGGGGGGGGGATGTATCCCCCCAATCCCCCCCCCCCCCTGAGTCCCTCCCTGGACAATGTCGTTATTGATTGACTGACAGGAAATGAAGCTTTGTTGTTGTAGATTTCCCATAAAAATCAAAGCCTGTTGAAATTAAGTAAATTCTACGAAGGTCCATTTTCTTTTGCCAGCAGTGTACGTACAATATGTATCTTTTGTGTCAGAACTTTGTCAAGGACAAGAAAACTAAGCACATTGTATGATATACCTGAATGCCAAGACTGGCATCTGGGCCTGTTTTGGACAGCTGTTTCAATCATCCTTCACCTCATTGCCATGTCCACCTCCTGTCCTAATTAGCCCACCAAGTGCATAAATACGGGGCATAAAGCCTTTACCATCCATTTTTCCCTGTCGTGTCATTGCCTGCCATCTTGCAGCTTCAGTAAGAGGCTTACAGTGAATTACAAAAGTTTCACATTCATCAGCTTAATTACTGTTATCTGCAACAGCTGAATACCTTAATTAGTAATGTCTGTTGTTAGGCCAATGGCTAACTAAATGGTATAATTGGTATATGATACCAATATTTTAGCATTTCTGGTAATGGACCCATGTTCAATCCTCGGTTACGTATCTTCCTTGAAATACTGTGTCTGTTCATTTGTTGGTTAGATCAAGAGGAAACAGGACATTGAGAATTATCATGACCAAAACACTAATTGACTCCTTCCTTCAGCTATAACTGGAAGTAAACAAAATTAATATTACTTTGAGTGCATGACGACTGAAAATGAGCTCATTTAGGGCATTTGGGTGGATGATTCTCTTGCGTCACTCTAATGCAATTACACTCAGTCGTAACCCCCCCTCCCCAAAACAGTCCTCTCACAATACACAATAATTATACAGTGGTCCCTGCATTGTAAGACCCCCTGCGTTGTACCACTTCATGCCCACAGAAGGGATGGTCTTGTAACACAGGGACCACTGGACCAACAGATACTCAAAGAAACCTACTTTTGTTGCTTCCAAAATGCTTATTATATAAAGCAATAAGGCCAAAATTATCAAATCGGTTTCAGCGGAGACAAATGTTTTGGACAAGTTGGGCTTCGGAGTAATTGGCTTGTCCTTTAGGGTTATTTTCACTTCGGTGTGAATATGGCAGAGGATATGTAAATCATATGACAGGTGCATCCAATCCAGCAAGTTCACATGGTCACCTATAATCTGTTCCACCACAAGTGCGTGCATGCTTAAGCCTAAACTGATGAAGTTACTTATGTTGTGACTAAATTCCAGTTGTACTAGAACTAAAGTCTTAGAGTGACCTTGCGAAACAGTTTCGTGACTGGGTGTCAAGTTGCGCCTTGGAATAGACCAGGTCAGTTCTCCGCCACCTGATGATAATTAAGTTGGTAACTTTCCTGTATTTGGAAAACTATGTCTTCAGCATGCAAAGAAGTGTTGTCAGCTGTTTTCTCTTTGTATAGTTGACTTGTTGTATATGATTCATACAATATGATTTGCACAATATAGTTTGATGAAACATTTCCTGTATTTGGAAAAACTATGTCTTCAGCATGCAAAGTAGTGCCCTCAGCTGTTTTCCCTTTGTATAGTTTACTACTGTAGTTGTAATCATAGGCATATTTCGCAGGGGGTCAGGGGGGCTGCAGCCCCCCCCCTGGCATCAGGGCAAATGGCATATATCAGGGCAAATCGTGACCAATCAGGGCAGATCCACTGCCCCGGTCACATGCGCGCCTTGCTAAAATTTCAGGGCAAAATAATGACAGCCCCCCCCCAAAATGCCTGTCCCGTACGCCTTTGGTACAATATGATTCATACAAAATGCTTTGTACAATATAGTTTGATGAAACATGCAGGCGTTCAGAATGCAGAGTTTGCGTTCTAGCATGAGTCATGTTTGAGAACTAAGTAATTTGAATGACTTGAAAACTTAAACATGCAATATGTACATACATACCAGTGAGCCCAGTCCCTTCTGTACACTGTATATCTCACTAACTGAGACAGGCAAATGGAAACTCTCTTGTGGCACTCTAAATGCAATTACACTCATTCGTATCCCTCCCTCTAAAAAAAGGCTTGCTCCCATTACACAATAATTATACCAAGAGATACCCTAACAATCTCACCTTTGTAGCTGCCAAAATGCTTATTATATAAAGCAATAAGGCCAAAATTATCAAATTGGTTTCAGCGGAGACAGATGTTTTGGACAAGTTGGGCTTCTGGAGTAATTGGCTTGTTATTTAGGGTTATTTTTACTTTGGTGCTGAATATGGCAGAGGATATGTAAATCATATGACAGCCCGGCACATGCAATACCGTAAGTTCACTTGGTCACCGATAATCTGTTCCGCCACAAGTGCGTGCATGCCTAAGCCCCAACTGATGAAGTCACTTGTGTTGTTGTACTTGAACTAAAGTCTTGGAATGATCTTGCAAAACAATTTCGTGACTGGGTGTCAAGTTGCCCCTTGGAATAGACCGGGTCGGTACTCTGCCATCTGATGTTAATTAAGTTGTTAACTTTCCTGTATTTGGAAAACTATGTCTTCAGCATGCAAAGTATTAACCTCAGCTGTTTTCCAGGTACGGACGCGGGGGGGGGGGG
Organism: Platynereis dumerilii; assembly: GCA_026936325.1. NCBI lineage: Eukaryota > Metazoa > Annelida > Polychaeta > Phyllodocida > Nereididae > Platynereis > Platynereis dumerilii. Next base: position 8,151,068 of record JAPTHN010000006.1, on the reverse strand, counting down.
CGATGGTGGGATACATCCCCCCCATCAGACCAAATTTTATATATTATTGCACGTTAATTTTGACAGCGTGCAAGCCCGTTATGTCACGAGTTATGCATTCCGTGTCGAGAGAGCCCGATAGATCCCCCACCGTAATTTTCTGGATCCCCCCCTGCTGTTTTCTCTTTGTATAGTTGAGTTGTTGTATATGATTCATACAATATGATTATGATTTGTACAATAAAGTTTGATGAAACATGCAGGTGTGCGAACTGCAAAGTTTTTGTTCTTAAAACACATACGTCCATAAGCTTAAAATAGAGAAAGGAGGCGGGCTGCGGGAGGGGCTCTATTCAAGTTAATGTGGTACACAGACGTTTAAATTTGAAAACGGAGCAGTGAATGAAAGATTGGCAAGGAATCATTGAACTAATCAATAATAAAATACTGAGTTGCAGCAACAAACATACAGTGTATATTCTCATAATTTATGCTGTGATACTAGCTTAATTAAAAATATGTTTCATCTTGACTTATTCAATGGTATTCTACAAACTGAATTCAACAATTCCAAGGTTGTGTAATAAATAAGATTAGAGCTCATGTTTGTCAAAGGAATTCATAACATTTCACAACAGAAGAATCATGGGCAATAGAGAGCCGACTGTCGCCATCCATATCCACTGAAGTCAAGTTGAGTGTGTAACATTTAAAATTATAAAAATATCTGCAGGATGCACAGGCATGTCAATTAAATAAATGCTTCATAATTATAGATCTATACAAATTTCAAAAAATCGTAAATTAATGGCTTTTAGATTGTGAAAAATTAGGTAGACAAAACATTTTGTTGCAGTACCATCTTGATCAAGAACTTGAACAGTTAATCACACACAATTGTTTTTGATGCCCTGGGAATGTCGTATTGTTAATATAGCATTGCAGTGACATATCTATGCAAGGTAAGTGTATTTTATTATCTTAGTGGTCTGTAGATGGACTGTAGACTGCTTGGTAACACAAGGAAGAAAAGTCTACCAATTTTTAGAGCAGTCTCGAGTGCCTTCTGGGCGGATAGCTCAACTTTCTCTGGGTCACCACATTTCTTTATTATTCTCAATAATAAACTTTTTTGTCACTGTAACAATTTTGTTTTTCTCTTTTCAGATTCAGATCTAAGGAAAAAAAAAAACAACCATCCTCCCCCGCAAATAAAAGATAATCCCTTTCCTCTCAATTGCAAAACCCGATGAGTCAAATGACACCTTATTTTTTATGAATAGCCATTTGGCTGGGGAGAGCATGTGGGTTCTTGCAAGTGGGTTCAATAGCGTTACATCCTGCATTTTTGCATTAGATAGGCTAATCAGGCCAGTCATGGACAATGGCAATGAGATACATGTAACAGCTGTCAGACTGAGCTCTACCAACGGTTGGACCCTGAGGTAGACGAACTACAATCCAATTCCTTATTAACCAATAAGGTTGTTTCATGCAACCAATAATTGAGGTTGATAATCATTCAATATCATGTGTTGAAATGATATTCAGCCATATTAACCAATTCAAATTGGTAGGTAGCAAAACCTGGTCTCGACTGGTTGACTGCAACCAAGCAGTTGGTAGGTCCCATTTCAATATGTAAAATTGGTTATGTTCAACCAATATACCAGGAAACTCAACCAATCTGTTTTAAGAGTGAATGCAATGTAAATTTTAATGTTGCTAGATTTATATGCCTAAGGGGGCAAACCAGTACACAACATTTGTAACAATCATGTCAACCTCCTCCTCCCCCTGCCCGGATTAACCAAAACAATCAACAAACAATTATTATATCTTTCTCTTCTTCTCTTGTCAGTTCTTAATTAATTTAATAGGGAGTAATTATTATAGCATGTCCCACACTGTGAGCAGAATTATTTCATTTTTCATCAATTATGCTAAAAGTTAATGTTTTTATTATTGTTCCAGATGAAACATTAATTTTATTTAATGACATTTATTTGGAAACACAGAATTTGAAAGAACAATAACCTGAAACTGCGGTGAATGGCTGGCAAGGTGAATAACCGGCTTATACAATGAGACAAAAACATTCAAACATATAAATATGGCAGAATAAGTCGACAAAAAATATAGGATTTATTGTGTTGAATGCTATTCGCAGGCTATCTTTGCTCCATATTTTCTTCAGATGTTATTCCATTTCAGTGGTCTAAGGGGGGGGGGAGGGCTGGGCCCCGAGGCTGGGCCCCCTAGCCCCACCACCTGGATCCGCCATCGCAGTTGCGTAGCTAGGAAATTTTCCAGGGGGGGCAAAATGTTCAAGTCATTTATAGAAGTATATCTATTGGTCCATTTTGTACAATAGGATCAGCGTACATTTTTACAAGACTATTCTATTCCGAGTAGTGTATTGTTCCATCTTCTTTTGTTGGACATGCAGGTACTGTGCTAATGAAAGAAGACAAAAATATTAATTGAAATCTTTTGATAGCAATGGCATTAATTAAGACTGATAGTATGATTTAGATTTTATGACATAATGCTAAGTTCAACAAGAGAGGTCGCCAGACTCGCCACGCGTATAGACGGTAATATCCCTGGCGGCCGGACCAAAATCGGCAATAATGTCTCGAAAATGTGCAGCATGTTTCAATAATGTTGTCAATCTGCCTTTTCAAGCAGCTTGCCGCTCTCTCCTACTTTGGCAGATTACACTGTCTACAAGTGGACTGCTCTTGCATTGCCACAGATCAGAACATATGCTGTCTTGTGTTGCCACCTAGTGACTAGTGTGCTATTCCGCGAGCTCCGGCGAGCTTCCACATACTTTCAACCAGAGGAACACACACAATTATGTCTGGAAGACGCTGGGGCTGTTTCTGAGTGTGCTGACGGCCTTGCCTACTTCCTTAGAGAATGTGATTGCTGAGTCTGACTCTGGTATACATCGATGTTGAATAGAAATTTTGTGAATGTGCAATGAAACTGGAACTATTTCTTGGGACAGCAATGCTGTAACATAGAAAATCAACTTTTTTGCCAGGTGGCAGCAGCATGCAGTTCTCATTTTCACCAGACTGCAGATTACATATTAAGCGTTGTGAGCTGATAATTGTATACATATAATGCACTTTCAGTTGGTTTTTAATTATTGTTTTATTATTATCACTGAGTAGCTGGGCAAAGAGAAATAACTGCTAACATTGTACATGAGGAGTGCAAATAAGGTAATAGAATTATAACTCCGCCTCCTCCGGGCCCATGCCACCCACCTGCTTGCCGCAGCCTCTGTACAAGACAAGCACGAGCTGATGTGCATGCTGGACCAGAGTCTTGAGCAGTATTGGAAGGCACTTTTACAAACATGAGCTTGTAACTACACTGTTAACGAAGGACTAGTTTCTACTTCACTTACCCAAGAATTAATATTTTATCATCCAAACCAAAATTATTTTTAATTGGATTTAACTCCTTGCTGCACTTTCGAAGCATTTTAAAGATTTACACCGGCGACCTGGTTACTACAATTTCAAAATCTTGGTAGTGGTCATATTCAGCAAGTTTCTCGTAAAGTACTACTTAGTGAAACAAAGTATAAATATATCTCACAATTTTAAGATATATCTTATAATTTAAAATCTATTTTCTTCACCAAAGAAGGAGATACTTTTATTTCATTAAATAAATGTAAAAAGCCTTTGGAGTTATTTTTTGCTGTCAGGAATGTATGTGATTCACTTGTTTTCCTTTTTATTCCGAGAGTTACCAAAGACAATTTGATCTTGGAGACATCAAGTATAAAGTTCATTTATAACCATCATGGTGTGTAGGTCATCTTAAATTCCCTATGGTCACAGTATCTCAACAACTCACGGATGAATTGTTCAAACTTTAATTACGCTTTCGTTTCATCCTACATTAATTATTTGCATTTATTGTAACTTCTTTAACAGATTTATTTATTGCTTTACGTTTAAAGCAATGCAAAGGTTTAGAAACAATTTCACTGGTGACAAACTCCTATCTTTGGAAGTGAGATTTCTCTTTCATTAAGTATTGAAAAACTAATCAGTGTGACCAACATTTGAATCTGTAAATTTCAAGGATTATGTTGTTTTTAAAAATACGAGTTGGGTGAAAAATGAAATATTGTAGACATCGTTCATCTGCAACGCAATTAAGCCTTTCCTTCTGTTGACTCAGAGGCATAATCTTATTTGTTATTAATATGCATCTCATTCAGATTGCATGTTAACTTCGAATTATATTTTTGCAAATTATCATGAATTTTGATTAATATGAAAATGAATCACCTTGGAGGGATTGCGTAAAATAGCGTAATTGAAGACTCGCATCGTCACAAATCATATTAAAATTATGTTGGTTACATGAATTGAGAAAAGCATGACTAATTTGTCTAATTAGTTTAGCAGTTTCATTATGGACCAGTCGTTCTGGGGAGAGATTTCATATCAAATATTAGAAGGAAAATTTTTTTGTTGACCTGCCTTCCGTTGTTTAAAATGATAGCTATGCTTCATAATCTTTGAATCTTCTTGTTCAAACTTTTGAAACAGAATGAATGACACTCTAGATTGATAAAATCTTCTAAGTTATGCTAATTCAGTAAAATTAAAAACGGCATATAGATATTGAAACCTTCAGAAACAGTTTTGCAGAGCATTGCACCTTAGTAAAATGGCAGGCAGGCTGGACACTTTAACTGCTTAACCATTCTGTGATGAACGCGAGTGCATCCAACATGTTTGAAGACATGACTGAAGAATTCAGCATCACTCAATCAATGCTTAATGCAACATTCTCTGAACATAATGAACCCCCTCAAAATTCCACTGAGGGCTTTCCTCCAGCAGCTGCTATAATAAGAGTGTTACTGGCCATCATAGCTGTTGTGGGTAACGCTTTGACCATCCTAACAATCGTCAGAAACAGACAGTTGTGGAAACCAACTTATTTCTTCATCTGCAACTCTTGTTTTTACGACTTTGTGTACGGTACTTTCGTTGCACCCACCTACATCGCTACTCGTAATGTCATGATCACATCCGCTGGAGGGGAATTTGGCTGCACATTGAAGGGGGTTCTAACTGGCTTGATAACTGTGGGAGGAGCTTGTTCTATGCTTCTCCTAGCTGTCGATAGGGTTATCTACATCTTGATGCCGCTTCGCTACTTCAATCTGGTCACGGATCGTCTCTCAACCATCTTGATCACCGTAGCAGGACTGACATCTCTTGCCTTCTCCATGGGTATCTACTGGAACAACCTCATGACCGTTGGCTACTCTTGCCTACCCACCGTCTATTTAAAAAGGATCGAGGCCATCACTGCATTCTCCTACGTGGTGCTCCTTGCTACCGTGACACTTGTCCTGCACTTCACAGTTGGCGTCATTGCTTACGGGCAAGGTAAGTCAAGGAACCCTGATGCCTCATCCTCCTATCCTAATGAACCAACTCTTGAATGATTGATTAACGTTAAGGAAAAATATCATCCATTTCAATAACTTACAAGCGGCACTGTAATTGGACAGATCCAACATCATTAACCTCTCCCCCCTTTGCCTAATATTTGTAAAAGGAGACAAAGGTATCACTGATACTTGGGCAAGTGACAAAACTTGCTGTAGCCAACTCAGCTACCAAAGAACTTGCATAAAGGTAGTTTGATATTTCATCTGAACTGGTTAATTCTTGATATATATAGGGACATTTCTGAGGAAGGAGAACTCTCATTAATTTTGTTGCTAATGTCAAAGTTAACAATGCACAGTCACAGTGACATTATAAGACATACCAGTCATAGTGTACTATGTGTTAGATAATTGCAGAATTGTCCGTAAATAGCTAGAACCAGAATCTTTTTCCTGAGATGAAAATACACCACTCTGAAATGTCATCCGTCAATTATCCCGGCTCATCTGAGTGTTAGCCAACATGAATGTGTATCGTGTAACATCATAATAGAACCGGCAGTTGGGGCTCTAGGGTTTCTTGTTATTAGCCTTAAGGAATAAGGATTGTATTGAGGTTAGTGACAGACTTACACTAATGTAATTGCCACATATATAAGTACACTGTAAATTCTAAAATTTTGAGTTAGCTCAAATGATTGAGTGAGACGGTTGCACAATTTGTTTGAGCCATGATAGCTTGCTGTTTTGAGTTATGATAATCTTTATGTTGTTATAACTTGCAAACAACAAGCTATCTTGGCTCAAAGGAAGTGTGCAACCATCTCACTCAATCAATTAAGCTAACTCAAAATTCACAATTTACAGTGTAGTCTGTATTGTCGCATAACAGTTTTCTGAAATTGGTCCAGACAGACACAATAACGATCTTGACCTTTGTTTTATTGTTTCACTGAAGTTCAGAAATGTTGTAGGTCTATTATGAAGGCAAATACCTTGTAAGCTGTGGTAGACAAATTTTGTTCATAAGTCAGTTAATTGATAAAATTGTTTGAATGTGTGTTCCAAACTGTCTATGACATAATATCCTGTGACTAGCAAAACTCCTGCGCTCTGATTGGCTGATCACTGACAGGATATATTTCCATATCCACCTCATAAAATATGTAGGTAGATGGATATGAAATATATCCACCTCATTAAATATGCAAGTGAATGGATATGAAATATATCCACCTCATTGAATATTCATGAGGTGGGATATGAAATATATCCATTAGATGACGTCATCATATTGTTATGTTACCATGACGTCACCAGTCACCAATGCAATTGTACTCATTGTGACTTCACCAGATTGACCAGCCCTGGGATTTCATGAGAAGCATTATGCAGCATTGCATAGCTCCATTTCTATTACGAGCAGCATTTATTTACTGACATCAACATTTAGCAAATTTAATTTTCATAAACATGCAATAGGTCCTGACACAATCACATTATCATATCTGGAAGCTGTCAGCCACGGAAATACATATTGTCAATGAAAAAGTTTTACCATGCAGCATTGCCAAGCTTGTTATCCAGGGCTTTGGAGTCGGGCATTAAGTGAACCGACTCCAACTCCTAACTCCTTTGGCTTTCTGAAAAGCGACTCTGACTCCGACTCTGACTCCTTAGGTAACCTGAATTACGACTCCGACTCCCGACTTCCGACTCCACTTATCGGCATTATTTGACATCAATATTACATAGTTAAAGGGGAGAAAAAATAGTTCCATAAAGTTTTCATTTAATTTTGTGCATGAATACTTCTTTAGGAAATTTTGTGTAAGATTTGAGACACATTTTACATTTTTGTAACTGTGTCTTTGCAAATGATACTATAACAAAACAAGCCAAGTCAGGGTCACTGAGTAACAATATCACAAGCTGTTGTGTGAATTAATATGACTCGAGCCCATATCATATCACCTGGTTTTACCTCAAATTTTTAGTTGTAAAGACAGACTATTTCGTGACATTACAAAAATGTGACGTTACCATGGAGCAACAATGGATATGACGTCACAATCCCATTGTTTTGGCGATTGTTTGGTTTGTGATGTCATCAGGCAGCTGAAATGCTGGTGATGTCATAACCATTGTCAAAAAATATCGCCCTTGAAGGGTGGTATTTTTTACAATATCATGGGCCCTGATATTTTGACTGTAAACAGTGATATTCACTGCCAACCAGGTGATAATAATTATTTTTGGGAGTTAGGAGTCATCAATTTAATTTCCGACTCCGACTCCGATTCCACCTGAAAGTCGAAGTTCGACTCCGACTACGACTCCACCCAAAAACCTCCGAACCTACGACTCTGTTGTTATCAGATGTAGAAAATCATCTTGACCATTGTCAAAGGACATAGGGAAGAAAATGTTTCTTGAAGCCTTCAAGATGAAGTTTTGTGAAAGAATTTCGGTCATCCAAAGCCTCTTCTCCCCCGGTGCCTGAAACTTTAGGCCCCAATGACTAAAGTAAGGGAAAACCAGGATTTACGTAAAGCTGATTGTCACAGGAATAGCTGGGGTGGATAATGCTGTCTCTTTAGGTCTCTTGTTCATATCAGTGAATCCATGCTTTGACGCAAGTCCTCATGTGGTAAAGGACCCACATCCTGCTGCGGGAATCTTTCTTGCAAAATCTGGCATGCAGGAGTGCTTTCCCACACGGGTTCAGTGTAAGAATACAAACATTTGGTGTGTTTGAAAGTATATTTAGAAGCTAATATCATATTTCTTGTGTCAAATATTGTAAATCTCACTAATTCAAGTGATAGAGAGAAGTCTTTACCAGCCGCAATTCATCGATGTTACCTGCCTCACCTAGCTGAACTTTCTGTTTCCATGGCAACCACAGGATGACTTAAAAATGTCTAAATTGTCCACAATTTTTGAAAATCCATTCCAAAACTGCTGAATTTTATCCTGTAAAAAATTCATAGTTCCACATTGAAAATAAGTGTACATACAAAAAAAACACCTTGAACTTTCTGAACGCCCCTCGTATAGCAGAATAACAACGTCATTTGAGGGAAATATGAGTTATTGTCCCTCAAAAGACGTTGTTATTTCCCTCATAGTCAGGGGTCCACATACAAAACAATTGTGGACTTCAGTTTCGGTCAATATCAGGTTTTATGGTCCTGACCTAGTGAATATCACCCGTCAGGTCTGTAAAACCTGATATTGACCTCAACCGAATTTTCCGTTAAAAAAACTCCCAAAAAAAAAAAAAATTCCCACATAAATGTTTTTCCAAAGACAAAAAAATTCTTAAAAATAAAAGAATTCCAGAAAATCAAAAATTTCCAAAAAAAAATATCCCTAAAAAAAAGGAGCCAGAATAAAAAATTCCAAAGTAAGAAGAAAAAAAAATTCTAAAAATAATCATTCCACAAAAAAAATTGTCATGGAACGAAACAATAATTGTGGACTTCAGTTTCGGTCAATATCAGGTTTTACGGACTTCAACCATAATTGTATACTAGTCACTGGTAGACTGGCTAAGGTTAATGTCTGCTCCACTGAAGGTCTTCGTCTGCATGAATTCGAACACCGAGGCGAGGAACTCTACATTTTCTTTCTAACGTTCTATCGTTCTATTATATCAATATACCTGATCGAATGTTTGTGAGTCCGAAACCTCACACCTTTCGCAGCACCTGCTTTAAACATCTTCTTCACAATATGACTTTAGCTTTCTTTGTCCTGTTTATATAACAGAAGACATTACGCTCATCAGTTCTTTATTCTTTCCTTTCTCCTTTTCAATTGCTTATGTCTGTGCCTCTCTATAGCGGTACTATTTTGGACATTCGAGCTAGGGGTCTCCACTCTCCAAGCTCCATTACAGTTTCTATTTGAAATCAACAAATTCTTTTTATTGTAATTTAAACACTGTAATTGTTTCTGGAGCTAATATAATAAATGATTTTGAAATTGACAAAATTGTGCCATTGACTAATGGCAAAAGAACGATCTTGTAGCATCATTAAGCGGCTCACAAGTGCTTTTAAAAGTGTCTAATAACACTTATTACGGAAGTCTGGCATTAAGCTGAACGTGATTGCAGATATCTACATCAAGTTCTACTGTATTACCATAATCAGTAATGTCTGTAAGGCCAATTACTCACTAGTGAATGGTATAATGCTAATTATACCATTTGACAGCTCTGTCGGCCAATCACATGCCAGTTATTTATGGGGATAATACTCATATTCTTTATTATTGCCCACTTATCCTCCCATGTTCACCTGTTAGAGTGTTATTGTCATGCCGCAAGAAGGGCATTCACCATCAGGATCGGGAATATGCGTTTATCACACTTCGGGTTAAAGACCTCCTGTGATAAATCACATATTCTCTCTCGCATGGTGAACAACCTATATAGTGAACTTGCTGGGGTCCAACAAATTGACTGCTATTTGCTGCCACCTAGGAGCCAAATTCGCGAGCTCTGTGAGCGGTCAACAGATAGATAGATAGATATAAAATGTCTTATGGTAAGCGCAGCCCTCTAAGCCCAGTTCTGGGTGCTCACGAGGGTTGATTGATGAGATGGGAGAGAGAGCAGGAGTCCTCGACACGTTACACAATTACCCCATATGAGGGATCTTTTACTTGCCCAGCACAGACACTGATACAACGGCAGGAGAGGCCCCCTCAGGGGCAGGGGATGTCCTAATATCCTGCCGAAGATGTTTTTGAGACGCTCTCACTGAAAAAATCCCCGCCTGACATCCAAAAATCAAGAAATTTTGGGCTCTGTTCCGCCATCATGGAAAAAAGGTTTGAACGTGTTGAATCTTTTTTGACATCCCGGCGTAGTTTTTCCATTTCTAGGAACCCCTGAGGGGAACAAAAACTACTCCTGAGGGATGTGAAAAGTCGACGGCGGATCACCCAAATTCATCCAAATTACCAGGAAATACCATCCCGCCGACGCCTAAAGTGCTCCGTAACGTGCCGTGCGAATGGGGCATATGTCTCTAACAAACTATTTTAGAAGATAACACGGTACACATCACGAGTAACATCATAAGGTATATATCGAGAGCACCAACAAGTAATGGCATTAGTTGTCTTGGGTTTCAGCACCATCAATGATAAAATATACATTGAAATAATTTTATTTTAGTACATCATTTGAATCATGTTAATGTAGACGGGTCAATCTGTAGTGTAACCCACAACAAATTGATACAAAAGGTTTTTCAGTGGATTTTGGTACCAATTGCCTTGCTCAATAACATATTAAAAATCTAGGATTTTCTGACTATGCTAAGTGGGTCAAAATCAAGATGGCGTCCAAGATGGCCGCCGGAATCTTTAAAGTGTTATATCTCAGTTAATATTCAACTTAGAAAGATAATTTTTAGGTCCAAACCTAGGTTTTCATACCCAAGGAATCTGTTACTGCCCTTGAAATTGTAATAGGATGAGATTTGAAGCTCAAACTCTCATTCAAGTTCTAGATCACGTCTAAGATAACGTCCTAATGGTTGATGTAAAAACTTAGAGACTCTTTGACTTATGAAAGTGATGTTGGTGTCTATACCTATGTTTGTTTGAAGGAAACCAATGATATCAACAAAAATGTGTTTGCTGCAATATTTGAGGGAGGACATGGATAATGAGGCACTGAGGCATATGTCCATATGTAGTATCCCCTTATGATGAGATCCGAATAGCTGAAGTTGAGCAGAGGAATGTGAAATGTCCAAAGTTTTTCAGGCAAAGGAAAAAATTAAATTACAATAAGATGAGATTTTATGTAAAAGTTTTATTTATATCCAGAAATCCAACATGAAAAAACAAAATATCTGATCAATCTGTGATTCTGTATGTATATCTGTAAACAACGGTAGTGTTTGAGTAACAAATGCTGTCAAAGTTTTAGTTATCAGGCCTTTAAATGCCAGTAATGCACAGAGAAAGAAAAATTGATACATTACAAAAAGCAACTGGTAAAAATGTATGCTACAAATATTGAAGAATTGTTTTCATAAACAATAGGCTAATCCTCATAACTAGCAACAGCCCTGTTCTATGGACTTTTGCAGGTTTGAAGTTGGAATGGTCCACAAGCTGGACAGGGGTATGCACTGTAGTCCGTTTTTCCGGCAGTAATAACACTGAGTGATACACTGATACAGCAATTATATTGGCTAATTGTGTTTTTTCTTCATAGGGGAACAGATACTTGCTTCAACTAGCACCTGGCGGTTAAATAGTAGCATGTATGGAGCCATGAAATGTCTACTAAGATGTTGCTAATGGATGATGTTTGTGACAAGTCCAGACTGCAGTCAGCAGCTAGTTAGATATTACATAGTTATATTGTAAGTTATAACATTTTGCTGATGCTGTTGTTCATTCTCAGAGCATCTAGCTGTGGATATGAATGATTTTTAGCCCTATTATGAATGTGCAGAGGAACTGCTTTTCATGATGAAGCATCTTATATGTGATGGCTTGGTCTTTTCTGCTTAATACCAAAATACTACACCGCATCTGACGAAATTACGCAAGTAGGTTATTTTAGATTGGTATGAAAACATTTGGGCCTAATGTCTTATCCTTTTCACATAATCATTGGCTTGATGTAAGACATCTTTCATGTAACTTTCATCCAATTCCGTTGGGGCAAAGCTGAGTTATGCCATATATTCAAATATTTTGGTGTCTTACGAAATTATGCAAAATCAACATATGAGGTGGAGGGGCCTTGATAATGTTATATTTTCAAATTACTGCACTCCAGTCATTAGCGTCTAATCATTTAGAAAATATTCATATCAAAAAATTTTGCTTACTTACTGCCTCTGCCAAGCTGTACGCATTAATTGTCTCCATTGGAATAACATTGGTTTTGCATACATTTTACGAATGAATGCTTCCAAAAACCTCAAAGAGGTTCTGATCTTTAAAAACATGTTACTACCAGTTACCTTATTCTATCTATTGAGCTCAGTTTAAAGGTCACTGATGTAACTTGTCTCCCTTTAAACTGGCTAGCAATCAAAAATCACATCCATGACCTGCCATTGGAATAGCATTGCGATCAGAATGTGCATTTCCTTATTCAATATTTTGTCCATTCCCAATGCATAACTTATCACTCAGTTTCACTGAACTAAATGGATGGAAAAGGGTTATTTTTAAAGTTGTTTTCAAAAGAATCGGAACCATTTTGAGATTATGGGGAGTATAAATTAAAAAAATATATGCAAATCCATTGTTATTCCAATGGAGACAATTAATGCGTACAGCTTGGCAGATGCAGCAATTAAGCAAAATTTTTTGATATGAATAGTTGCTAAATGATTAGACGCTAATGACTGGAGTGCAGTAATTTGAAAATATAGCATTATCAAGGCCCCTCCACCTCATATGTTGATTTTGCATAATTTTGTAAGACACCAAAATATTTGAATATATGGCATAACTCAGCTTTGCCCCAACGGAATTGGATGAAAGTTACATGGAAGATGTCTCATATCAAGCCAATGATTATGTGAAAAGGATAAGACATTTGGCCCAAATGTTTTCATACCAATCTAAAATAACCTACTTGCGTAATTTCGTCAGATGCGGTGTAGGTGTCCTGTAATTTTGTTTGTAAAATCTTGCATCTGACTAAGCTATATTAATGAACATTTATATCATTCTAGATTGCAAAAACCAATGACAATATTCCTCAAGAAAAGGTCAGAGTGTATGGTGAGCATCCTGCTAATTTTGCAATGATCTTCTTGAGGCCAGAGTGGTGTCTTTTAATCACTGAGGCAGTGAGGCTGTCAGGTCTTTGCATTTTCCTTTCTTTTAGTTAGTCCTTTGTTTATCTGGCAGAAAAATATAATGCAGATTCTTGATATTATGCATCTTCATTGGTTATCAGTGTTTACAGGTTTTCCAAAATTTTCATTCTCTAGAGACCAGAGTAACAGCTAAAAAGTCAGGAATTTCAATTGACAAATCAGACACCACACTGTTGTTTGTCCTGAGAAGATGGCCATGGAATGCTTTCTGCACTGATTTGCCTGTCAACATAGTTGACTGAGTTCTCAGTTCTCTTCATTCCTATGCAAATAACTCAGTCATTTACGACAAATGTGTGGAAGCAGCCAAGCAATAAAGCGGAGTTCCAAGTGACTCTAATTATTGTCATGACTCCTGGATTATCTCAGTTCTCTTCATACTACCTATGCACATAACCCAGCTTTCCAGTACAGTGATTCATCAAATGTATGCAAGATAATGCAGAAACTCTAAAGTTAAAGCCTGAAATTTTCCAATGGAGGTAAATATAGCTGTTTGTATACTAATAATTGGAATACTTTACAATATATAGCATACATGTTCACCATAGATAAATGTCTGATTTATAATTGGCCTGGATGGTCATTCGATTTATTAACCAAGTGCATCATCTCTTGCCTTCCTGGACTAGACTATAGTTAAAAGAAATCCCGCAAAAAAATCAACCGAAATACACATATTCTTGAATTCAGGGATGACTACACAATGTAAGAAATTGACAACTCATTTGTGATCATTAGATCTGTAAATTTCAGTCATGGAACTTACCGGGCATTCCTTTGCCCTGGTGCCGATGCCACAAGCATGCCCATTCCAGGAAATGTACCTTTCCCATCAATTTTGTGCTATGGTAAACACTGTGCCCTGCAAACTACAAGCTGTGTACAATGTAAATATCTGTGTCAAGTGTAGTCACTACAACACAACCTGGATACGTTTTTTTTCAAACCCCAACCATGTAAACACTTCACTGTAAGAAGATGCAAACCCCATCTAATATTAAAAACAATCAATAAGAAATTCTGCTGCTATAAATGTATTTTCACTGCAAGCGATATTTGTAGTGGAGAAGTACAGCATGCAGTCTGTATGATTGCACGTCCAATGCGCTTGCTTCATTCAGCTCAGCACACTTGCCAATTAATTGTGTTTTTAGAGCAAGACATATTGATTTTGGCCATACCGAGGGTATAAAGAAGAGCCTGGCCACTTCTGTGGATGAGTAATTGTCTCTTATTTGAACTGTTACTCCTTATTATTCTCACTGCTGTCACAAAAATGACCGTTTTGTGCATCGTCACCATCTTGGCCTTTCATGCATGATAGTATGTCACTTCTTTTTCGCTTTCATAGCAAAAATGCCCTCTTCTTAATTTCAATTGTATTTAATCATTATGACGAAACAAAAAATTGAAGGTCATTTCATATCTACACAAGCAAATTAAGCAAATTATGATGTTATTGCTTGTGCTGACATGAACATTTCACCTTCCTCTGCTCAACTTCAGCTATTCGGATCTCATCAAAAGGGAACACTACATATGAAAATATGCCTCATTATTCATGTCCTCCCTCAAAGATTGCAGCAAATACATTTTTGTTGATATCATTGGTTTCCTTGAGGCCACAAACATAGGTATAGACACCAACATCACTTTCATAAGTCAAAGAGTCACTAAGTTATTGCATCTTAAACCACCAGGACGTAATTTTGGACGTGATCTAGAACTTGAAATGAGAGTTTGAGCTTAAAATCTCATCTTATTACAATTTTAAGGGCAGTAACAGATTCCTTGGGTATGAAAACCTAGGTTTGGACCTAAAAATTATCTTTCTAAGTTGAATATTAACTGAGATATAACACTTTAAAGATTCCGGCGGCCATCTTGGATGCCATCTTGATTTTGACCCACTTAGCATAGTCAGAAAATCCTAGATTTTTAATATGTTATTGAGCAAGGCAATTGGTACCAAAATCCACTGAAAAACCTTTTGTATCAATTTGTTGTGGGTTAGGTGGCCAATTCTCATAGATTGACCCGTCTAATGGCTGACTGTATGGATGAATATGAGACCTTTTTGTAATCATCAGGTATGTTGTTATTAACTGACTGATCATTGTGTGGATAGCTTAGGTCATGGAGAAGACGCCACCCAGTATTGTCTGGTTTTTGACGCAAGGATAAAGGTGATATTTGAAAATGATCAAATGGTGGTTCTTTAAATGGGGCCAGCTATGTGGCCTAATAGCAGCTCCTTGGCTATTTTTTCGTCTACTGCATCTGGGTGTTGTTGGGCCACTTTTGAGTTGGTGTTGGCTGCTGCACATGTTGCTGGTCTGTTAGCATGGAGGGTGAAACCTTCTGTGAATCCCTGCAATACGTATTGCTGTAATTGAGGGTGTAATTGAGGGTGTAGGCGTGCTGCTGGTAAGTGGTGGCGGGCAGCAGGTGAGCTAACTCAATATATTCATCACTCCAGATTTTTTTCTTTATATTAGCTGGTACATGTGCACCGATGTCTACACCGGCTGTGACCACTGGCCTCGGCTTGGGGAGGTAGGGGGGGACTAGCGGGTTGTCATTCATACCTGTCAAATCTACCAGGTCCTGTGGCACCTGGTGGGGTGATTGGGATCTGACACTGCTTGCGGCTCGTGAGGTCCCTGGCATGGGGGATCTTGACCTTCGAGAGCCATGTTGTGGAAGTGGTGACCCCGATGTGGATCTGCGTGATCGCGGCGTTCTGGATCGTGATGGTGAGCGCTGTGTAGTTAGCAAGTAGTCGTGCATGTCACTCATGGCATTGCGCAGCTACGCAAGCTGAGCCTCCAACTGTTTGGTTCGACTGTCTGATCGTTTTCTTGACCGCTTGCTGCGTTTGCGTGATTTTGATCTTGATCGTTCAGTCGATCGTGACTGACGTTCTTCTCTTGACGTTGTCGGTGAAGGCGTTCTGGTTTGGCGGTCAGCACTTTGGTCATTGTTCCTTTTCTTTTTCGAGCGGTTGTTGGTTGTGGTTTCGTATTCGTCATCGTTGTATCTCGCCGCCGGTGTTTTCTTGGTTCGAGTCTTCATAGTTCTGAAAAAGGCAAGGAAAGTTGTATCAGTAAGAGATGTTCATTCTTGTATTATTATGATTTATTTACATTTGTTGTAATTTTGTTTAGTTTGTGTTATTATTATATTATTAATTGGGTAATGAACATACAGTAAGAATGAAAATAATAATAAAGTGAAAATACATCAATCAAATAGCGACACTTCGAATGGTTAAGTCTAAATGACCTTACATATATATATAAATATCAATAATTAAATAAAATAAAAAATATACTGATCTTAAATAAGCATGGTGTAGTTGAGTGTGTTGAGTCATTTGCAGCAGTGACAAGCTGCGTAACAAGAGCAGTGACAAGCTCAATTGTGATTTGAAGCAGTGACAAGCTATCAAATGCACAGTACAGTAAATTTGCAGCAGTGACAAGCTGGAAAATGAAAGAGTGACAAAGTGGAGCGGTGACAAGCTCGGTTTTCATTTGAAGCAGTGACAAGCTATCAAATGCACAGTACAGTAATGAATAAATTTGCAGCAGTGACAAGCTGGCAAATGAAAGAGTGACAAATTTGAGCAGTGACAAGCTCGATTTTCATTTGAAGCAGTGACAAGCTGTCAAATGGGCAGCAGTGACAAGCTGGGAGATGACCAAATTATTGGCAATATTGGGTTGATGTTGGAGCGAAGGTTTGACAGCTGTTAATGATGAACTGTCAGATGGACAGTGATGGTTAGTAGTGGAAGGCTGTCAGAAGTACAAAAACTTAGTGAAATGTACAAAGCTGTTGTGTCACACCTTAAACATTTTCACAATCTGTCAAAATGATGACAACACTGATGCCCTGTCGTGCCTGGATTTGTTGTTTTCTGGTTTCCACTAGGTGGCCTCTGGTCTAGAATTTCCATCTTTTTTCGTGAGGTGGCGCTGTGACATTATTTTGTTTCGTCTCGTGAACGAAAAAATGACCATGTCAAGCATTGAAAATGAAATTGAAAATGAAAGAATAGACCTGCCTATCCTTGTTGAATAAAGCGGTGGCAATGAGCTGTTTTCACGGACAAGGCGTACTTCTCCATGCCGGATCGGAGTTGGTCCTGGGGCCTTCTGGTGGATGGATGGATTCCATCATCTGACCAATGTGCGATTGGGACTGTGGAGAAGCCGGACTGGCGGTAAAAGGTAATCAGTCTTTCTGGAACACAGGTCCTCTTAAGGGAGTTGTTCAGCAGCCTGACTTCATTGTCAAATTGTTCAGGGGTGGCCTTGATACGACGATTTCTTGGCAAAACCGACATGATGAGTACGATTTTGGCGCCCTCGGCCAAGCAACGTCGTGCGAATAGAAGCACGTTTTGTACTATTATTTCGATCGGGACTTCGTCGGCTAAATCGTTAGATCCACAGTCCACTATCATGATGTCGTGCTGTGCTGCTTGGAAAACAATATCTCCTTCGTGCAACTGTGAGGTGAAGAGTCCTGACACTCTCAACAAATTGATATCCTCCAATCGATCACACAGTTCTAGTGCCTGCGATGGCGCCATGCGGTGGTTAGAGCCAATCCAGCGTGATAGTCTTTTCACAAAGGAATGACTTACTATAATAGCCGTGGGGGCTTCCATACTGACTGCAGGCTTGCCTGAAGGTGTCTACTATGTGATGATGTAGGCTTTAAAAAATTTTTAGATAGTTATAATGTATAAATTTGAAGAATTGTAGACGAACCTTGTGTGAATGTTATTCTCTTGGAGGATGGAATCAAACTGGGGTTAGCCAGGGGGCAGTTTGATAGGTCAGTAAGGGGTCATGTGACCTGGGTTAAAGTTCTATTTATAGTACACTGTTACTGGGGGGCCTAAGACAAATTGATTCATTTCATGGAATCTTGTTTTTAGTACATCAGTCACTATGGTAGCTGCTGCCCTAGTCTGGTTCAAAGTAGAACGGCAAATTTGGATGCACCACTACCATAGATAACTGATGTTTAGATGTTATATCACCAGCTTATAAATACATACTAGGTTATGAAAAACCATCATCTACAACATGCAAGTATTACAAAAAGTCAAAGCCATTGGCGACATCATTCTTGACTATTCATTCACACCAGATTTGAAGCTTGCAAGTGATTCTTTTCTTTTAATCTCCGAAGGTATCTGTGCCCACAGTTTAGCACCTTAATGCCTTATAAACTCCAATTTCCATAAGTTGTTGTCATAAAATTTGGAATAATAAATTTTTCATTGTCACGCATGTCATAGTTTGTCTCTCTCACACTGAAAATACTTTGGAGAAAGAGCGGAGATATGCTCTCTTTAATTTTGTACATTTAGTGGCTACCTGTTTTACACATTTTTTACATGCGGTTACCACATTTTTATCATAGACCTCTATTATTTAATAGCCCCATTGATATCTTTTCTGAGATTGAATCGCATTAGCCATAATAGTCATCTTTTATACACTGATTTCCACATTTCAACTTTGTCCTGAAAAGATGCCATGTATGGCTCGGTGCAGATCTTCTTGATTTTTTTCATGCTTTTAAATGAAATATTTAGATAAGAGGTTGATATTCCTTGTTGGCATGTTATTATCCTTCCAAAAAGTATGTAGAATTTGAAAAATCTAGCAAAATTGGTGTGTGACCTCACACTGATGGGGCATCGTGATTGGCTGAGGTGTGGAGTGTGATATAGTGTACAGTTGGCACATGATGTAGTGTACAGAATTGCCATATATGGTATATGACATAGTATGAGAGTGTCATGAAGCATAACTGAGTGAAAGAAGAAGATTACAAGCTGTGTGAATCGATAAACAACTGTCACTAATAAGCTGCCTGATCTGAAAGTTGTTTACTGTTTGCTGCCAGTGGCACAACTAGGGTGTCTCATGAAAGGGGATACACATTTGCACATTTTTTGATGGGTGGATTAACTCTTCTGGGGAAGGGAGGCAGGATCGACTCTGCGATCAATCACTATATTGAAATCATGAGCAATCTTTTTTGTGTGCCCTTGGTTCAATGTTGAGGGACATGCCTCCCCCCTCAGGAAAAAAATTAACTTGCCTCCCCCCCTCCATGTCAATTCTAGATGTGCTACTGCGGGCCAAAACTGAAGGTGTCATTTTTACACATATGGCATGTAGTAATCTGCTGGTATACTACCTCACAGATTTGATATGACATCCTATGCAGAGTGAGCCATGATTTGCTGAACAACCAGTGACCTCACATGGAATGTCTGATTTCCAATGCTAACCTATGGGAACTGCCATATGATGTCACACTTCCACTTCACAAGAGAAAAAGTCACTTTCTACTTACTTTTTGGAAGGATAATAATAAAGTTAAATATAAAAAATGACACTGTTCCCAAGGGAGTTTCTCAGTGTTTCTGAGTTCATATAAATAAATAGTCAAAGAGCAAAATATAAAATCTTAAATACAAGTTGAAGTTTCCTCAAGCTCAAGAAAAGAATTTCTCTGTGTAGAATACACTTGTAAAAAAAGGTTAGAGAGCAGTATCTCATGTATTTGAAATTCAAAGTCTTTATTTTATGCAAATTTATGCATTTTTTGTAAACTTGTATTTATCGCCAGAGATTCTTTGTGATCCATTATATTATCTATAGAGCATTAAGCAATCCTTCCCACACTAGTCATGTACGTACTGAAAAATCATGCCGGTCTGTCACTTCAATCTCAGCGTGTCATTCGCCATCTTCGTTTTGACCACAACTCAGTGGCATCGCTTTTGACCATAACGGCAAAAGGTCTTTTGCTCTATCGTTTTCATTTTTCTTCGTCTTTTAAATTTTTCTAAGTCTATTTGCCATTTTACAAGTGATGCTACTGTATGACAAGCGACTCTGGCAGGTCAGGCATTGAATATTTTTACATTGCTACTGGTTATGCCATCATCTCATGTTATTTGATAATTTTGATTTATCTAAATCACTCCTTTTCATGCAAAATACACTACAAACATGAGGTTGAAGTTTACAGATTGCAAAATGGACCGTGTTTCAGAAGGGTAAGGGTTTTAAGCAAATAACTCCTAGGCAGGAAACATTACATGGTCTTAAGATTTTAGTAAAGTGTAAGTAAGGCAATATGAGTCTTAAAATAATCTCAAGGAACATCATAAAACAAAACTAGGTACTGAATAACTTTTTTCAAACTATAGTCACTTGCAACTTCTGTGCATGATTTGGTTAATTTGATTGAAATAAATCACTATCCAACTTATTGGCTGCAGCTGTCAACAATGGCAGATATTGTATTTGTTACTATACATTCTCTACCACCACCAAATGACAGCTTGGGAAGGCTTGACTGGCTTAACATGATTTAAATAAATCACACCAAAAAAATTAAAGGAACCATACCAAGATTCAAGAAACACACATAACACTTAGGCAAAAACATCACATTCTATTAAGAATCTAGATGGATGGATGGATGATTGGGCTTTGCGTCCTGCATTTATGCACTCAGTAGGCTAATTAGGACAGGGGGAGGACATGGCAATGAGGTGAAGGATGATTGAAACAGCCATCCAACATTGGCCCGGGTGACCCGGCAAGAGCTGGATTTGACCCCTGGACCCAGCAACTGGTAGTCCAGCACGCTACCACTTGACCAACCTACCCACCATTAAGAATCTAGAAAAGTGGAAGTTTGCAATATCAACTACCTATATTTGAAAATATTTAAATATATATAAGAGAACATGATTCTTAAAATCATAACAGCTCAATGCAATTATCAGTTCATAAAATCCTATCTTTCTGTCCTATTTTTCCGCAGAGTGAAAACAAACAATACAGGACATAAAAGATGAAGTCCATCCATTGCCAAATGCTTCCTTTACCTGTCACATGGCTGAACTGAAAAGGACTTTATGAATTAAAATGTATATCTTACTCAAAGTGATATTGCAGGTAAATCAGTATTTGTTATAGTTCTGTTTCCCCCTAACTGCTGTCACATCATATGAAGCACCAAACTGACTTGAATTTGCCTGTGTCAATATTTAAAATGTTCTTTAAATTGAATTATAATATGACATACCTTATGATCAAATTCTGTTTAGACAGCTCCTGGTGTCATCACATTCCACTATAGTTTGTGAATGGAATTTGGCATTAGAATATCATCATGTGTGCTGATTTTATAGACAAAACAGTTAACAACAAACAACTGATATGAGTCTAAGTTAGACAATACCTTTGTTTTTGACAATATGCAGTTTAATTCTTTATTGGCACATTTTGGATTAATTGCTTCTCATCAGGTGTGAAAACATTATATCATACTTGTGACCAACAACCAAAGAAAACCGAGATAACAAGATATAATATAACCCAGTAAAGTATTGTTTGGAGCTGCAAAGAAAAATTAATTCCTCAGTATCACATCTTCAGTGAATGGACAAAAATAATAATGATAGAACTTGCTCAGCTGCAGAACCGTATTTATAACAGGGAAATATCAGGTAAGAATTTCTGATTCTTTCTAAACCATGTGAAAAAAAAAAAGCAATTATTATAAGCCTGTAAAATATCTGAGTAAATCATATTTGTTTTAACTTACATTGCAGTGGCCAATCATGATTAATTACATAATACTACAGGAGAAATAATGAAACAATAAAAATTGTGTGTGGTCAGCTGCTACAAGTGCTAGGTCAGGTCACCAATTTTTTTCTTCATTTTAGATGACCTCACAAAATTGAAAGTCCAGTCATCACTCATTTGTAATATTTCTTTTGGTGTAAACTTTTTGGAGTGTAATCAAACTTTGAATAACACACTTACTTTATACAATATATAAATATTATATAATTGGGCTTTCCGTGACAGGTACTAAATTTTGCATGTAAAGTGGGATTCGCATTTGACCAAAACTGAAAATGGTCAAATGCAATTGTTTTTAATTTTCACTCTGTTCAAACTGTTGTTCTTCAAAGTCTACAGTTTTATTTTAAAACTTTTAGAGTTTCATAAGATTATTGGGCCTTAAAATGGACAGTCCTTTATTTAAGTGTCTGTGCTGAATTAGCATGAGACTCACAGGCAGGTAATTTTTGAGAACTGTCTGGCACCCCAAGTCCTACACTGTCAGTCGGTAGCTTATTCTTAAACAGACTTTTTGGTTTAAACAGAAACTCAGAAATTTCATTTACTCTCTCTGAAGTGATTTATTTCAATCACTATTGGTGAGTTCTCAATTTCAAGGGCTGATGAAGGTATGGGGTCATTTGAGAAACAGACCAAACCTAAAGAATTGCTACTACAGTTTTGCTGTCGAACTTTTAACTGTTGCAGTTGTGATAATGTTTTATTGGCTCACCTTTGTATACATAAAAAGACCTTATTCTGAGTTTAGTGCCATATTTAATGTTCTTGGTCAGACGGTGAAATTTCTGCCCTTTCTGGAAGCCAATTAGTTCATTGTCACAGAAGGAAATGAGACTTGATTTTTCTCATATTCTCCGCGAACAATATCGATTTAAATCGATCAAAATGACCATATTAAGCTGGTATAATGCCTTGTTTGTAGATTGTACAGTAATATTGGTGCCTGTTGGAATCATGGTAATATAATAGCTTAAAGTTAAATCAATTTTGTTTTAAGATTGCCTTGAGTTGTTCTAAGATCGGTATTCCTTAGCATGTTCAGACATAGATTGTCTGAAATGGCCATTCCGCTTTGTCCAATACTGTTGTAAATGGCACAAATGAAAAAGATAAAGAAAAATGAAAAACAAGGGGCACTTGACTGGTTTGCCAAATGGTCAAATGCGAAGCCACCATGTTCCACGTGACCTACATGCCCGCCGCCATTATTATAACACGCATTTGCAGTCATGTGTATGAATGACTCCGTTCATGACGCCGCAAAAAGAAGAAAGAGGGTTCACCAAAACAGTGGCGCCCCTAGCGTCCGTTCACGAAATCGGCAAAAAACGACGCAAATTAAAACTGCAATAAATTTCTGATCTGATTGACAGTTCCCACATAGCAATACAACAGCGTTGGCCCCGTAAGTCTAAACCTGCTTACCGGTCTCTCCTGGCTTGGAAGATTACATATTAATCATCAAACAATAAAGCAAAAGCATGGGATCAATGACTATTCAGGTGACCCTGGATTGGGTTTTATGAAAATTATCAATTTATTCAGAGAGTGGGATAGATGGCTGACTTGATGGTAGCGGCTTTATTGCTTTTATTTATGTATGCTTGGAACGGTTAAGAAGGGCAGGAGAGGGATAAAGAAATTAGGTGAAGAGTTGAAACTGCGGTCCAACAAGTCCAGGAGACCTGCATCAATGGCTTGTATACCTTTCCTATTCTAGTCAGAAAGTCAGAGTCCTTATTAGGACATACTTAATGGCGTATATATATCTCACCCAAATGACCATGTAGTGGAAAGGATGCTACTGGAGAAAGCTGATAATCCTCTGCTCCACTTAGAGTATCAGGTACCACCGGAAAGCTGAACAAAACCATTATTACTGATGGGTCTCAGGAAGGCACGATGCAGTGGCACAGCTACGGCGGGGGACATGGGGGTTATTCTCTCATGTTCAGTGGCGGATCCAGGGGGGCCCAGAGAGCCCGAGCCCCCCCCCCCCCCCAGAACACTGAGATAGAAATAACATTTTAAAGAAAATATGGAGGTACCCAGGCCCGCGAATGCAGAATTGACGCTCGGGGCCTCGGCCCCCCCTAGAGACTACCATGTCTGGATCCGCCACTGATGTTGGTGCTGTCTTCCCATACAAAAATTGTAGTCAAAATATGCGGTTAGTACAGTGGAGACCCCCTCTCAGTAAATTGATTGTCCCCCCAATGAAAACCCCACCCTGCTTGAGAATACCAGGCTACACCACTGTCCTATGAATATGTCTCAGTTTGGATTAAAGTAAAGTAATCTTTATTTAGAGTCGGGCAGTGATGGAAATGGAAAATTTTCGTCGAGGGAGTTCTCAGCTTGTGCGACATCTGCTCGCCATCCCAAATTTTTATAGGGAAAGAATTCTTCCACCAGAGCATAATTACGGCTAAAAATACCATGAGGACTGAAAAAGTAACACAATAATTGTAATTTCACCACTGCTCATTGGGGGAGCTGTAGCAGGGTACAGCTCCCCCTGTTTTTTGGTCAAGGGAGCGAGGTCCCCCCCATTTCCATCACTGGAGTTGGGCATAAACAAATACAGTAAACATAAGCACAAGTGCTTTTTGCCGAAAGCTAAAAGCAATAAGGAAATATACAGATGAGATAATTATGGATATGGATATATAAAATTGATGCCAAAGATTCATTCAGTGCCATTCAATTATTTGATTCTTGATGTATATGAAAACAGAAATACATATCATATATACGATATATAACCTCAAGATATCTCATACTCACCTTCATAAGCACAGCATTTGTCATGTCTTCGAAACGAGTCCAATCACGCAATGTGCTTCACCAAAACGACAAAAAAGCATCAGCCGAATAAGGAAATTGGGAATAATGAATCGGAAGCAACTGAAACGAATAGGCACAAGCTACACAAAAGGCACTTCCTGCTGTGCAACGACATAACTTCTGGTTGAAACAAGTCAATGACCTTTATATAGCAAAGATTTCGCCCAGTAGAGAGATGTCTGTGACTTCTTGCTCCTTGACCATAATTAGATGTATGATATATTACACTGACAGCATGACAGCTGACATTGAGCTCATGAAGCCATAGCATTTTTATACAGATGGATCACAATCTTGCAGCAAGAGGATTCTGACTCATAATGCACTTATTATGACTTATACAGCAACCCTTGTAGCTGCCAGAATGCCTCTTTTTCTAAGCAATGAGTGTGAAACTATGCAGATTTTATGATAGTTTCAGTTTGCATCCATTCTGTACAAGTGGATATGTTGTACTTCTGGAGACAGAGTGAGTAATAGGCTTGTCATGTTGGGTTATTTTCACTTTGTGTTGATTTTGGCAAAGCATATACGTATGGCTCTTTTAAACAATGCCATTTATAAATGACACAGGTACACTTAAAAAAGGATACTGTATCGATTTTTTAAATGTGAGTGCATCTGAGAAAATTATTTAATGTTTGAATTAATGAATTTTTATAACTGTAGAGTGGAGATGCTGACTAAAAATAACTTCAAAGCAACTTAGCTTTTTAAAAGCCCACCACCTCCCATTATATTTTGGTAGTCTCTTGTATAGAACATTGTAAGACTGTCTATAAAAACATCTGTTCAAACTGATCAAGGAAATGACCAAACATACACATATATTTTACTAAACCTTTACAATATTGTTTGTTCACTTTACCCTCCTGTTAACAAACCCCAGCTTTTCTCAACTTCATCTATCTTCAGACTTTGACTTCACACCCGGGACTTCACAACTTTAAATACATCATCTATTAGGGGTCTCGCGAAGTTTTGATACATCGATATATTGCGATAGTTTGAGTTTAGATACACGTATCGTATCATAGGGCATGTAAAGAGATACATACTTTATTGAAAAGACAATAGCAAAAGTAAAGAAAACACCTTAGCACTGCTCAAGTTCATCACATTTTGCGAGTCTGTGTCACTGGTGTCTCAAGAATTAGGCGGGAATGAAAGTTTTTGCACTGTCGCCAGTGCCTCCTATGGGAAATTGCACATTTTGTAGGCTGCAAAGCGTGTTGCTGCTGCCTATAGGCTATAGCATGTATTGTATTGTGTATCGTATCGTGGCTATGCTGTCGAGGTATGCATCGTATCATGCGAAAGGTGTATCCACTATCCAGACGCCCCCAACATCTGTACTCCAATACCTTTGTCTCATTTTACTAAACTATAGTTACCTCATCAGGAATTAACTTCCTGTTGTATATGAAAGGAGTGATCTTTCTGAAACAACTTTCGTGACAGGCTAACAAGTTGCTCCTTTGTTTCAACCAGGTCAGTGTCATCTGGTGCTCATTAAGTTGTCCCTTTATTGACAAAAAACAAGTCTTGAACATGCAAATTATTCACTGCTGATGTTTCGTGTGCACTGTCGAGCTACTGAAGTACCTATAGATATTAGCTGTTAAAATGTATACATGTGAAATGTGAAATATATGACTGGCAGAGAATGATCTGTAAGGTTCCATCACTGCAGACTTTGGCGGTGAAGTTTGTAATGTTGTTTACTGCTGCATTTTCTATGATGATGAGCAAAACCATGATTATTTGGTTCTGTTTTAAAAAGTCAAATGGACACAAGTGAATTGGGTTCAAAATTATGTCATTATAATGTTTCATTATTTTTTCTAATCTAAGTATCATCTTCTTTATCATTTCAGGTAAAAAAATACACCGAAACACGGAGTTCGAAGGGTCGAAGATAACAGAATTTCAGTCAGAACTAAACAAGGGGAATAATGGATCACATGACCAAAAGAATAGACAAAATGACGTAAAATGGGAGAATGAAACACATGACAAGCTGGAAGAACTAAACGAGTTTCAACCTTCTGATAAAGATATTAATGGGAAAAGGAGGAGCACAAGTAATGACAATGAGGATGCTAATACTCCTAATGATATTCGTTCAAAAAGAAATGAGTCACAAATGAATATTATGGAGCAAGACCAGCAAATTAGTTCCAGGAACATAGAGGCGACCTCTGCTGATGACAAGACACAACAAGTGAAAGAAACAGAGGAAAAGTGTCATTCACAAAATCAATTGAAGCATCGACAGAACCATGAGACTGAGAATGATGAATCAGTAGTAAATGAAACAAAGCTGAAATTGTCGAACAGACACTTCTTAGCATGCACCGACAAAACTTCAGGCTCAAAACAAGTTGACGACGTTGAAAACAAATTGACAGATTTCCACCGATTGAGTGACATTTCATCCAATTCCAATGAGAGTGATGATTTTAATGAAATTGGAAACAAAGATGTCCGACAGGAAGCTTTTGATGATGATGAAGACGATGTCAAAAAAGATAACAATTTGGATAAGAAACACAACAGTGAGAATGACAAGAGCTGCGTTACAAAATCTCTACCTCTGGAAAACAATGAGAATTCCAATTGCCCAAAGCCAGTTGTTTGGGTATGTGACTGTCCTTCTTCAGGAAGTAAGGGTTGTCCTGGTGAATGCGGTGATACTGGCACTTCTGGAAATATTGGAAAAACTGAAAACATGAAAAGAGCAGGAAGAGATGATGACAGAATTGATGTATCAGAGGAGAAATCACCAAACAGTTTACACAAACGAGTCGCCGAAGCATTTAAAATTAAAGATAGCAATAAAGCCCTGGAAAATGTAATCGAAATTGCAGAAGACAAGCCAGGAAGTGTTGATTTAGAGGACTCAGTGAAACCTGATAGGAAGAAAACAGTTGCGGTCACCCCTGCTGTCAGGTCAAGACCACCAGGACTCAATTCGATGCAACGTCAAACCATTACCCAAAACTCCACATCGTTCCAGATGCGAATCACTCGAATGCTGTTGTTGGTTGTAGCGATGTTCTTGGTCTCATATTTTCCTCTTGCTATATACACTTTCATCTTCACCTTCAGACCCTTGCTGTATGACAACATCACCTACATTTGGTTGGCTACTTTGTGGCACATTAACACGTGCATCAACCCCTTCATCTATTTTTACTTCTACAGGGACTACAGACAACTCGCTATTAAGAAATCACGAGTATCTCCTTTTTAATAACTTTATATTCATCAGATTCAATGAATGAATTGAACTGTGAGGTTCATTCCATTTGATCGATTGACAATGATGATGCTTACTTTGCCAAGGGTTTGCTACCCTGCAGCCAATGTTATTATTTTATATTTACTAATTTCTTTGTTACATTTCAATTGACTACTGCTGCATGTATATTGAATATAGTGAGTGAAATGTCCTATCAATATGGATTAACCTAAAACAAAAAGTTGATTTGTCCTGAACTGCAAAACTTCATTAGTTCAACAAAGATTTGTCTACTGGGCCCACCCAGAGAATCTACTGAAATGAGTGGAACTTGTCTTTGTTGAATTGTATGTTTATCAGCTACCGTAATATGGGGTGAATTGGGACACTGGGGTGAATCGGGACAGAACAGGGAAGCATTTTATTTGCTCAAAAAACAGCAATTTCTACTTGCCATAGGAATGTGATTTTTGGCAAATTTATAGTACACATACCAGCGTACATTGTGATACTTTTTTGTACTTCTGACTGCAGACAGTGAGGAACTGTAGCAACTTAAATGGGGCCCTGCATAAATGAAAGTTTTACAAGCTGGTTAAAACTTTGCATGTGCCATATAAAGTAGCCCCGGGTGACCCAGTTGCTGCAGATGTTGCTGGCGAAGCTAGCAACTGGGTCACGGTTCGCCATATTGGTAATACTTGTACCTCAACTTATTTTGAAAACTGTGGAAATACCTCATGTTTTTGTCTACCAAACTCAGCAAAGTGATCTTCTACTCACTTTTCTCCATGGCTCGACCATAAGTTTATTCCTCTAGATCACCTCTACATCATTATTAAGAGTAAAATCACTAACCAGTGTGCAATTTTAGATAGCCAAAACGTCATTTTCAACAAAAAAATCACGTCAAGAGCAATGATGTCATAAAACACACCTCTATGACGTCATCAGGGGTTGATTGTGACGTCACTCTTTCAGAAAATGTCGGTAATGGCAAAGAACCACTGTCAGGCATACTTTGATTAGTTTGGGTACACTTTTGGCAGCTATAAGTCAGAGGATGTTGATTAAAAATATGGTCGAGCCATGGAGAAGAACATGGAGTTTAATGGTATGTAATTTTTGTCACAAAATATCTGTCTTATGTTAAGAAAAAATTGAAAAACATCAGAGGTACAAGTAAATCCAATGTGACGAACTGTGACTCCGATGCCAAACAAGCATCGGAGGAACACTGGGGCTACATATAAAGTATAAATTCTATAGTCATCAAACTCTCATCAAACTTTAAAGTCAGTTTGAAATGGTCTAGAGTATTCCACAATTATAGACATGATATGACATTGTGTTTGTTTGGTTCTGGGTTCAGATCCAGGTCTATGGCAAATTTTCGGGAATGAACATAATAAACCTACTTATTTTCATTTGAGTGTGCTGGCGTGGCTGTTTAATGAATATTATTGAACTTGGCATCATTTATAGTGGATTTAGTCCAGAAATATCATTCACAAGCAAAATTCGAAGAAAATTACAGTTTTTAAACATTTTCTGTCATTAATCATATTTTTATAAATCTGCACATTATCAATGAAATTGATTTCATATTTTCTTCCAAAATTTTTTTTTTAGTATTGAACATGTTTTCTAATGTTTTTACACAAGTTGCAATCACTCAAAGAAGGTAAGGAGTTTTGATTGTGGAAATAGTGGAGTGTCCCGATTCACCCCAAAGTGAGGGGTGAATTGGGACAGTGGTTTTCTGGGCCCTGATCATTGGAAATTAAAGATATCACTTCAAGCTCCAGGGGATAGTTATACCTTTTGCTCGGACACAATTTGACACCATATTTCGATTTCTGGGTTGATTTGTAGCAATTTTATAACAGAAAAACGGCCAAAACTGTCCCGATTCACCCCATATTACGGTAATTCGTTTCTCCATGACCTGTGCTCATCCGTCGACGCTTGATATTGCTTCTAACAGGGATCACAGCTACAACATAAAGGACCTGTCAATCATTTGTCATTTGCAGATGTTTTCCTGTTAATGGTTATGATTTATCACATCCTGCTGTATCTTGCTTTGCAATTTACGTGTACTGAATGAGAGAACGAAGCTCTTATTCATCCTAGTTCCAGTGTCTGTACATATATGTATACCTGCAGCTGTTGTTGCAGTTGTCGTTGTCTATGAGATCATCTGAGTAAAATGACAGCATTCCTGATGCACAACATAAATTTAATACCCCATAATGTTTACAATACCGCATGAAAAAGCAGTGGATATATCCCATGTGGTATTACGTTGTATACTCAATGGTTTGTTGTATACCACATGGTTTGATCATTGTTGATGATGTCATTGCATTGTTTACCATTGTGACGTCATGTCCATGGTGACGTAACAACATTGTGACATCATCAGTTGAGCAGCTCTCTGTGCTCTGATTGGCTGATGCAATTGTTGAGTATTGATCATCTGGGTGAAGTTCAGCTTTCTTTTGAGTTACAATATGGGGTATAAATAAGACCAAATGGATGTATGGTGGTATTTTGAGATGTACTTCCACTCGTGAAGATATCCTGGGTCCTCTGTACCCACTCGTGCTGACGCACTCATGGGTACAGAGGACTCAGGATATCTTCAACTCGTGGAGTACATCTCAAAATACCACCATACCCATTTGGTCTTATTATAGTAGTTCACATGCATTGCATTTGCTTTGTCACCTGATTATAGCTGTTTGCAGATTAGCAGTCCAAACAGTTTCAAAATTGACTTTCAGCTTGGTTGTTTGATGTCACTGGCTTAAAAATGTTTTGTTTGTGTCAGTTATGGTTAAGCAGTTGGTTTAGTGCTTTTCATATCAAGAAGATTGTGTGACAATAAACAAACTTATTAAATGACTTAAGATAGTTCACCAAATAAGAAGATAACGACCAACACAAAACTGTTAATGATGTGGCTCAGAGTACTTACATTAAACTCAGCTACATAATCCCTTTGATGCTATTCTTGCCTTAAAATCGAAGCAATTGTTGCCTTGAATTATTTTTTATCTGCTATGTTATTATTCATTGCTAACTGTATTTTAAAAAAATTGATCAACTTATCAAACTGTAATTAAAGACAAACCCCTGGATCCTTGGACGATGCCTATTGTTTGTATCCCTTGGTGATCATTGCTGCATTAAAGAAAACATTGTTTGTTAAAAAAAAAAGAATTGGAGACAGTATATGGTGAATTGTCTACATGGCATTGTGACAATAAAACTGCCAAATTAAATGATTATTTTTTATTTTTATTATGTTTAGTTGCTTGTCAACTTTCTTTAACTGGCTCAAGCAGGATATGAGAAAAAGGTTAGAATGATGAATCATTGAACAATATTGAAGGAGTGCCTGATAGAATTCAAATGAATGAATTCATGCATCTGACTTTTACTTTAAAATCAGTCATGACAAATCAAATGGCCTTCTCTTGATTTTGAGATTCATGACTAATAAATCAGCCTTTATGTCTCCCATGTTGAATGTGGAGAAGATGACACTTCATCGGCTTTTATGACTCAAAAAAGGTAAAAATCAGTATGAACCAACACATTATCTTTTGTATATCAAATTTACAGGCTGTAACCTATCTGTATTTTCTTAGTAGGAATTATCTTGTTAGGCCAATGGGGCTAGGTTGTACAATGTACATATCCCAGGCCCTGGAAAGGTTCAGTTAAGCCCCTTTTTAACATCACATCCTCAACCTTCTTTACCTCTTTTGAAAACTTCAAAAACATGAGATCAGGCTGCTTTTGTTTGGTCAGAGATTTAACTATATTTACTGAGGAGAAATATGAAAGTAATTCTTTAAGCTCAAGACTGTTATTTTATATGTAGTATGTACAATACATCTCTTGTCTAAGTACTGTGTCAAGGACAAGAAAACTAAACAAATTGTATGATATACCAGATTGCCAAGACTGGCATCTGGGCCGATAGGTGATGGATGGATTTTTGGGGCTTAACATCCTGTATTTTTGCACTTGGTAGGCTAGTTGGGACAGGAGGAGAACACGGCAATGAGGCAAAAGATGCTTGAAACAGCCATCCAACATAAGCCCAGGCGATCCGTCAAGAGCTGGTGGATTCGAACCCTGGACCCAGCGATTGGCAGTCCTGCATGCTACCAATGGACCAACCCTCCCCCCTTGCACCTGGGCCGATGTTGGACAGCTGTTTGAACCATCCTTTGCCTCCGGTCCTAATTAGGCTACCAAGTGCATAAATATAGGACAATTCCAGACCCCTCCAACAGTTCTCAGTAATTTGAATTATGTTTTGTGTCTGTTCATTTGTACGTAAGTGCAATAGGAAACAGGACATAGAGAATATTGTGAGCAAAATGCTAATTGACCCCTTTCTGCTCGGCTATAACTGGAAGTAAAAAAATATAACTTTGAGTGCATGACCACCTACAATGAGCTCATTTAGGGCATTTTGATGGATGACTCTCTTGCGGCACTTTAAGTGCAATTACACTCATTCGTACCCCCCTAAAAGTTTGCTCACAATACACAATAATTATACAGTGGTCCCGGCGTTGTAAGACCACCTGTTGTAAGACTACCTTGCCTTATTTTACCGCCTTGCTCTCGCACTAAGTAGTATTTTCAGTGCATTTTGCACCCCTACGAGAGACTGCATCCCCACGAGAGACCACTTCATGACCACAGAAGGGGTGGTCTTATAACCAAGGGACCACTGGACCAACAGATACTCAATAAACCTACCTTTGTAGCTGCCAAAATGCTTATTATATAAAGCAATAAGGCCAAAATTATCAAATCGGTTTCAGCGGAGACAGATGTTTTGGACAAGTTGGGCTTCTGGAGCAATTGGCTTGTCCTTTAGGGTTATTTTCACTTCGGTGTGAATATGGCAGAGGATATGTAAATCATATGACAGGTGTATCCAATCCAGCAAGTTCACTTGGTCACCGCTAATCTGTCTTATAAAATCACAGTTGCGTGCATGCTCAAGCCTCAACTGATGAAGTTACTTGTGTTGTTGACTAAATCCAGTTGTACTTGAACTAAACTCTCAGAGTGACCTTGCGAAACAATTTCGTGACTGGGCTTCAAGTTGCTCCTCGGGTTAGACCGGGTCAGTTCTCTGCCATCTGATGTTCATTAAGTTGTTAACTTTCCTGTATTTGGAAAACTATAATAATACAATAATGCAGTCGATCATGTTAGAAATCTAGGTGTAATCTTTGACAAAAACATGAGCATGGAAAAACAAGTGAACAAAATGTGCCGGAATGCCTATTTCAATATAAGAAATATTTCAAAAATCAGAAAGTCATTTGACAAGGAAACTTGCAAAACAGTAGTCAATGCTCTTGTCACTCCTCACCTTGACTATGGAAATGGTCTTCTATACGGAATATCGAGTCGTTTAATGAATAAACTTCAAGTGGCCCAAAACTCAGCAGTTCGACTAATTGGAAAATTGAAAAAGCATGACAGTAGGGTGTGTCAATTTTTAATTTTTATGCAAATTCAAAAAGCACTAGTGCCTAAAAGGTGCGTTTTGACCTGGAGAATCCAAATCTGTTCTCGAAATGGTGATACAACAATTCTTACCTACTTCAATTTTGGTCCAAAGTTTCAATGTTTTTTTCGTTTTTCGACCATTTTCGCCAATCCGCGGTTCTCTATAACTTTATCGGTATTTGTCATATAGCATTCTAATAGACATGGTTGGAAAGCTCTCAAAAAGACCTTCATTTTGCATACCAACTTCAATGGTCTAGGACGATTTCTTGATTCCCATTGGCTCTTCAGTCTGCACTTTTTAGAATGAAAATGTTGCAGATTGTCTAATCCTGTTAAAAAAAGGCTTTTGAATTTTTTTCACTGATTAGTTGCAGTGATTTGCATTCTGTAAGTCCCAAAATGACAAAATATACAAACCTTTTTATTTTTTACTGTTGGAGTGCCTGGCTTGTGAGTGATGAAGTTTTAATGTTAATGTCAGTTGAAAACTCGTGAAATGTGAAATGGGGTCTGTTGCATTTCATATCATATCTTCATAAGATTTTATTGCAGGGCAACATGAGTGGTACCACATGATAGAAAATATTCTTAGCATTCTCATGGTACCAGTGATGTTGTCCTATAATTAATTCTTATGAAGTTAAAATACGAAATATAACAGCCCCTCCCTGATTTGTTGCAATACTTCAGACAAAATTTAGCGTTAAAACTTCCAAGCTCATAAAGCAGGATTTTCCATAGCCAAAAATTTAAAATAAATTTTATTTGCTCTTTCTTGAACTTGGAGAATGTGAATCACTGCAATTATCAGTGAAAAAAATTCAAAAACCTTTTTTAACAGGATTAGACAGTCAGCAACATTTTCGTTTCTAAAAAGTGCAGGGCTAAGAGCCAATGGGAGTCAAGAAATCGTCCTAGAACATTAATGTTGGTATGCAAAATGTAGGTCTTTTTGAGAGCTTTCCAACCATGGCAATTATAATGCTGTATGACAAATACCGATAAAGTTATAGAGAACCGCGGATTGGCGAATATGGTCGAAAACGAAAAAAACATTGAAACTTTGAACCAAAATTGAAGTAGGTAAGAATTGTCGTATCGCCAATTCGAGAACAGATTTGGATTCCCCAGGTCAAAACGCACATTTTTGGCACTAGTGCTTTTTGAATTTGCATAAAAATTAAAAATTGACACACCCTAGCATGACAGTGTAAGCCAGTGCAGGAAGCAGTTACATTGGCTGCCAATTCCGGCTATAATACAATTAAAACTTATGTTAACAACTTGGAAAGCAGTAAATGGACAAGCTCCCTTGTATATTCAAAACATGATTCAGCCAAATTCTGAACGAAACTGTAATCTCAGAAGCAATAACAAAATGCTCTTAAATGAACCAACTTCCTACAATAAAAACAAATACGAAGACAGAGCTTTTTCGCATGCTGCTCCAAAACTGTGGAACCTACTCCCTGAGATTGTTAAGGCCTCAAAAACACTTGAGGGCTTCAACAGAAATCTTAAAACTTACTGGTTTAAGAGTTTCTATAAATGAATCCGTCATGCACAAGTGCTAGTGAGCAGTTTACTGGAATTAGTGCTATATAAATACCTATTATCACCATAATGTCTTCAACATGCAAGGTATATACCTCAGCTGTTTTCTCTTTGTATAGTTGACTTGTTGTATATGATTCATACAATTTGATTTGTACAATATTTTTTGTTCTTAAAACACAAACGTCCATATATGCTTAAAATGAAAGGAGGCTTCATCTTTTTTCCTGTTTTCAGATTCAGATCTTAAAAAAAAAAACCACACTCCTTCACCACAAATAAAAGATAATTCCTTTCCCCCCAAATGCAACACCTGATGAGTCAAATAACACCTTATTTATGAATAGCCATTTGGCTGGGGAGAGCGTATGGGTTAACATCCTGCATTTTTATGAATTTATTAGGGAGTAAATATTACAGCATGTCCCATACTGTGAGCAGAATTACTTCATTTTTCATCAATCCTAAAAGTTAATGTTTTCATTATTATTCCAGATGTAACATGATAAAAATGGAAACGTAGAATTTGAAAGAACAATAACCTGAAACTGCGGTCAATGACTCCTTGGTGGCAGGCATGGTGAATAACCGGCTTATACCATGAGGCAAAAACACTCAAACATATAAATATATATATATGGCAGAATAAGTGGATAACTAAGAATATGGGATTAATTGCAGTGAATTGTGATTGGCCGGTGTTGAATGGTATTCGAGGGCTCTTCTTGCTCGATATTTTCTTCAGATGTTATTCCGTCTCAGTGGTCTAAGGGGGGGGGGGTTTGAGCACCCTAGGCCCACACCTGTAACCGCCACCGGTCAACTTATAAATATAAATCATCTCATGTGAGATTGTTCACCAGTGGCGTCCCTATGGGGGGGCACGGGGTGGCACAGGCCCCCCCCATATTGGACCTGTGCCCCCCAGGTGCCCCCCCCATATGAACTTTCCAACTCTGGCTAAAATATACAATTAGTATAGCGGGTGCCCCCCCCCCCCAGAAAATCACGTGCCCCCCCGCTCGCGACACCCCAGTTACGCCACTGATTGTGTGAGTTCCCCCGTGGCCTAATGGTCAAGACTGCTTGGCCACTGGCTTTGAGGGCGTGGGTTCAAATCTCACCCCGGGAACTCACTTTGGTCCGAGCCCATGGGACATTAAATGGAGGCGGGTTGTATCCAGTATTCTATGCTGGGGCAACTGAAAGACCCTGGGCATCCCTGAATTAATAGGGTATGTTCCAGACTCACAGTCTTCTCATCTCATCATCATACGGCGATCGCCTGCCGCAATATAGCCCGCTAAGGTGCTGCAGAGGCATAAAACACAAACAAACAAACAAACAAACGCCACTGATTGTTCATTTTCTCCGAAGCTGATGAAAGATGCAACAGTATTGAATTTGCAACACTTTCTTACCTTTTCAGAATTCAGCCAATTCAAATGAGATTTGAGCCATTTTATAATGTATCATTATTACAACAAGACAATGAAGACATTACAGACAAGAGATGATTCCAACGAAATAAGCTTGAAGACTTCCTGTGATTGTCACAGATCTGCAAGAACCGTCGTCACCAGAGGGAGTTTGTTCCTTTCCATTGTTGTTGTCCCCACCTGGTGTGAGTTGGTTTCACATTAGCCAAAATCCTCATTCAGTACCTCACACTCAAAAGTATACAGATATCACTTGAATCTATCACTCATATGATATCACCGTTATTATTACAGATCTCATATTAGTGTGCCATGTTCTTTTCAACTGCCACAGTGCTCTTGTGAAGTCAGTATCAGCATAATAACTTCACAGTTGGTATTTTCGCAGTTTCAGCTGTGTCACTTGGAACCCACACTGATCACAAATCCACAATAAGCTGTTAGATTGTTGCTCAACACTGATTATTCTGTTTAATGTTTTGAGTATATCCAAAAGTTACTAATTCGTATACTCAGGGACCCTCCAGAATTTAAGACCTGAGGAGGGGGGGGGGCTGGAGTTTTACTTGAGAGCGTACGTATCACTGATTTCCAATAATGTTTATTTGATAATCGGCCGTAATTTTTAACCTTCTTGTCTGGCCTTTCCCAAATTTTTGAGGAGCAACAACTTCCCTTCCCTCCCCCATTTCCTGTCCTCTGGTATGCCCATTAGCGGGGCAGGTATGTAAAAAAATAGTGCATTTATACATAGAAGCATGAAACTTGGCACAAGCTTAAAAAACATCTATACAGACATATTTGGATAGGGAGCCACTTCAGATTTAGCTTAGGTGGCTACTGGCAGCCATTTTCCAAAATGGCGGTCAATTCTTCCACTTTGCTGCTTTCTGTGTATTTTCTACAAATAGAATACACGTAAATATTGTTTTTTATTGCTTCTCTAAGTATTCAGTACATCACTATAACATGTTTTGGTAGCCTTGGTCTATTTTCAGGTTTGTTGGAATCCTTTTTGTTAGAAATATTGATTCAAACACTGGATTTCGCGGTTACGGATGGTTTCACCAATTCTTTATTAATCTCAAAATAAATTACATATTTGAATTCCTTGCAAGAAGAGCTTTCAAATGAATGGTCGCATCAATGGGTTTCTTAAACTTGGTGCGAAAATTGAAAAAATGAAAATAAAATGATTTTTGAAGATTTTGTTGTTTCTTTAATTTCGACAAAAAATTAATGGAAACTATTGATGCGACCATTCATTTGAAAGCTCTTCTTACAAGGAATTCAAATATGTAGTCAGTTTTATGACCAATCGAGATTCCTTGAAACTATGGGAAACCGCAAAATTGATACATTTTCTTCAACAGTTCTAACAAAATGGACCCTGACTACCCTAAAATTCCTCAGTTCAATCCAGAAATCATTTGATAATGTTCTTTAGATCTGTAGAAGGAATAATGAGCACTGTTTCAATACTTTAATAATATAGGCACTTCACAGAAAGCAGGAAAATAAGAAAATTAGCCGCCATTTTGGGAAATGGCTGCCATGGGTCAACCAGGTCAAATCTGAAGTGGCTCCCTATCTAAATATTTTCTTTAAGACGTTTTTGAAATGTGTGCCAAGTTTCATGCTTCTATGTATAAATGCACTATTACTCCCCTATTCATGACAAATCTGCCCCGCTACATGCAACAAAACCACATTCACTTCCAAATAATCTCCCCACCATCCCCCCCAGTCATCAATTCTAAAAAAAAAAGGCTTAAAAGCCACAAGGTGCTGCCCTCAAGGAGAAATTTCACGTCAAACGACACCAAGATAGATCAAGCAAGTGGCTCAAACATATCAGTTTCACCTGCTTCAACTGAATCCAAACAGCCATACCAATGAATGCAGATTAATCAATTGTTATTCACACATTGACAGCCCATAAGCCTGATTTGGTAGAAGTTGGAATCAACACTTAAGCTTGGAGTGCCGATAGTGATGTCAGTATTGGAATACTGACATCATCTCTGTATATATTCACATGGAACATGGCACACTAATATGAGATCTGTAATAATACTAATTATACATTAACATTAGGGTGGTCCAAAAACACTTTCTTCTAAATTTCCTTGATTTGAATTTTGCATTGTGACCTGCAATTTCATTGTCTTATAATTTCCAAGGATTTAGTGAATGTTTCTCGAGCAAAAGTCTCCAGTTGCTGCTCTATGAACCGTGACATGCTACAGCTATAAACAAACCTCTGTGTCACAACCAGTCATGATTGCCCACCAGCTGTTAAGTGAAGCATGACATTTGCAGCCTGCAGTGGCGACCTCTTTGCGGAGTGTAAGCAGGGGCACATCATGACAGTGTGTTATTATAATGCCAATATCAGTGTAAGCTACAGGTGGCACATCTTTTGTGACACTCCAATTAATTTTTTTTTGTGCAACGGGGAGAAAATATATGTAATGCTGCCAGCTGGGTTGCCTGCCAGCCGAAGCGTCATTCAGCACCTCCAAGCCCGCTGATATGAATAATTTTTTCCCAAGCCAGCCGCCTCAACTGCAATCTCATTATCTGACTGCAAATTTCATAGGTTGAACGCCAAAAATTGACTCCCAGCTGACAACTTTGCCAGCTGGGAAAATCCTAGCTGACATCTTCCAGCCAGCCAGCCAGGCACCTGCTTCTTAACAGATAATTGGTATAACAGACAGTGCCCGATTTAGGTGTGTGGAGGGCTGGAGGCCCCTGTGATGAGAAGTTGTGGGGGCCCCCGAAATGCGTTACGTCAAGATGTTTCGACAAATTTAGGAAGGGTCATGTAGGTTCTGTCCTGGCATGTGCATGTAATTTTGCTAAATCGATAAAATACAAAAACTAATTAAATTTTTTTTTGAGATGGGACACCTTTTTTAAAGGGCTTTCTGTCTCGGTAATGTTGGTAAATACCTGAAACAGAAAGGGAGCAGGTAGTGTCAGGCAGTCCATAGCAATTTTTCCCACGAACCGGACTTACTTATACTATGAAGTAGAACCTTTTGTGTTTTTACATTAACCTGTAGTGGAAAGGGCCGAAAGGCACCATGATGAAAGATAATGTTGCAACTTGTACATCTGAAACACATGCACACTATTTTAATTGATGGTCACTAAATGGTTTTTATAATTGTTGCAGAGTTAGACTGTCTAACTTAGACAGACAGCTAAAAATGCCAACATATAATGATTTTATGGCAGGTGGCTGTCGGTATGGCCCACGAACCCCAATTATATCAAGTTATTTAATAAAATTGAGGTTTGTTGGCCAGAAGGAAACATTGATGCAGTGGGCTCACATTATGTCCAAAAAGGAACATTATTGCACATGATTGACCTGGATGGCAAAAAAACCTTTGCATTGTAGAAGGCCTGTATTCAAAATTGTGTTTCCAATGAGTCTCGATCGACACCTCTCGAGAATGGTCATGGTCTAGTGCACGAGAATCGAGAATTTCTCGAGAAATCTAGGACACTGTCTTGCATTGGCACAATGATAAAACAAGAGAGATTTAATCATGCAATGGATCAAATTTTTTGCTTTTATGATATCTTTCATAGTTTTAATATTAATCGGTGTGTGTTTTTTTCCCTATACTCGTAAATCACAGCTAAACTTCCAGATATTATACAATTTTTAAAAATTTGTACACCTTCAACTTCAGCATTCATAAGGTATACAATGGGGATTATCATCAACAGATATTTAAATTGAACAATGGAGCAAGTACACAGTAACAATAATATCAAGCAAACAAAACAACAATCCAATGCTTTGTAACTGTTATAAACATAAACACACGAACACCATGTCAAACAATGATCAACATTTCAA
Organism: Platynereis dumerilii; assembly: GCA_026936325.1. Classification (NCBI taxonomy): domain Eukaryota; kingdom Metazoa; phylum Annelida; class Polychaeta; order Phyllodocida; family Nereididae; genus Platynereis; species Platynereis dumerilii. The sequence continues at coordinate 8,110,544 of JAPTHN010000006.1, read as the reverse complement.
TTCTCGAGAATCGCTCTGCGAGACACGAAAATGCTGAGTCATTAAAATCTCGAAACTTCTCGAGAATTCTCACTCTCATTGGAAACTCTAATTCAAACCAAGAATTAACATTGATAATCAAGGAAGGTGCAAACATAAATACAGAACGAATTGTCTAATTCTTGCAATAGAAGTTCTACTATCTTGTCCTGCTGAATTTAACCTGTAAATATACAGTCAACACAGAAATTATTTGCACGCTTTGATTTTTCATCATATTTCACAGAAAAATGGTAGTATGATAAAAAGAACTGCCTTATGTTTTACAGTAGTGTTATTAGGTTAGGTTCCTATGCATTTCATTTTTTACCAAAATTCATTTTCTTGGAAAATGTGAAAAAACTGAATTTTGAAAACCAAAAATTATTTGCACGCTTCAGCCAACTGCCAGAAACTGATTTTATAATGATGATACTCTATTTTTTCCTTGGAATTACTATTGTTTATGGTATATTTAGCTCATTTACATCAATCAGACATTATTTGGGGTTCACAGGTGGGATAACAGGTGTTACTCAAGGAGTACACCGATTTCCATGTTTTTCTCCTACATTTAGATATAAAAATTACTTCAAAAATAGCAATTGTCATGAAATTGGTCTGTGAAGTCCTTTGAAATAGTCAAATTGTGAGAAAAAGATAAGACTATGTAGGATTTTGTGAAGAACTATGTTCAATATCTCATCCGGAAATGTAAAAAAAAGGCTCATGGTGATTTTGTGCTGAGATACGACTGATGATTTGCCTCTGACGTGTTATTTAACCACTGGCTTATCAATAGTTGTTAAGAAAGAATATTTAGAGTAGTTTTTATTAATATTTGCTCACAAATTAGGGTTTTATTCGATTCTAGCATATATGTAAGTGTAGCATATTCAATGCATTGTCATGCATCGATTATTAAGATCCACCCAAGCTTGTCTATACAATAATTATGGCCTAAATTATTATGACAGTGAATAGTTTTCAATGTTCAAAGCTTATTTTCACAAAGGAAACCCATTTTTTTGACATTTTCACACATTGAGGTCCTCCATGGGGGTACCCTATGAAGCAACACTTGTTGCAGGCTGCATAATGGTAATGATATGGTGCAAAATTCGAAAACGACTTGTCTTAATTATCTCAGCAGACTTTCTCCAAAATTATTACAACCTTTTGTTCACAGCTCACAGTCAAAATAGTCCCCAGGGGCAAAATAGAGTCCTGTAATTAAGATTTTTTCAGTTTGATTCTACTCGTACTACTGTTTTCCGGCATTTTGTGGTTGCATGTAGAACACAATTACCTACCAATACCTGCCAAATTACTTTTTTAGACAAATAGACACAATTATGGAGTTTACTAATCAGTCTCATGTGAGTTGCTTGTTTCTAGCCATATTTCTATAGCCATACATGGAAAAAAAACATGGGATTGAGTGCTTTCCCTTGGTAACACCTGCAATTCCACCTGTGAATCCCAAATAATGTCTGATTGATGTAAATGAGCTAAATATACCATAAACAATAGTAATTCCAAGGAAAAAATTGAGTATCATCATTATAAAATCAGTTTCTGGCAGTTGGCTGAAGCGTGCAAATATTTTTTGGTTTTCAAAATTCAGTTTTTTCACATTTTCCAAGAAAATGAATTTTGCTAAAAAATGAAATGCATTGGAACCTAGCCTACTAACACTACTCTAAAACATAGCGCAGTTCTTTTTATCATACTACCATTTTTCTGTGAAATATGATGAAAAATCAAAGCGTGCAAATAATTTCTGTGTTGACTGTATGACCGCTTTCTTTTGTGTATCTTCTTAATTGTAAACAATGCTTTTGAAAAAGTCAGAAATTCAGTATCCATGTATACACAACAGCAAAACAAAAATCTGAGAACACCTCAGAATAAAAAAAAATAACTACAAATTTGAAATAAAATATTAAACCTGGGGCACCTGAAGAAGGACTGAGGCCTGAGTGGGTGGTGGCCCCGAAGAGTGGGAGGGGGCCCCCAAGAGTGGGAGGGGCCCCCAAGAGTGGGAGGGGCCCCCAGAGTGGGGGAGGGGGCCCGGAGTGAGAAGGGCCCCAGAGTTTGAGGGGCCCCCAGAGTGGGAAGGGCCCCCAGATTGGGAAGGGCCCACAGAGTGGGTGGGGCCCCCGGAGTGGTAGGGATCCAAGAGTAAGTTGCGGTCCCAAAGAGGCGGAGGCCCAGCAGGACTCCTGAGCAGGGCCCCCACATATAGCTACATATCAATCACAAGTTTCCGCTGGTTTAACAGATCACCTGTAATTTCACACCAGCAACATTTTTGGCAAAAAATGACCACAATTTTGCAATGTAAGTACATCGGAGGGCCCTCAAGAGCTCTCAAGAAGGTTGGGGCCCCCACATTTTAATCATTCATAATGCTCTACTGGTTGCACAATTAGGTTATGTCTCAGATAGGCATCATTCGCATGAACTATGATACAAATTCGCTATAAATATTACGCGTGATCTGCTTGTGGGGGCCCTGTGCAGCCGCACACTCCGCACATTCCTAAATCGGGCACTGATAACAGATCAAGGGGTGCCCCTGTGTAAGGTAGCAAACTTACAGAATCCGATGATTCTGAAATCTTAGCTGATATCTCTCCCTCCTAGAGCTGCATCTATTCATCTATTCATGCCATAATTTTCAGAAATCATCCATAAAATATCATTGCTGTCACGTGCCCAGTCTCTGCGACGTCATGACTCATTGTTGGCAGACAACCATGACGTGTCACCAGGACTGCACGTGACCAAGATGGCATTTGTGATCAATGACTCTCATTAATTACATGATGAGGTTCAATTGGGCTATCTTTCTGGCACTATACAAGCTCTATTTGAGGAAATGTCCAGGCCAAACAGCTTATTACTATTAGATTATCGGCGCTTATATTATCGGTGAATCTTTGGTTTGATGGAAGTTGATACAAATTATCACTGTTAAAAAACACCTTAATAAGTTTGAGGCTCTGGATGGAGGATATAGGGGACAGGGAATTTAAAAGTAAAATGATCAAGAGATAGGGAATTCAAAAGTAAAATGGCCAAGTGACAGGAGGACACAGAACTCCATTCAGCGTTGAGGGACAGGGAATTCAAAAGTACAGTTAGTAAAATGATCAAGAGACAGGGAATTCAAAAGTAAAATGGCCAAGGGACAGGGGAACACAAAACCCCATCCAGAGCCTCAGCTTTTTCTTGGAGAGAAACTGGTATTAGTACTTCTTACCACCTTGGTGAAGGGAGCCTTCAAAGTTACAATATAACCTCACCATCTTGCCCTACGTTTCCCTACTCCATTTGCCTTTACCATTTTTCTCAGCTTGTCTTAGGGGGTACATGGACACACTGATCAAGGTAGATAGACAGATAATATATAGCTATATAATAGATAGATATGGTAAGTGCAGCCCTCTAAGATTTCTATGCCCAGTTCTGGGTGCTCAAGAGGTTTGATTGATGAGATGGGAGAGAGCAGGAGTCCTCAACATGCTACATCTTTAACCCATGTGAGGGATCTTTCACTTGCCCAGCACAGACACTGATACAAGGGGCCACCAGGTTAACGTTTCTTCCGAAAGACATCCAGCTACGATTTTGCTCATGAAGGTCCACTGAAAATGCTGGGTTCCCTAACCGTGAGTTGAACCCATGCATGAAGGCAAAGACCCTCAGCAGAGCAGGTTTGTGGGTGGGGGCTGATGATTGGCAATAAATTAGCCGACAAGGGGTGAAGATTTCTCTGATTTTGGGAGTAGGGTGATTTTTCCATCAAAACTCACTGGACTTTGACAAATAGTAAATTAGATGATTAAAAGCTGAAGGATTAATTGAAGTCACTTCAAAATTTGGCAAATAAATAGTAGGCCATCTTTCAAATGTGGGAATGCATGCCTACATAAAGTATGAGCTCACTTGAAGCTCAAAGTAGCCAAGTAGTTTGTTTGAAGCCAAAATGTATGAGAATGAAAGAGGGTGCTAATGGAAATATTCTTGATCAATGCAAAATGCTCTCAAACTGTCTTCATGAATTTGCAACCTGAATAGTTTTGCTGTTGATTTAGTGAAGCACGAAGGTCGAGGAATCCAAATCTAGCTATCAAAATAAATTAGTCAAGCTTAATGAGGAAGTTTGTCTGTGTACTGTCTGTGTACCATTTTGCTGATTGACTAGCAGTGCACTAAGATGAGACATGTTTTTTTGCACTATGCATATTATTGTCTTATTTGTCTCAGCTGTGTCAAAACTTGTATGAACATTTGTCAATGGAGGCAATTCCAGCCATTTTGGACTCACAAAAGATACAAACACATGCACTATACTAAAAAAGCACCAGGCCAAATCACAGGAAAATCTCGCTTCTGCTCCCTAAATAGTGCTCTAACAATGAGTTTTCACAATGGCCTAATCACCAGTCATTTTCTCCCAATTCCTTTCAACTTGAACACCAAGGACTCGAGCCTGATTACAGTTTGCCTCCTCCCAGGCTGTCAGTGTTTGATTCACAAAGCTTGATTCTTCCCACAACTTGGCACTGTGCTTTGGTTTCAGGATTTTGTTTCAGGATTTGGTTAGAAAATATCATTTCAGGTCGTAATTTGGTGCAGTCTGGATGCTGATATTCTCACTACGGTGAATCTATCTGTCTATCTATCTATATCTATCTATCAACTATCTGTCTATCTATCTATCTATCTATCTATCTATCTATCTATCTATCTATCTATCTATCTATCTATCTATCTATCTGTCTGTCTATCTATCTATCTATCTATCTATCTATCTATCTATCTATCTATCTATCTATCTATCTATCTATCTATCTGTCTGTCTGTCTAGCTGTCTAGCTGTCTATCTGTCTGTCTAGCTGTCTAGCTGTCTGTCTGTCTGTCTGTCTGTCTATCTATCTATCTATCTATCTATCTATCTATCTATCTATCTATCTATCTCACAATTTTGTAGACAGTCAGACAATCCATAGTATTATTACCCCAATAAATCATATGGCTTCCAATCAGCACCAGCCTATAGACAATGCATGAGCTATGGCATAATTTGGCATCAAGCTTGCTGTTTCCTGTGGAGATAATAGCCCGATCATAGCAGTAATCAATGAAAGTCATTGTGGAGATTTTGTCAATTCCACAGCACTGGAATCACATCTATCCATAATCAATGATGCGTGACTAAAATAGGGTTTAGACTAATGGCCTCCATTCGGCTGTAAATGTGTTGTTTACATAACACTCCTACTCAGATCCAGAGGAGTTGTGGAAATGTCATGGAATAAAGTTGATTGATATTGAACTGTAGGATTCTGCTTGGTTGAAATACACTTTAGCTCCTATAGAAGAGATTGAATTGTGTTTCCCCTATTCTTCCATTTTTCCTTCAATCCCTTTTTCTATTCTTTTATTTTCTACCTCTTCTTTATACCTATTCTTCCCACCTCCTCTTCGCTTATAGACAATAGACAATAGACAATTTTTATTTCTTTTCGGTTTTACAAAAACATATAAACTTTAGCCTTAGGCTAGTGTCACCGAAATTAAAAACGAAGTAAAAATGATTATGTAAAAGATTTAGACAAATTAGTTAGAAATTAAAAAATATAAGTAAATGAGGACATGTAAAAAACAAAATTATAACAACATAGGACGGAAAGATTAAAAACGATTATAACAAATAAATTGTAAAAACAGAGGAAGACTACTTATACAAACTCTCCAGTTTTAAAATGTCAATTTTGGAGACTGCTTTTTTGAAGAGGTTATCATCCTCACTGTCTTTTACATTGTTGGGTAGCCTATTCCACAAGGTGGCGCCCAAGTGAGTTAAACTATTCAGTCCATACAGAGTAGTTCTCTTTGACACTACTTCAATTTGATGCTTGTTGACAAGATCATAACTGGTTGTTTTTCTTTTAAACAATCGACACATGTAAGCAGGTGATAATTCATACTGAGCTTGATATACCTCAAGCAGTACTGACTGTAGTCTATTTACATGTAGGGATTTGAAGTTATGTTTACACAATAATGCATCGTACGATGATTCATAATCTTCAGATACAATTCGTAACCCTTTTTCTTGTAATTTTTCTAGTTTTAATCTACTTCTTTTTGAACAGAAATGCCAAGCTACTTTACAATAGTTGAAGTTACTGGCAATATATGACTTGAAAATGTACATTTTTGCATCAGTGCTTAAGTATTTTGAAATTCTTCGCAGAGCACACAATTGCCATGCAGATTTTCTACAAATTTGGGATACATGTTTGTTGTAATCAAGTTTTGAATCAAGAGTAATTCCTAATAATTTAACATCTTGACTAGGACTAATTTCAATATTTTCATTTACATATAGAGTACTAGTGATATTTTTTCGACCAAAGACAATGAATTGAAATTTTGAAGGATTGGCCTTCATACCATTTTCTTGAAACCATTTTAAGACAATTCTAGTTGCTTTACTGAGATTGTCTAAAAGTAACTCATTTGAAGGTGAATTAACTACAATAGTAGTATCATCAGCATAATTTGCAATGTTGTACTCCGAGGTCGGCAGCAGGAGGTCGTTGATAAAGAAATTAAATAAAATTGGCCCTAAAATGGACCCTTGGGGCACGCCCTTTTTGAGATTAGACCAATTACTTCTTTGGTTTCCAATTTTGACTCGCTGCTGTCGACCTCGAAGGTAACTAGAGATAAGTACTAAAGCATCTTTACTAAAGTTATATGCATTTAGTTTTGCAATAATTAAATCATGGGGGAGGCAATCAAAGGAATAGAATATTTGGCTTTTGAAGTTATCGTCTACCTACTTTCTTTCTGTTCTTTCTTCCTATTCTATCAGCCTCCTCTTCTCAGGGTTTCTATCTGTCTATGTCTCATCTTCGACTTCCAGAAAAGATATTTCTTCTTTTTTTTCAGCTCTTCTTTCTGGAGCTCTCTTTTTTCAATCCATTCTTTCTATCTCTTCTTTCCAGCTCTTCCAGCCTTCTCCCTTTGATTCCTTCCTTCTTTCTTTCTTTCTTCCTTCCTTTGTTCTTTCCTTCCTTTGTCCCTTCCTCCCTTTGTCCCTTCTCCCCTTCGTTCCTCCCTTCGTTCCTCCCTTTGTTCATTCCTCCCTCCCTTCGTTCCTCCCTTCGTTCCTCCCTTTGTTCATTCCTCCCTTCGTTCCTCCCTTCGTTCCTCCCTTCGTTCCTCCCTTCTTCCTCCCTTCGTTCCTCCCTTCGTTCCTCCCTTCGTTCCTCCCTTCGTTCCTCCCTTCGTTCCTCCCTTCGTTCCTCCCTTCGTTCCTCCCTTCGTTCCTCCCTTCGTTCCTCCCGTCCAAGCTTCAAAAGCCAAATATTCTATTCTATTCTATTTCCACCCTTTTGTGTTATGTACTGAAAAAACTGTGTTCTCTTGCTGACTCAGCTGAGCTTATATATATGGGAACATTTTCCATATAATGCTGCATACTTTTTCCCCTTTTACTTCAAAACCAAGTCTAAAACCACAAAGTGCACTAAAATTGATTGAAAGCATAGGAGCTTTTGGGAGAGAGAGCTTGAGATAATTGTGTTTACTGAAAGCCCCACTAGGGGTCAGGTAAGTGCTGCGCTCCTGTTGGCATTATATGGAACTTGGTGGAATCAGCTAGAGCCATTTCACTGTGGAACCTGTACCACTCACGTGTGCTATTGTAAACAACACAGTGTGCTGTGGAATAGGAGCACTTTTACCGTTTCGTTTAGGATTGATTCCCAACTTTGAAATCGAACCACTGTCATCAATGACGACATGAAAATACAAATAGCAAAGTTTGAGCAGACGACATTTTGCAATCAATGAATTGTTTTTGTGTGTATACAAACTTGATGACAGTTGGCCACAGGACTTGTGACAACTAAAACTTGATGACAGTGGGTCATAATACTTGTGACAACTGTAAATATTGATTTTATTCAAAAGGATTAATCAAAAGGATTGCCTACCATTGAACCATGAGGATTTTGGGATCTTCTCTGGCTTTGTACTTCTTCATGTTCATCTGTCTTTGTGATGTTTCGCTTGGGAGATATTCAGGTAAGTTTTTGCCATTGACTTTTATACAAAAAGTAGTCACAATTATAGTGTAGTGGGTAACATACCCTAGAAGTGTATTGGGTAACATAGCCTAGTATAATCAGCAGAATGTTTCTTTTAAAAGAACTTTTAACTCTACTTGGTAATTTCAGGGCATTGTCATCTAGTCTTTCAAACTTTATCAATCACATTATATTATACAGCTATACAATCATTGATTTCAAGATAGTGAAATGTCACAACAGTTCAATGATACTGTATTTTCACAAATTGCATGCATATCTGCATTTCTAACTGATCATTTTCAAACATAGTGAAGATTGGAGCATGAGTACCGTACTGTAGTTCTTGCTCTATTAAAATGTTTATCCATGTACAATTAATTTTTCACTGGAACTTACTTTTTTGGCATGATGCCTCAGCCTCTCAGCCAGAGGCCTTGTTTACATGCGAGTAAAGCACAGGATGGCTTGTCGTGCTTACAATGTGTGCCTTACAGCTTTACATGGTGTTGTTTGACAGTTTGACACCAGCAGTTGCATACATGTACTGTTTCAAACAATATGATAGATAAGGATTATCCATTTTCAAAACAAAATCTCGACTGAGGTCCACTTGATGTTCTTCATCTGATCACAGGTGACAGCAGCTGTGTTGGGGTGGGGTAATTTCTGGGGGTTGGGGCAATTTCTGGCATGTTGCTCACTCACCTCTTATATGATTGACAAGGTTGCTCACAAGCCCATCACTCAAATCAACAAGGGTAACTTGTGGGCTTCCCACGACACTATTATGTACAGAACATAATTAATCTGGCTAGCACAAGTTTCTAACAATGTTTGACAACGTTTTGAATCATTACCTGCTCAAATAGCATCCTCACCATCTTGTTATTCCTGTTGAAAGTGCTGCAGAAGGCCAGAACCTCAATGAGAAATTCAGCAGCCCAGAATGACCTACATATGATCCAGTTAAGTCAGTTGACCAAGGGGGCCCTTAAAGGATTTCCTTGTCTTTAATTAGAATTGGCTGTCAATTTTTTCTGACACACCCAAATGAACTTGGCTCATTGTTAGAGGCATTGTGATTGGCCAGTTGTTAGCACTTGGGTCAATTCAATCAGAAAAAATAATCCAAGGTTAAGAGGATCAAGTACTTCTTCCTGAGGAATTTGTGAAGCTGTGAATGACATGCTCAACAGTTTGACAGTCAACATACCATTGTTTTCTAAACATTCTAAATGACTAAGTAGAATCAAACTGTCACAAATTCATTGAAATTGAATGATTTTTTGTTTACCCAACATCATTCTATCAAAAAAATAAAACAACATATGTTGCTGTTTTGATAGCAACAACTAATATTTGTTTGGTAAAATAAGAAAAAAATAACTAAAGGGTTATAAATGGTTTATTAATGAGGTTTTCTTTTCATGAAAATAAATGCCTGGGTCCTGTATTTTTTTATATTTCAGGGAATAGGCGCAGGGCAGTACCATAACGCAAAGCCACTTTTTAAAATATATCCTTCATGCAGCATTTCAAGTTCTGGACTAAGTTATCTTAGCAACATAACCTTTAAAAAAGCGAATATATTTCACCTCCAACACTGCAATGTGTACGGTTTTTCTTTCTTGAAGAGAAAAGGAAATACATGTATGAAGTTAGGAAATTTTCCATTTTAATTATGCACCTGCAGATTTTGATCTTTCCATCAAAGCACCCTGCAACATATGGTGTTAAAGAAGTTGTAACAAGTATGCTCTCCAGAAGGTGGTGCCACCTATGTGAGGATATTTGAATCATTTCAAGCGCTCAGTTGTGCAGTATTTTGCAAAGACAATAGATTTCTTTCTACAAGGCTTTTTTTTCTTTGTATTTTAGGACCTGGGCATTCTACTATCAAAAAAGCAATATTAATACAAAACAATACACACTGCATCAGTACTACATGTAATTCAATTGCTTGCAGAAAAGTAGATTTAAAAAAAAAAGAAGTAATTTCAGGCCAGTGGGTTAGTTGTTAGACATATTTTGAATGCCTAAATTGTGATTCTTTCTCAGAGTTGTAGTTACAATGCCAATAGGTTCTATTTAAAAGAAACTCTGTGCAGCTGACTCTTTGGCAGATCAGTATCACAATAATATTTGGAAAGCTTTTAATGGTTTGATAGTTAATATGTTTGTGGCTGTTTCTGTTTTTCACAGCCAACAATCACAATAGGATCAGCAAATGCCTCATCAGTGATATTTATTGAATACTTTGTCAAAGCAGTGTCAAGGTTGATCAATCAGTAAGACACTCAGCCATTGGCTGAATGTCTTCCTGACCTTTGTTGTCCCAATATTTCGACCTAGATTTGATCTACCAATTAGACGAGACACTGAGGTCACCCAGGGCTTCTGGCAGGATCGCTAGATGGGCTAGTGAGCAACCTTGTCAATCATATAAGAGGTGAGTGAGCAACATGCCAGAAATTGCCCCAACCCCCAGAAATTACCCCACCCCAACACAGCGGCTGTCACCTGTGATCTGATGAAGTTTGTAGCTTTGATATTTTCCCTAATGGTAAGCTTAGAGGGATATGATGCATTATACCATTCGACACCTCTGTCAGCCAATCACATTACAGTATTTCAGGGGAATAATTCCCATATTCTTTGTTGTCCAGTTATCCTCTCATGTTTGACTGTTTGAGTGTTTGTCTCATGGTATAAGCCGGTTATTCACCATGGGATCAAGAATATGTGTTTATCACACCTCGGCCTAAAGGCCTCGGGTGATAAATCACATATTCCCTCTCCCGTGGTGAATAACCTTTACTTAGCCTTTCAAAAAGAGGTCAGGGAGGACAACTGGGCCTCTTTTGTGGGCCTTGCTTCAGTTGCTTTCATCCCAACTTCCTCTTAAATGTATTCAATATATTCATGATCTAGCATTGGCCTGTATTAAATTAAGCGTTTATAAGGCGGCTCTCAGAGAGAAGGGAGAGATCACATAGACTTAAACCTTATTTCCACCAAAGTTTTGAAGTATCTTAATAAAATGGACATGTCACATGTCCGAACAACTTCTTAATGTGAAAAGCAATAGGTAGATAGATAGATAGATAGATGGATAGATAGATAGATAGATAGATAGATAGATAGATAGATAGATAGATAGATAGATAGATAGATAGATAGATAGATAGATTGATAGATAGATATATAGTTGGATAGATAGTTGGATAGATAGTTGGATAGATAGATAGATATGGTCAGTGCAGCCCCATAGACCAAGTTCTGAGTTTAGACAAATGTCCATACTTACTATTCAGTAGGTTTACCAGTCATCCCAGAAGACTCAAGTCCCCTCCAGATCATCTTTCAGTCTGCCAAAGTAACTCCAAAGTGACTCCAAAGCAACTCCAAGGAACTCCAAGGGGCCTTCACTAACTCGATTCTCTTTGACTTGCTACTTCTAATTAAGGCTGGGGAACTAAACTGGTTGTAATTGCTAATTTTGAATGCTGACCACAAACCAGTTTGAATGTTGCAAGTGGAAGTTGACCACTGATTCAACTAATTTGGTTAGAAGTGAACCCCTGAGAATAAATATGCATACCTTTGCGGGTGGTAGGGATGTTGAAGGCAGACTAGTGATCCAGATCTCAGTTCTTCTTGCGTTTATAGGAGTTTTTCTTCTTACATGTGACACTTCTGAGTTCAGACTTTAACTTTTACTACGTATAGGCATTTGGGTTTCGTATTTTTGGAATTCTTATTTTGTGCGGATATCTACTTTATCTTGTTATTTTCCTCCCATCATAATGACCTCATTCTTCTTGAATTTCTCTTGTTTTTTCTTTGTCATTTCCTTGTTTGTTTGTTTCTTTCTATATACCTGTATTTATTCGGTGGCTTCTTTATTTCTTTCTTTCCTTCTACCTTTATTTGTTCTGTGGCTTCTTTTTTTCTTCCTTCTTACCATCATTTTCATCTGCTGACTTTCTTTTCTACAGGTTCCTTCTTCTTTTTCTTAAAAGTTATATATTTTAGATTCTTATCTTTTAAACTATTCTCTTTCCACCAGTATTACTTCATTACTGTAACAGCCAGTTATCTGTTTTGCAGCTTTCTTCTATTCTTATTTCTTGTTCTCCCTCTCTTATCTTTATAGTGTTTGTGTTTCTTTATGGAGACAGAACTGCTATCACAAATGATTTTAAGGTTGTGATATATGCCAAACTTAGTTTTTAAAGTAATATTTATTTTCTTCCGACATCCTCAATATTTGCTGTCTTGATGGGTCTATAAGCAACTCATGGGTATTTTGAAGGACTTCTACATTAGAGTGATGTCAACTTTAACTACAGACTTTCCTGTCACCCTCTTTACTCAGTTATTTCCATTATCTACGCTCTGATCCAATACATGTAATTGTATATATATAAATCACTTTAATGCTCATAAATGTATCTGTTGTTATGCATAAATAACCTGATTTTTAATGTTTATCTCTCTTTCCTTTTTTTCTAAATTATGTAAAGGTCAATGGAATTTGAGGCTAATGTGTTTATCTTGCTCGACACATTTGTGAAATTGCGTCCTCATTTGGTACAATTCATGACCACTGTTTTCTAATTTATAATTCTTTTAAATCAAAAATAAGGTAACTAGAATTGTGGGACAAATGTGTGATTTAATGTGGCTTCCAGAAAAAGAGACATGTACAAATTGTACATGACCAAAATAAATGTAGAGTGGGTCGGGGCAAGAAGCCCGTGTTAGGTGAGAAGCCCCCCCAGGGTTATTTCTAAACTTACATTTTTGGTGCTTTTTCTTATTGATAGGATTGAAGCTAGAGGCTTTTTAGGTGACGTCACAAATTTTCAAGGCGTTCAGCACCAAACCATAGTCGTAATTAAAGAAACAAAAAAAGGTGCATAGTTTTTGTAACTTTGATTAATTCTTTGAAAGTGGTTGTCAGAAATAACTTTGGAAATATTTAAAAGTATAATGGATATCTGCATTGCTTCACTTTAGGACCATCACATAAATATGATTTGGATCATGTTTTTTGCATTTTAGCTCAAAATATAGAGCTCAAATTAAAATATGTGGGTTTGGGGCGAGAGGCCCCACATGGTATGGGGCATGGGGCCCCCTTCACTGAGGCCTCGAAGCTGCTTCAGGAACCATTTAATAATGTGTACTTTACCTTAAATCTTGATAGAATAGCTAATTGAAATAGAAAAATTTTTGGCCGAAATTGAAAAAGGGAAAAAAATATTAAAAAATAAATGTATGAACAGAAAAATTCTGAAATTCAGAAAAAGTTAATAGAATGCCTTAAAAACGATAGAAGAACCCCAAGAAATACGATACGATACGATACGATACGATAAGAATTTATTGTCATGTATACATGAAATTTGTTTTGACAATTACGTGTAAACGATACAAACAAAACAAATAATCAAATAAGTACATGAACAATAATAGTGTGATAATAATAATAATACAAGTTACTGGTTATTAAAAAATCGAATACTAGCAGGAACAAAAGACATATTATACCTGACAGTTCTGGTTGGATTTGCTCTTAATCTTATGCCAGATCTTAGGAGGCAATACATATGGTGTAAAGGATGGTTCACATCTGATCTTATAACCTTAGTTCTTTGAGTGACATAAAATTTATACAAATATTCCAGATTTTTGCTTACATTGACACCAAGTTTGTTAGCATGTTTAATAATCCTGTACAATTTCTTTTTTGATGCTACAGTACAATTGCCAAACCAAACGGCAATACCAAAGCTAATCACGGATTCAATTACAGACGTATAAAATAAGTTCATTATTGTTGTATCAACTTTTAGATGGTAAGGTTTTCTCAGAAAATATAGTCTGGAATTTGCTTTTTTGTAAATGACATTAACATTTTCTTCGAAGGAGAGCTTATTGTCAATTACCGTACCAAGATATTTGTACTGGTTAACTCGCTCAACCACCTCATCATTGATCACAAGATTGTCATGTACATTTTCAGATCTTCTAAAATCGATCACAAGTTCTTTAGTTTTTTGTACATTCAAATTCAAGAAATTACGTTCACACCAGTGGACAAATCTTTCAACTTCCACGTTATACGAGATGTCGTCATTCCTACAAAGACCAATCAATGCTGTGTCGTCTGCATATTTATACAGTCTACAATTTTCAGATTCAGATCTACAATTGCTGGTATACAAGGTGAACAAGAGCGGGGACAAAACACACCCTTGTGGGGCACCCGTACAAGATTTTACTAAGTCTGAAAAAACACCTTTGAATTTAACATACTGAGATCTTTGATTTAAAAAGCTGTGTATCCACATAATAATGTTAGAATTTACATTCATACTAACATTATTATGTGGATACACAGCTTTTTCAAGCTGAACGCGCTCGCAAAAAAAATTTCCATAGGATTATAATAGGGGGGCTTCTTGCCCGATGGGTGGGGTAAGAAGGCCATTTTAAATTTTTTACAACAAGGGCCGTAACTCTTTTATTAAAATTGGTAGACATTCGTTTCACTAGTTATAAGTAGAGTTAAGTGATCCCTTCCTGACAGCACAAGCATTCAAATAATCGACAACAAAAAGTAGGTCAAATCGCTCCTCGAAGTTAAGGGGGGCTGCATGCCCCGCGCTACTCTACAGATATGTCAGCCTGTATTAGGTCTATGGCATCTTTAAAATACTGTTTTTGTGAATTTATTTTATATTTTCATTTTAAAGGGTGTTTCTGAATGAAAGATTTAGCGCCGTGGAAGAGAGCTGAGAATGCACATTATTTTTCTTGAAATGGCAGATGTTTGGCTGATTGATAATCAGAAGCAGTAATTGTGCTAATTAAGTCACCAACTGGCGTAATTAACATTAATTCCTGAAAAATTGAAGTCGTAATCGCAAAGCTCAAATTCCTAATTGCTGCAGATTCACACTCCAGCTTCAGGAAATGAGATGAGGACTGAAATGCTGAGCTGATTTTTAAGGAAATTGTGGCATTAAGCATCCTGATGACTGTATTACGTGTTTTGATGACTTTTGAGCTTGCTCGTTTTAGCAGTAATGAACAGGCAGATATAGATGGATGAAGATATGGATAGGGATACTAGATAGATAGATTATTTTATAGCGAAAGTATGATTCTTCTTGCATGATTCAATAGTTCGGCATCAGATGTGAGCAAATATATACAATATTCACCAATGTGCTGACTGACTGACTGACTGACTGGCTGACTGACTGACTGACTGGCTGATTGACTGACTGACTGACTGACTGACTGACTTACTGACACAGTAGTGAAACATGAAGCAGGTCTACAATCCCATAATCAAGATGCATAGTGGGGTGGGTGTCTCTGTGTGACAGCTTTCCTATGCAGCTGGATGTCGTTCGGATTGAGATGTTAAGTTGGTGGCCCCTTGTTATGTACCAGTGTCTGTGCTGGGTAATTATTAAATAAAAGATCCCTTACATGGGGATGAGGTAAATTTGTAACATGTTGCTCTAGCTCTCTCCCATCTCATCAATCAACCCTCGTGAGTGCCAAGACCTGCCAAGACCTGGGCTTAGAGGGCTGCACTTCCATATCTATCTATCTTACCCATGCCTGCACCCTGTTTGCTTTCCTACAGAAGCGACCCCGTATATTATGTATAGGAGTAATAGGACTAGGCTTATACCAAGTCTTTTTTGAGCCCAGTGCAGATTGGGTGATTCCTATTACTATAACAGCCCCAAAACAGCAGTGGCTTTGCTTCCCTGTAATCTCTTATTGTTGAATGTATCTCACCCTGTAATCTGATTACCCCATTTTATTCAATTACCATGAGAGTACCCACTAACCCTGGTTGACTATAGATCACCCAAGTCATTCGTATCGATTACTACCCTCTAATTTCTATTGATCCGGATTCACTCCGGATTCCGCCGGATTCCTGTAGTGCGCTATATGGGATGTTATTGCTGGTGTAAAGTATGATGTCATTGATATGGGTGTATAAGGTGACTTCTGCAACGTCTGCTTTTCGTTATCCGGTTTCTATGTGGCGTATGTGCCACTTTTCCGACAGTATTGGTGTGAAAGTAGCAGTAGTCTAGTACGTCTACAGCAGCCACAGCAATAAGTCAGTACTCAGTAGTTGTAGTAGTATAGTTGTAGTACCATGGATGCTGGATAGCAAAACTCATGTCAATGATGTCACCCCTCTAAAAAGCATGCAATACCACTCATCAGCTTGTGGGAGTTGATCATCATTTAAATTTGGTGACTGGATGACATTTTGGTGTGACAATGTAGGGGAGAGCGGGGCACAGTGAGACACTTTTTTTATTTTTAAGTGTTCCAAAATGTTGGCAGTAATGAGTTAAATGAGATCAGGTCCACATTATGTATAATGACGTTGGGTATATTGACCAGTAGTTTCAGGTTCCTACCTTTTACAGGTTTGGAGAAATTTTGAGTTATGTCCATGCTCGTTAAGTGTCTCACTGTGCCCCGTGGGCGGGGCACAGTGAGACAGCAGGCGGGGCACAGTGAGACAGGGCATCTGCTGCCATAACTGCCGATTCTCACGACCTGCGGAATTGTTCTATCAATTTTTGCTACAGAAACTACTGTACTCTTATAAAAGCGGCTGGTTAGGTGATTTTTTAGGTCCTTTTTTAAGCATGTTTCGAAACTTCATCGCACAGGACTAATGCACGACTTATTTAACCTGCCGCACCTGTTACATACTAATGAAAATTGTTTCTGATGCTTCTTTTTGGATATGACTCACCAAAATCAGTAGTTTATCGCAGGCATTTAGTTTTTGATAGTGAATTGTGAGCTATGCATTACATTCAGGTAATTTCGAGTGCATGTTGTGATGTCTCACTGTACCCCGCTTCAAACTGTCTCACTGTGCCCCACGCAGCTCTCTTTATAAGATTTTTGAGACCTGCGGACCGGAAGCCTGTATTGTGGTTCATTATCTCACTAAACTATGACAAATAATCAAGGTTTGAATCCCTTTCAATCGATTTGCATCATACCATTTTTCTTGGGAATTATAACAAAAAGTCGTTTAGCAAAATTATTTACTTTTACTGGCCAAAAACCAAAATATTGAAACTCCACTCTCGATATGCTGTGTAGGCATTCCGGATATAGGTCAGACTCTCACTTACGAACTTTTCGTACTATACATAAGAGGGTTGATCTCTAAACAGTACCAACTAGACGCAGCGGGCTTTGTCTCACTGTGCCCGCCGTCTCACTGTGCCCCGCTCTCCCCTACTTCTGGCAAAGGAAGAAAACTGAGAATGTGATAAGCTGTTTGCTCAAATTTGTAGCTTAATTACACTGCTTTTTTCGCAATGGACAAGTCCCATGTCACGCTCTCAGTGTAGGAAAGATAGATCTATCTGGTAAGTGCAGCCCTCTAAGCCCAGTTCTGGGCACTCACGATGGTTGATTGATGAGATGGGAGAGAGAGCGGGAGTCCTTAATATGATACATATTTACCCCATGTGAGGGATCTTTTACTAGCCCAGCACAGACACCGATACAAGGGCCGTCCATTTAACGATCATCCGAATGATATCCAACTGGAATTTTGCTCATGAGGTTTAACTGAAAATATTTAGGATTCATCGTCTTGGATTCCAACCCAAGCAGAGCTGAATCACTTGCCTATTGTGTGACATCACTGAGTGCTAGCTAACTGCAGTTTCTTGATAAGTTAATAATAACAATGCTAAAATGTCAGTATGCCAATTATGGTAAAATACCAGACAGAAAGATTATGTTGAAAAATTATCTACAGAATATGATTATTTCTAACAACGTTCTAAAGATAGGAAAGGACAATTCCCCTGACAAGGCACACTCAAGGAAACTACTCTGCTTATGGGCAGCAGACAATTAAGGCTGAACTGTTTTGGAATCACTCAATGGCATTTAATAGCAACACATAAATTGGGGTAAGTACCCCTTTGGTGTTGTGTCGTTAAGGGGTGAAAGGGTTTTGAGGGCAAAAGTGGTGGACAAATCGGCCACAAATTGATTAGCTGTCCTATTGATTGGCCCAAATGGCCATAGGGCGAATCATCTGAAGGGAGCCATGGTGAATGGAGGACTTCAGGGTGCAGTTTTGTCACTCATGGTTATTTAGGATTTGTTATCATCTGTAGCAATGCGAATGTTATGAGGTTTAGAAAAGCGATACTGTACAATTTGGACATTAATTTTATTCTAGTAGGCCTATAAATGTGACATAGGGAAGATTATTTCTTCAGATAAGGCAAATGAAAAAAAGCAAAACAAACCTTTATGTCTTGATTTTGAAGATAGTTTTGAGTGTTTTTGATCAATGAAAATGTTTTTCACTTACTCTGAATTGCATACATTGAATTTTCTGCTCATGTATAATAGGGTTACTGAAGACCTCTGACTGCATGTGTTCGAAAACTGTTTGGGGAATCTGAAATTTTCAGTGGACTTCCATGAGCAAAATCCCAGCTGGATGTAGATTTTGGATAAGACGCTAAATTGGCGGCCATTTTATTAGTGTCTGTGCTTGGCAAGTAAAAGAATCCTCACATGGGGTAAATGTGTAACATGTTGAGGACTCCCATTCTCTCTTCATGTCTTCCATTACATCAATCAAACCTGAGGAGCACCCTGAATTGGGCTTAGAGGACGGCACTCACAAAATCTATGATCATAATAGTATATTATTATTTCATTTAGGCACTGAACTGAATTTGTAAGTGTGGAACGGTATGTTTCCATGCAGTACCGAGTCCTGGCAATAGTGTTGCTATAGTCAACTGTCAGAGCCATACACCTCCAAATCCTCAATAAGGCACCAAGTCACCACCACAGCCCAGCTGACAGTCCACAGCATGGCACGTATGCTTCCAAACAGTCTCAAGCTACTGAGAACAGGGGCGTAGATTTATAATTCTTGTAGTGGAGGATGGTTTCAGCAAACAGACATGGTCCAGCTGGTTATTTCTATATACAATCCTGCTGGTATAATGGCGTAGACAGCTAAATATAATTAGAGTCTGCAAATTTGATATGCAAAAAGAGTGGACTGTTTCACTGTGAAAATGACGCTGTGAGAGTCATAAAACTGATGATTTGTCATCATACCTGATACTTTCTATGTTATGATTTAAGGAGACTAATCTCGCTTGTTTGTGAGCTTTTGTGACAGGCAAACAAAAGGATTATGCATCTAAATTTCACTCTGACATCAGTTATGACAAATCAAATGGCCTTCTCTTGATCATGACTAAGCAAACAGCCTTTATGTTTTCTAGTTGGGGAGCCAGGTCCAAAAAAGTGCAATATTTAAGGAGATTCGTAGGGCCCGTCGGACAACATCACAAATTTGGTACCGTTTTGTAGCCAGGAACTTGCCCGTCAAAATTCAGGTTGTTGTACTATCAAATTGTGGTATAGGTTTTGAGATAAATGCGTTACCATGGCAACGATGTGCTATTTTCAACAGATTTCTGGGAAACAGTAATGGTATCTTTCTTTTCATGTGGAGGACTGCACAATGATCACAGCATTTTCATTTTTGGGTCAAATCTTCAGAAGGTCTGGGGCCTTCAAATGACAGATGTAATTTGTGGTTATGAAATATATCTGTTACCATGGAAACCATTTTCTGATGTACTCTATGAAAATTACTGACTTCAACAAGTTCTGCAATGCTGCATTTACACAATATTCCATGTTGAATGTAGAGAAGATGACACTTCATCGGCTATCATGAGTCTCAAAGTGTATTTTTCACAGTGAACTGGTCCTCTGTCTTTGCATAACTAATGGAAAGGCTGTAATAATTCTTAACTTCAAGTGTCATAATTCATCCTCCCAATGCTGATCCCAGAGGAGGGATGCATCCCCCTCTACTCATGCCTCATGCATACCCCCCCCCCCCCTCATTCTACGCCCCTGACTGAGAGGCAACTTCCTTGGCTTTCACGTCTGCAGCGCCTGCTAGCTGTGATAGTCATGACCTGTTACCCCTTTAGGGCAGGGCCATGGCCTCGAATTTGACGCTTGTCACCCCTTCAGTGCTTGTGGTTAATTTGGGTCACCCAACTGGGTCACTACTCCCAAATAAGGCAATGATGGCACGGCTCAATAGGGCTCCAATAGAAACATCCCTCATGAAGAGCTATAAAGCTGATATGAAGACATTTCTGGCTGGCTTTACGGCAGTGATGGAAATGGAAAATTTTCGTCGGGGGAGCTCTTGTTGGCTCGTGCGGCGGCGGCTCACCATTCCACATTTTTAAAATGGAAAGATTTCTTCCACCAGAGCATTATTATGGGGCAAAAATACCATGAGGACTAAAAAAGTAACATGATAATTCTAATTTCACCACTGATCATTGGGGGAGCTGTAGCAGGGTAGAGCTCCCCCTGTTTTTTGGTCAAGGGAGCTCAGCTCCCCCGAGCTCCCCCCCATTTCCATCACTGCTTTACGGTGAAATCAAGACTAATGAATAAATATTGTAAATTCTACTGCATTTATATGGTGCGGATGGATGGATGATTGGGTTTTACATCCTGTAGTTATGCCTATGGTAGGCTAATTAGGACAGGAGGACTGGAGGAGGATACAGCAATCGGGTAAAGAATGCTTGAAAATGCCCATCAGACAAATAGGTCCAGGTGGACTGACAAAAGCTGGTATTGAACCCCGGACCTGTAATTTGAGGCTCTGGGCTCCCAACTTAGCTAACCCTACTGTGACTTTTGTCACTGGAGAAGTGCTTTCATCGCCAAATCAGGAATTAAAAAATCCATGGCAAAAATCATGGTGTAACAAACAATCTTTTTGGATTCAAATTTGAGGAACAATTAAGGTTGTCCTATATATACTAAAGTTCTCCTTTTATGTTTCAGAAAAATGCTGATTCCTTTGATATTCAATGAAATACTGGACTGTCTCTTAGGTTAGCAATATTAGTTTGTCATTCAATATTCATCGTACTTCCCACTGAGTTCCCAGGGTCATTCACTATTGCACTGTATTTATGATGCATCATCCAGATAACTTTGAAGCACTGAGGTTGGCAATTA
The DNA here is from genome assembly GCA_026936325.1 of Platynereis dumerilii. NCBI lineage: Eukaryota > Metazoa > Annelida > Polychaeta > Phyllodocida > Nereididae > Platynereis > Platynereis dumerilii. The sequence continues at coordinate 8,089,281 of JAPTHN010000006.1, read as the reverse complement.
TATTAATTATATTATCATAATTGAGGCCGAGCAATTTTCATGCCAACTCACTTGGCAACAAACATAACATGACTGAGATTTGCATAAAATATAACTGAAAATGTCATAATAAACCAAATACAAACACTTAATTGAATCATAACTACTGTACTGAATTTATCAGTATAATTGTGCACTTTTATCGATTTCAATGATATGTATACAATGAATGTTCAGTTTTTGAAAAGTTAAATAAGAAGAGACGACCTGGGTTACATTCAAACTGCTTAAATCAGTTTTGCTCTATGCCTGAGGGCACCTCCATTCTCCAACTTTACCATGGATGGTTTCTGTTGTACCTGGTTGGCTGAGTGATTTCCCGCCTGCCCGCTGAAGGTCTTTTCCTGCATTGGATCGAACACTGGTTATAGTGCAAAATATTCAATGGACCTTAATTATCCCCCATGCTATGCTATGGGGGATTTACTTTTAGTCTCCATGTCATGGCGTCCATCAAATATCTCAAACACCACACCATGCACAATGCTCATCCTTTCCCAACATTCAAAGACCCCCCTAAACTTGTCAAATCTGACCATAAATCAATAAATATCATAACCATTTCCATATTCCAAATACTTTTTGCCTGCAGCCATGTTATTTTTAAAAGCGAACTCCACCCCCAGGTGTCTCCACATCCTTACATATATGCACAGTTGTGCACCTGGTGGAAATATTTGGCATAACTAAAATTGGAATTCTTGTGGGTATTAGCTTGCACCAGGTGCAAGTGTTGGCACCGGGTGCAAGTGTTGGCACTGGGTGCAAAAGTTGGCAACGGGTGCAAGTGTTGGCACCGGGTGCAAGTGTTGGCACGGGTTGCAAGTGTTGGCAACGGGTGCAAGTGTTGGCACCGGGTGCAAGTGTTGGCCCTGGGTGCAAGTGTTGGCCCTGGGTGCAAGTGTTGGCAACGGGTGCAAGTGTTGGCACCGGGTGCAAGTGTTGGCACCGGGTGTAAGTGTTGGAACGGGTTGCAAGTGTTGGCAACGGGTGCAAGTGTTGGCACCGGGTGCTAGTGTTGGCACCGGGTGCAAGTGTCTGCACTGGGTGCAAAAGTTGGCAACGGGTGCAAGTGTTAGCACATGGTGCAAGTGTTGGCACGGGGTGCAAGTGTTTGCATGGGGTGCAAGTGTTGGCACGGGATACAAGTGTTGGCAACGGGTGCAAGTGTTGGCACCGGGTGCAAGTGTTGGCACGGGGTGCAAGTGTTGGCAACGGGTGCAAGTGTTGGCACCGGGTGCAAGTGTTGGCCCTGGGTGCAAGTGTTGGCAACCGGTATAAAAGTTGGCAACGGGTGCAAGTGTTGGCACCGGGTGCAAGTGTTGGCACCGGGTGCAAGTGTTGGCAACGGGTGCAAGTGTTGGCAACGGGTGCAAGTGTTGGCACCGGGTGCAAGTGTCTGCACTGGGTGCAAAAGTTGGCAACGGGTGCAAGTGTTGGCACCGGGTGCAAGTGTTGGCAACGGGTGCAAGTGTTGGCACTGGGTGCAAGTGTTGGCACGGGTTGCAAGTGTTGGCACGGGTTGTAAGTGTTGGCATGGGGTGCAAGTGTTGGCAATGGGTGCATGTGTTGGCACGGGGTGCAAGTGTTGGCACCGGGTGCAAGTGTTGGCAGGGGGTGCAAGTGTTGGCAGGGGTGCAAGTGTTGGCAACGGGTGCAAGTGTTGGCACGGGGTGCAAGTGTTGGCACGGGGTGCAAGTGTTGGCACGGGGTGCAAGTGTTGGCAGGGGGTGCAAGTGTTGGCAACGGGTGCAAGTGTTGGCAACGGGTGCAAGTGTTGGCACGGGATGCAAGTGTTGGCACGGGATGCAAGTGTTGGCAACGGGTGCAAGTGTTGGCGCGGGGTGCAAGTGTTGGAACCGGGTGCAAGTGTTGGCGCGGGGTGCAAGTGTTGGCACCGGGTGCAAGTGTTGGCTTGGGGTGCAAGTTGTTGGCACAGGGTGCAAGTGTTGGCAACAGGTGCAAGTGTTGGCAACGGGTGCAAAAGTTGGCAACGGGTGCAGGTGTTGGCAACGGGTGCAAGTGTTGGCAACGGGTGCAAGTGTTGGCATCAGGTGCAGGTGTTGGCATCAGGTGCAGGTGTTGGCATGGGGTGCAAGTGTTGGCAACAGGTGCAAGTGTTGGCAACAGGTGCAAGTGTTGGCAACGGTTGCAAGTGTTGGCACCGGGTGCAAGTGTTGGCCAATGGGTGCAAGTGTTGGCCAATGGGTGCAAGCGTTGGCACCAGGTGCAAGTGTTGGCAACGGGTGCAAGTGTTGGCAACGGGTGCAAGTGTTGGCAACGGGTGCAAGTGTTGGCATGGGGTGCAAGTGTTGGCAACGGGTGCAAGTGTTGGCCAATGGGTGCAAGTGTTGGCACCGGGTGCAAGTGTTGGCACCGGATGCAAGTGTTGGTAACGGGTGCAAGTGTTGGCACCCCCTGCCTTGGCAGGGGGTGCAAGTGTTGGCATGGGTGCAAGTGTTGGCACGGGGTGCAAGTGTTGGCAACGGGTGCAAGTGTTGGCAACGGGTGCAAGTGTTGGCAACGTATATGTTTACCAATGTGTGTATACATTCCCTAAGGGTGTATACTGTACCAAAGGATGTATACATACTAAAGGGTGTACGCGGACCGAATGATGTACATGTACCAAAGGGTGTGTGTGTTAAAAATAATAATGCTTACCAATGGATGTATACATTCCAAAGGCTGTATACTGACTGATGAGTGTATGCCAACCGTTGGGTGTTCGCTGACCGCTGGGTGTCTACTGACCGATGGGTGTCTACCGAGTTGTATCTACCGATGATGGGTTTCTATATCGATGGGTGTATACTGATGGGTGTATTCTGTCTTCAAGCAAGCCTTCAAGTGGTTGCACAGTATTTTAATGCGATGTCGTGCACTGGTAGCAGAGCTACGTTTGTGCATCTCATGCACTCCGTTCTAGTTGGTAGATGTGTAGGGCATGGGGGATATGGAGGCAGTATACCTGCTCTTGTTTATGAGCAAAATCCCAGCGAGATGTCGTTTGGATGAGAAGTGAATTGGTGACCCCTTGTATCAATGTCTGTGCTGGGATAGTGAAAGACCTCCCATATGGGGTAAATGTGTAACATGTTGAGGACTCCCACTCCCTCTCTGAATATCATCAATCAATCCTCATGAGCGCCCAGAATTTGGGCTTAGAGGGCTCCACTTACCATATCTATCAGTATGTATATATTAGCCTTATTGGTACCAAGAAGCGGGACATATAGCCGCGTTACTCAACGTTCTAACAATATAGAAATACAGATTTGGTGCCCAGCGAAGTAACCATTTCCTGATAACTCAATCCTGAAAGAGTCGTCAGTTTGCTTGGCGTCAAGCAAGGGTCTGCTCATTGCATGAAGCAAGGGTCCGCTCTTGCGCCATTGTTATTACAAGGTGTCCGATCAGCCTTAGAGCTGTGGAATTGCCTTTGGCTGGGACATGGTCACAAGTCATGTCTGCTAGTAGAAGATATCACAAGATACCACAGAGGTCACCACGTGTATGGATATCCAGCTGTATTGATTTTGCTCTCTAGTAGGGGAGCTAGAGTGTCCCCTTGTAGCATAACAAGTTCCTGGTAGTGGTTAGGAAGTTGGACACAGTGAATGGCTTTATTTCCAAACTGCCATTAAGATTAAAATATATTGTCACATTGAATTGAATTCATTCACTTGATAAAGCAGTCATTTATTGGTAACCATTCTAATGAGGCGCTTTACCATTTATGGAATACAATGCTTCTAATATTCTTTGTGAATGGTTTTTTTCTCAAACCCAATTTATTCACATAACATAGTGCTCCGAAAATTTACAATGTGTGGAATCATTTATGCGATGATGTTGTATTACAAGTCAGTACAATCATGTGTTGTATGTGAAATTGAGAGAATACAGCAACTTGAAGTAGAAACAAGTACTAAATTCATTTCATCATCATAGATACTAATTAGCAATACCTCGTATCATTCAGGCAAAATTTACTATAGACTGCATACATTTTATAACAAATTTACAAATGTTTATATAAAATCTGTCAACCTCACAGGATGATGTTCTATGTAGATGCAAGGTCGACCACTACCACAAATATGGTCTCCAGGCTATAATTATATGACATAATGCCACAATTTCCTTTAAGATCTGTCCTGCATTTCAGTCCTCATCTCATTTCCTGGGGCTAAACATGAATCTCTAGCAATTAGGAAATTGAGCTTTGCGATTGTGACTTCAACTTTCAGGAATTAATGTTAATTACTCAAGTTAGTGACTTTATTAGCACAATTACTGTTAATGATTACTAATTAACTAAACATCTGCTGTTTTGAGAAAATGTGCTTTGCCTAGATGGAATGATGGTTGATTTGGACTTTACGCTCTGTATTTATGCACTTGGTATGCTAATTGGGACAGCAGGAGGACATAGCATTAAGGTGAAGGATGATTGAAAGAGACGTCCAACATATAGGTCCAGGTGACCGTCAAGAGCTGGACTAGTACCCTTGACTCATTGATTGGAAGCACTCTATCACTAGACCAACCCTAACCCTTCTAGACTAGATATAATTATGATAGATACATGTATGGTAAGTCCAGCCCTCTAACTCTAAGCCAAATTCTGGTCACTCTTGAGAGAGTGGGAGTCCTCAACATGTTATGCATTTACTCCATGTTAGGATCTTTACTTGCCCAGTACAGACATTGATACATGGGGCCGTCAAGTTGGCATCTCACCCAAATTACATCCAGCAGGGATTTTGTTCATGAAGGTCCATTTTAAATTTTGGGTTTCCCACCCGGGGCTCCAACCCATGCAGGCAAAGACGTCCAGCAGAGCAGGCGGGCACCTAAGCCACTTGGCCATCCAGCTGCCAGATTCAGGTTGGAATCTACACCACTCTGCCAATTTATAACAAGTTGTTGTATCTAAGATCATAAAACTGGTTGTTACTACAGAATTCCAGTACAATGTAATAAGTGTCATCAATCATCATCCATCTTGGATAAGTGAATTATTAAGATGCATCTTCCCGTTTTTTTACCAATTTCCTATAAACTCCACAAATGCAACTCGCAAAGTTTGCAAGAACCATTATTTCTTTATCTCATCCTGATGGTGTTGGAGGGGGTTGCACAGTCATTAATTGTTGGTAAAACTGTCGTACAATGAGAAGACTGAGAATCTGGCACAGGCTCTATTCAGTCAGAGATGAGCTTTGTCTTTTTGTTGTTTAATATACATGTATAAATCCGGATACAACCTGTGTCCATTTAATGTCCTCAATTTCAGACAAAATTGAGTTCCAGGAGTGGGATTTGAACCACCGACCCCACAGCCATTGCTTGCACGAACAAGTTCTCTCAACCATCAGGCCATGGAGAAACTTCCTGCCGAAAATATAACTTCTACTCTCATCTAAAGTACATCACCCTGTTTGATAAAACAAAGATTATAAATCTAGGAAACGAGACAATTTTCCAAGCCTCATCCATTTTCATTTGTCTCAAAGGAGAAATTCATCTGTCTCAGAAACTGGTTCTGCACCAAGGGACTAATTTGTATCAGGGCAACTCCAGTGGGATGTCGTTCGAAGTTACAGTGCAGATGTACTGGATTTTTGTGAACTATTCAGTATGTTGCCTTGGAAACGAATAGAATGATCAGAATTGTGACATACAATGTCATAAATGTATCATAATGTATTCAGTATGTACATGTATGCTACACTATTGTACATGCATGTATTGTATTATGTATTTGGAACTAAAGTATTTGAATAATTGATGTAAAAAAGCTCTACCACTTCTTGAATAATAGACCATAGCATTAACTTGGCATTGCCATTTCTGCCAGCTGTCATTTAATTGCTTTTTATTTTAAAAAGCTTAATTATGTATTGAGAAGAATTTGCAAATCAAAGTGCATGTTTCATCTAGTCCTATTGATTAAAAATCAAAATATGTGCAAACTCAAAATCAGTCTTCAAGAAAATGACCTGTGATAGGCTATTGTGGATTGCAGAAACTCGTTTTGGGTCCATGTATGCGTTGGGAGCTTTAGGATCACTTCTTCTGGGCATTAGGCCATGCATGTACCTCAGCGTTTTTGCTTCCCTTACAATCTTTTAGCTAAGGACTAAAGTAGCTTTGGATTTCCCAATGTCATTTGGGACAGCTATGACAAACAAGACAATGGACATGAAAACAACATCTCTCATCAACGTGGACTCCACGTCTTGTCCCAGACTTTTCTGAGAAATCAGACTCTGGCGACAGTTTGTTTATCGGATCACTCGGAGAATGCTAAACAGCAGGAAGAGGCAAAGAAACCAGATCAAAAGTAGATCTACAACAAAGACCACAAAAAACTGTGAAGGCCTAGCTTGTTATAAGCTGTAAGTGTGGATTTAGAAAGTACACAGATAACCGTTGACAATCTAAGGATGTTTTATGTATTGCATAAAAACAATGTATATTGTACAAAGTGTTTTATTGACAATCCTTCCGGAACTCCTCCCACACAGATGGGAAAGTGTATGAAGGAAAAAAAAAAAATTATTCATGTTATATCAGATGCACATCGTATAATATAGTTTGTATGGCAGAATCTTCATATGCAGTGTTGTGTGGGAGGTATATTTGATTTTTCTCGTACAGCTGGAAACAATTCGAACATGGTTCATACTTATTCTACTTACTGTGCATTAGCTAATATAACCTAACCCGGTAGTAACCCCCCCCCCCCCCCCCAATCCGCTACTGAATTTAGATTTTGGCCTTGGTAGTTTACATGCCAGTTATCAAATCAATGAAGAACGTTTACAGCCAAACACTTTGATATGGAATTAGAGTGGACTGTGGCATTGTGAAAATGGCACTTCGTGACTCATGATAGCCTATGAAGACTTTCTCTACTTTTAACATGGGAATCATAGAGGCTGTTTGACTAGTCATGATCAAGAGAAAGCCATTTGACTTCTCATAACGGATTTTAGAGTGAAAATCAGATGCATAATACCAGAAATTCTGCCCTTTCATTCAAGCTATAAATGTACTTTGTTTTATCTAAGATTATAAAACTGCGGTTGTTACAAAACACTGCTAAAGCAGACAATTCAAGTACAATGTACTAAGTGTCATTAATCATCATCCGTCTTGGACAAATTAATTATCAAGATGCATCGTCCAAGCATTTTACCAATTTCCTATAAACTCCACGAATGCAACTTGCAGAGTTTGCAAGAATAATTATTTATTTATCTCATCCTTCTTGTATCAGAGGGGGCTGCGCATTCATTAATCGTTGTTAACTGTCATAGCCTACAATGGGAAGACTGGGAATCTGGCATACGCTGTATTCAGTCAGAGATGGGCATTGTCATTTTGTTGCCTCAATACAAAAATCCAGATGCAACCTACATTGCATGTCCATTTCATGTTTCCTGGATTTCATACCACATTGAGTTCCAGGAGTGGGATTTGAACCCACGACCGAACAGCCATTGCTTGCACGAACAATCGAACAACTACTGTACTCTGAACCTGTCCATCAGGCCATGGAAAAACTTCCTGCATGCAGAAAATTTAACTTCTACTCTCATCTAAGGTTCATCACCCGTTTGATAAAACAAAGATTATCTTTAAATCTTGGAAATGAGACAATTTTCCAAGCCTCATCCATTTTCATTTGTCTCAAAGGAGAAATTCATCTGTCTCAGAAACTGGTTATGTGCCAAGGGTCTAATTTGTATCAGGGCAACTCCAGTGGGATGTCATTCGAAGTTAGATATACACTGAATCTATTTTGGTGAGATCTTCGGCATGTTTAACTACGTCGCCTTGGAATAGAAAGACCTGAATTGTGACATATATTCACTATGTATGCTGCATAATGCACATACGCTATTAATTGTATTATAGTTCATTTGGGTAAAAAGTATCTGAAACATTTATCTGATAAAGCTCTAATACTTCTAGGATAATACACCATGATGTTAACTTGTCATTTCTGTAAAAAGTATCTCAAATAATGATCTTATAAAGCTCCACTACTTCTAGTAGGATAATACACGATGATATTAACTTGTCATTTCTCTAGGCAGTAATGTAATCACTTTTTATTTGAGAACTCTAAGTCATTTTATCAAAATCCATTAGTTCCAGTGATTACTTTCATGTTATACTAATTTCGTATTGTGTAGGTTTCGAATATCGCAATGAAAGATCTTATTTAGACTTAACGCATTAACCCATTGTTTAATCCTACTGATTGGAAACCAAATAATTTGCAAACCAGAGCCGTAGGCTGGGCTGAATCCTAGGGAGGGCAGTGACTGGTCCAGAGGCATGCAAACCCCATAAAACCGCAAACAATTTGAAAAATTTTTGTATGTTAAAAAAAACTTCAGTCAAATTCTAGGGGGGGGGGCAGGCTACGGCTCTGCAAACCATAATATCCTTAAAATAAGAAATGGGTAAAAACGACTGGTGATTAGGCCATTGTGGAAACTCGTTTTGGGTCCATGTTTGGGTTGTGCGAGGGGAATTAAAGGATCACTTTTTCTGGGCTTTAGGCCATGCATGCACATACTACTTCAGCATTTTCACTTCCCTTACAATCTTTTCGCTAAAGACTATAACTTTGGACTTGATTTTTTCTTGAAGTTTGCTCCAAAATGGCCGGAATTGCTGCCATTGACAAAAGCCCCTTCAAGTTGTGGTTTGGGACAGCTTAGACAAACAAGACAATTGGCATTAATACAACATCTCTCATCAATGTGGACTACAAGTCTTGTCCCAGACTTGTCTCAGACATCAGACCCCAGCGACAGTTTGTTTATCGGATCACTGGGAGAATGCTAAGCAGCAGAAAGGAGCAAAAAGAGAACAGATCAAAAGTAGATCCACCACAAAGAAGACTGCACACAACTGTAAAGGTCTAGCTTGTTGTAAGCTGTAAGTGTGGATTTATGCACAGAAAGTAGACAGATATGTAACCATTGACAAATTTTAAGGACAATCTAAGGATGTTTTACGTATTGCATAAATACAATGGATATTGCACGAATTGTTTTATTGACAACCCTTCGGGAACTCCTCCCACACAGATAGGAAAGTGTATGAAGGAAAAAAGGAATGATTAATGTTAAATCAGATGCACTCTGTATGATAAAGTGTATATCAATATTGCAGAATCTCCATGGAGTGTTGTCTGGGAGATATCGTAGATGTTCTCGTACAGTTGGAAACAATTCTGTTGATACTTACTGTGCTTTAATGACCATGATGCAGATGGTGGTAGAACCTGTTCTTTATTAACCTTTCTGCTGAACAATTGCCTTTCTCTCAGTTAACTTGCTTTGCAGAGAAGTGGTAATAACTGCAAGAGCTATGTTACTTCTATGCAGTGGCGTAGCTAGGATTTTTCTCTGGGGGGGCAAATGACCCTGAATTTCCCCAAAAAGTAATCGGCAACATGGGGTACGCCCCAAAGCATCTAAGGCGATTGTTGGAAATCATTGTTGGTCCAAGTCAGGGCTGTAAGTCAGGGAAGTAAGGTGAAATTCTATTAAGGTTTAGGCCTTGTGTTTAACTTTAACAGTTCATTGGCTTCATTTACTACCACTTTATTATAGATGAGAGCTTGGCTCTACTTGGTGTTGTCTGCTCTGAAATGGCCGGAATTGCCTCCATTGACAAAAGCTCTTTCAAGATGTCATTTGGGATATCTATGACAAACAAGACAATGGGCATTAAAACAACATCTCTCATTAATGTGGACTACATGTCTTGTGTCAGACTTTTCTCAGACATCAGACTCTGTTGACAGTTTGTTTATCGGATCACTGCGAGAATGCTAAACAGCAGGAAGAGAACAGATCAAAAGTAGATCTATTTGAAGAACAGACCGAAGCCACAACATTACCATTGCACTAGCTGTTTGGTATACATTTTAAAGATTCTCTTAGCCAATTCCATATTAATAATAAAAAACGAAGCAGTTTAGCATTCCTTTTTTACAAAATCTAGGAAATCACTTAATCACATTTCATTTTAGAAATATTGTTTAAACAATTGATAGTGTTTGAGGGAACCCCAAACAAACTATACCATTTAGACAGCATATAGTTGTAAATTAAAACTCTCTTTTTAACCCTATTCTGAAATCAAGGCATTGTCAAAAGAATCAAGATTTGACACAGTAAAATTTCAACCAACCTTGAAATTGAAGTTAAAAGAAATTGTCAGAAAATTTCTTCTTGATCAAGCCACAGTCGGAAATCATTGTTGGTCCATGTTTGGGCTGCACGTGGAGAGCTTGAGGCACAGTTCTTGTGAGTTTTAGGCCTGGTAATTCACTTCAACCTTCTAATATTTCATTTACAACAGTGGTCGAAATAGCTCATGTCATTTGAGGGGGTCTGTCAGTGGCAAGGCCCAAAGGGTCTAAGCTTTTAATGTCTCTCATCATTACTAAAGACGAGAGTTTGGCTTTTTGCTTCTTGGTATTGTGTGAGCAATGTGAAATGGCTTGAAGGACATCCATTGATACATACCCCTCTAAGTTGTGGTTTGGGACATCTAAGACAAACAAGGCAATACGCATTAATACAATGTCTATCATCGATGTGGACCACCCACACGTCTTGTTCTAGACTTGTATCAGACATCAGACTCTGGTGACATTTTTTGTTCGGTTACTGGGAGAATGCTAAACAGCAAAAAGGGATGGAAAGAGGAGATCAAAAGTAGATCTGCTATGACTAAGGCAGCAAAATACTGTATAACCTGTTGTTAGAAACTGAAAGAGTGGATTTATACACAAAATGTGTGCAAAATTATTGATAATCTATTGGTTATATATTTACATATTCGATAAAAACAATATATTCATATCCTTTTATAGATATTGCTCCCTAAGCTAGAGGTTCAATATATTAATTGTTGCACAGCACATGACAATTAGTCAATGATAATATTTAAGCTGATCAATCATTTACGAAACTCGACAAACAGTTTGCATAAGAAGAAGTTTTCAAAAGCCTTGTCATATTTGACATATGCCTGCTGGTACTTATGCATCATCAATTCATCATCCTAAGCCCTGTGCTATAATTGGTTGTGTCTGATTGCAATGCTGACACTGTCATCATCATGTGACCTCATACATGTAGTACAAACAAAATAAACCAGAATCATCTGCATTTAATCACCGAAGAAAAGCAGCTTACCTGACTAAGCTATGAGTGGGATTGTGGCTTTATCAGGTAAAGTATAATTTAGTATAAAGAGTGTATGGAATGGAAAGAAGCCCTTTTTGTGCTGCACTGTGGCATCTAGAATGTTGAACAGTGCTAAGCTTTACTTTGGCAATGGAACAGACAACTTTTCCTATATACCTTTCTGTCAGGAAGATATTTTTTACTTTTACATGTTTGTTCTGAAATGCTTGGACAGCCACCAATAATGACAGCCCCTTAAAGTTGTCATTTGGGACATCTAAGTAAAACAAGACAATGGAAATTAAAACATCTCTCATCAATGTGGAATCGTGGATTCCACGTCTCATCCCAGACTTGTCTCAGACATCAGACTCTAGCGACAGTTTGTTTATCGGATCACTAGGAGACTGCTAAGCAGCAGAAAGAAGCAAGAAGAATGGATCAAGGGAATATTTACTCTGATAAAAGCAAAAGACAGTTTCGTTTGTTTGATGCTGTAAGTGTCCATTTATACACTGATGGTCTCCACAATAATTTACAGAAGAGGAAGACAATCTGAGGGATCCGATATATGTTGCATAAATATAGTACATATTCTTTTATGGCATTCCTCCCACGCTGATGGGTGGGGTACAATGTATGTATGAGAGAATAAACAAAAGATATATGTTATATCAGATGCCCCTTCACATATTCTAATCTTTCGTTCAGAATTGTGAGGAGCAGAGTTGGTATATTCTCTTACCATTGGAAACGGTTTTCAAAAAGCGATATCTTACTGTAGATACGATAGACTTTGTTAGAATTTATCTCAATACTTACCTTTTACCAAACAATGTCCATTGTGTCAGCAAAGACAAAAGGACGACTGATGCATCTTCAATGTTTTACAGTCCTTGTCATACTTATGTGGAATCTCAAGTTTTTTTTCTATGCTGTTGAACTGTGATGTCAGAGATGACTCTATTCTAGCATTGCAATATATGTAAATTAACTACAAGCTGTGATGTCATTTCAATCTGGGTCAGATTCCCCAGCTTCTAGCCAATGTTGATCCTCCTAAAATGAGCGTCACAGTTTCAACACAGTGTCAGAGTAAGAGTTTTATCAGGGATAGCCCCTACAACTACGTCATCACAGCTTGACAGCCAATGGGCTGACTGTAAACTACGTCATCACAGTTCAAACATTGATATATTGAAGGAAGCATTACATTTTTGATCCCAATGATTTATCACAGCAATCACCAGTCTAATCCTACCAAATGGCAGCTTTGTGAGCATTCACAGTAGACAACTGTTATAATTCCCACAGAGTTGTTTGATAAATGTACAAACTTGCTAACTTACAACTTTAAACTTTGATGGAAGTTGGTATAAACAGAAGGCTTTGAAAATTTGCTTGTAAACACATGGCTCATGTTATGTATATTTGTTCTGGCAGCCCATTGGCTGAGAGGCTGTGATGTCAAACTTGCATGGGTTTTTCCCAGACCCAATTTTAACTCTGACACTGAGTTGAAACTGTGATGCTCAGTTTGGTGGATTCGCATTGGTTAGAAGCTGGGGAATCTGACCCAGTTTGAAATGACATCACAGCTTGTAGTTAATTTACATATATTGCAATGCTAGAATAGAATCATCTCTGACATCACAGTTCAACAGCATAGAAAAAAACTTGAGATTCCACGTAAATATGACAAGGACTATAAGACAATGGATGGATATCAGTAATTTACCATGTTCTTTTCACAAGGAATTCCCTTAATCACGTTTCATTTTGACAATCTAAAACCAATGCTGCCCAAAACAATAATAATTTCACCATTCAGATTGTATCTAGTTCTGACTTTAACATCCCCTTTTAACCCTACTGAAATCAATATTTTTGGGACAAATCAAGTTTTGAGAACCAAATTTTGTGACAGGCTGGAAAGCAGCAAACAGTAAATCAACCTTGAAGTTGGACTTGAAAGGAATCGAGAGAAAATGACTTTTTTGCTTTCCTTGCTACCTGACTACAAAACATTACAGGTGATTTCATTAGTATGCGATTCTTGGGTTCCAGACCCACCAAATACATGCAATTTTTAGTTAATCTGATTGGTTTAGAAACAACAAAACGTCACACATTGGATTTATCAAACGTAGTGATGCTGGATTTAGCATTGATTCCCCTCAGCCAAGTGTGAATGACAAGAATTGCATGGTAATGAAATTACCTGTAAATAGCTTTGGAATTTACTTGTCTGTAGTTGCCCCAAAATGGCTAGGATTGACAATTTAGAACCTGAAAGTGGTCATTTGTGACATCTAAGACAACAAGACAATAGGGATTAAAACTACATCTCTCATCAATGTGGATTCCACGTCTCATCCCAGACTTGTCTCAGACATTAGACTCTGTCGACAGTTCGTTTATCGGATCACTAGGAAACTGCTAAGCTGCAGAAAGAAACAAGAAGAATGGATCAAAAGAAGATTTACTCTGATAAAAGCAAAAGACTGTTTAGGTTGTTGGATGCTGGAAGTGGCAGTCTACACTGATGGTGTACACAATCATTGACAAAGGAAAATCTGAGGGATATGTTTTACATATTGCATAGAAACAGTACATGTACTCTTTTCTGATATTCCGCCCTCGCTAATGGGAAATGTATGAAAGAATAAACAAAAGATTAATGTCATATCAGGCCCCTTGCACAGTTGGATTTTTTCAGTGAATGTTGTGTGGGAGAAAATTTGTTATATTCACATATCACTGGAAAGCATTTTCGCATGTGCGTAAGATAGACTTTCGCGGAATCTCAGTACTGACCTTTTACCAACAATGTCCTTTGTATTTGGAATGACAAAAGAACAACAGACGCATCTCTAAGGATGGCATTGAATGTCTTAAAACAATGAATGCATCCTCAAGGATTGCAACTGTGGCTTATAGTGTCTACAGCGCCATCTCAGAATGAAGCTGTGGTTAGATAGTACAGTTTAGTTTAGCAATGCTACACCTTTTGGATATCATTGTGTTCACAAGATTCCATTTGCAGTTGAAAGTCGTCTGTATTGCATGCTTACCTGGCCAATACACATGAACTTTATCTGTAAAACTGTCTTTTTGTTTTCCTTTTGCTTTCGCTGTTACAGAAGGACAATATTTGGTAAAGGGTTGATATTGAGATTCTACAATATTTGGTAAAGGGTTGATATTGAGATTCTACAATATTTGGTAAAGGGTTGATATTGAGATTCTACAATATTTGGTAAAGGGTTGATATTGAGATTCTACAATATTTGGTAAAGGGTTGATATTGAGATTCTACAATATTTGGTAAAGGGTTGATATTGAGATTCTACAATATTTGGTAAAGGGTTGATATTGAGATTCTACAATATTTGGTAAAGGGTTGATATTGAGATTCTACAATATTTGGTAAAGGGTTGATATTGAGATTCTACAATATTTGGTAAAGGGTTGATATTGAGATTCTACAATATTTGGTAAAGGGTTGATATTGAGATTCTACAATATTTGGTAAAGGGTTGATATTGAGATTCTACAATAGTCTTGAGCACATCAAGTAATCATCCTGAATTGTTTCCATTGGTGTGAGAATACATTAAATGTCCTCCAACACAACACTAAAAGGGACAACTATAGTCAATAAGATGCATTTCTCTTGTCAATGGTTATTGAAACTTTCTTTGTATAGAAAAATTGACACTTTTTGCTTCTTACAAGCTCCACTGTTCTCCGGCTTGTCGTAATAGATATGCTCTTGATCCGTCCTCTTTTACTTCTTTCTGCTGTTTAGCATTCTCTCAGTGATCCGATAAACAAACTGTCGCCGGAGTCTGATTTCTGAGAAAAGTCTGAGACAAGACGTGGAATCCACATTGATGAGAGATGTTGTTTTAATGTCCATTGTCTTGTTTGTATTAGCAGTCCCAAAGGACAACTTGAAGGGGCTTTTGTCGATAGAGGCAACCCTAGCCCTTTTAGAGCAAACTACATGGGCAAATAAAGTCCAAAGATATAGTCTTGTAGTTGTTAGGTTGTAAGAGAAGCAAAACACACTACAACAGCTCATAAGCTCAGCAAAAATTTGACTTACGCACTCACATAGGGACCCAACAAGGGCCAACTAAACAATGAGTTTCTGAAATGTCGCCAGTCATTTACACTTGAATTCCATTCCAAATTCAAGGTTGATTTACACTTCGCTTCCTTTCACCCTGTCGCAATATTTGATTCTCAAAACATGAGTTGTCCTACAATTTTTTTTTTCATTTCAGTAGGGTTAAATAGGAAGTTTAAAGTCAGAACTATGGGCAATGTCACATCACTCGCGAACACTCATTTTTGCTGATATCTCAGCAACCAGGAGCCCTATGAACAAAATTCCTTCACTTACATGCATTTGCTGGCCGTTTATAACTTCCTGATACGCGATGATTCCCAACGTTTATTGGCCGATTTCCAGCGATTTAGTTCCATTTTAGATGACAATTTCTGACGTCCAGCCATTTGCTTGGTGACGTAAACAAAAAATCTGCTTGTGCCAACCTATGACGTCACATCAATTGATAGTGGCGTCCCTAGTGTTTAAAGCCAGTTCACGACTAAAATGAATCAGACTGTAGATGAAATCTGAATGACAATATTATTATTGTTTAGGGTTCATCCTAACACCAGCATTCCAGCAATGATTCAAGATTTTCAAGTTGAATGGTGAAAATAGAATGAAAAATATACATTTCTACATAGCACACTTCATCAAAATAACATTCAATTGCAGTAGATGCCTCAATGGGAATGTATTGATACAAATTAGACCTGGTGCAGAACTAATTTCTCAGATAGGTGATCAAAATAAATGGAGCCTTGAAAAATATCCTATCTCTCAGATGTACATTCTGTCAATTTGGTGCAAAGTTCTCTAAGTCTACATGTAGTCCACAAAGATTGTAGGCCTATAGAATGAACACAATAACGAGCATGCAAGATCATTAAGCCAGCAGCGGGTTGCTATTCTCGGAAGGTCACTCATTCCTTGCAGCTGACAATGATGTTGGGAGAATCATAGAATGAACATGAAAGTTTGTGATTGCATTGTTGTGCTTAGACTCATTAAACTCGCGAAGATTCCAATTTCTTAGGACAATAGATTTGTCTTCGAGAATTGCAAAGTTCTGTGGCTTCTAATGTCTTGATTGCAACCTCAATGCAATGTTATGCTTAGAACTGAGACAGTCAGGTTCAGGTGAGCAATCCCATCCAATTTGGGTACTGTTGTCTTCGCAAGTTCCCACACACACAGGAGTCCAAATTAAAAGTCAATTTATCTTTCATGCTTCACTAGCCCTAATGTAGTTTCTTCTTTTTTTTAAAGGTATCTGATGCTGTTCTTCTTTTGCTCATTCCCATTCAAGAAATCCAAGGACTAACTTGCCTTAAGTACTCTTAATGTTATTTGCTACAATGTCAGAATTTCACTGCTTGATCATTCCCAATTCAGCTCACAGTCATTTAATCATCTTTTGTGATCTTAATCAGTCTGCCATTCTTAACGTTGAAGTAAATTTATTAGAACCCAAAATGTTAGAAATAGCATTACTCTGGCCGAACTTTCTGTTGCAGTTGGCAATCATATAAATCCCCTAAAATAAAAAAAGTGATTTTGAAAGTGGATCTTTCAGAATCAAACATTGTGACAGAATGAAAGGAGGCAAACCGTAAATCACCCTAGAAATTGGAGAATCAAAAATGTTGAGAGCAATCGACTGGTATATGACACAATCATATATATAAAACTTGTGTTCTATCGATTGTAACAGTATACCAGTGACGTCACAATCCTGCATTCAAGCGCATTGCTAAGATGTCATCTGACCAATCGTTTAGCAAGCTAAATAAATAGTTGGCAGAAGAACAATGGTATCGAAGACCTTATAGACACAATTTAGTCTACATAGACCTACAGTATGCATTACCATGGTATGCCCCGTGCTATGGTAAATTGGGTCTGTTGTTTCTGATTATGACGTACGCGTAAATGGCAAAGCCCCAAAAAGTCTGTATGGGAGCTTCAGGATCAACAGCATAATGCACTTAAGCCAGAACTGCATGCCCTCAAAGAAAAGTGGATTATCTCACTAGGAGATGAGTGGTATATGATCATCTTACCTAACTTACCGTGCGGAGCTTTTTCAACTGAGCTTTTCAGCATTGCTATTGTGAGAAAATATTTCCAAATTTAATTTGAGGGATACCACTCCCTTGCTTTTTCACTCCCGTGGGGTACAGCAGACTTCACAGCAGGACTTTGGAGTCAGAATTGTGGAGTGGGAGGTTTTTGGGTGGAGTTGAACTTTCATTTTCAGATTGAGTCGGAGTCAGAGTCAAAAATTAGATTGGTGTCTATTAGCTGACTCCTGACTCCTAACATAATTAAGATAATCGACAAGAACAGTTACAAAAATCTGAAATGTATCCCAAATTTTGCACTAAACCTCATAAACAAATTTTATTGCAAAGAATCCTATGAAAACGCTGTTGAATTAATTTTTCTTCCCTGTTAACCAGGTAACACTTTGTGCAATAATGAAAATAAGCGGCGTCGGGAGTCCGAGTCGACGTTGGAGCCACTTTTCAGAATGTCAAATGAAGGAGTTGAAGTCGCTTCAGAATTCTGTGGCTTGTTTAAATAATTGCAATGGAGATAACTGTGTCAATTGACAGATGACAATATGTGTTTCACCATTGCAATTTGTGGAAGAAATACTTCTCATCAATTTGTCTCATCCCAGACTAGTCTCACAATTGTTTTAGAGATCAGACTCTCGTAGGGGTTTGTTTATTGGATAACGGAGAGAATGCGTAACAGCCAAAGAACCAAAAGGAGCAGATCAAAGGCTCATCAACTCTGATGAACATAAACAAGTGGACTTTATTTGCAGTAGCAAGGGAGTATAAAATATCTATCACAATGACGAATAATGACTTTTCATTGATTTTTCACCCACGCTTATTTGAAAGTATGTTTGTAAATATAATTAGAAAATTAATGTTGCATCAGATAGAACCAATACGGAGTAATGTTTTATTATTGTTTTAGACACAGGGCTAAGGATTGAGGTCTTGTAATATGAGGTGGTTTGATACTTTATTGCAGTTGCTAACACATGTAGTACTACTGCATATAAAGGTGACAATGTATGTAGTGCTGTTGTAGAATATATTATTAGTATGCTACAATCATTCATTTATTCTGTTGATTGTAACACCATACCAGTGACGTCACAATCCTGCATTAATAAGATGTCACCTGATCAATTCTTTCAGAAACAATGCAAACAATAGACAGAGGAACAGTGGTATCAAAGATGCTTGTTATCATAATGACTTTCTACATCATGTTATTGCATCATTTATATATGAATCAGAATACTATTTGAAATATTACCAGTTTTAATGACCAGCCTGACTCCCCTGCATTAAACCATTCAAGAAGCATGTTTGGCAATGGTCTCTCAGCTTGATGACCCTGTACTAGCTAGGCAACCAGCTGCATAGCATAGAAACCAACTCATTATCAGCATATGAGAGAAGGTTATGGAAGATTGTATTCATCAAGATCTGGTTTTTCTGATTTATAGCTATTTCAGGACTCTAAACATCACACGTAGAGGGTTACGATTTCAAAGGTTTTTATGCTCTGAGGCAGCTGAAACCAACATCTGCTTATACGAGGTAATGGCGAGATGAATTTGTCAGTGGAAATCCTCTGCTCTCTCACGCAGCAGCTTCACATACGGTTCTCTTGCTAATCTGTTCTACTATAGAAATCCTCAGTCCATCTATTTGTTATAGTGTGCAGTAGATTGGAGACCCAGTTTCTATTTCTTAAAGCCTGCTGAGTCAATGAAGTCCTCCTGTATTCTTGTGATCTCAGATTACAGAAAAAAATTTGGAAAGTTTGGATGTTTATGTTGCCAATTCGCTCCCAATCTTCAATGCACTGTGGAATATTAAAGTACCTTTTTGCCGGTTGGTGATATTATTCTGAATCTCTTTTATCTTTTCTGTTGGTGTTAATGACTTATCATCTCCAAGATGATCTGTCAGTGGATAAACTGTGTATTTCCACCATAATGCTTGACAGGTTTCCTAGTTTGCTGCAAGTGTTATATGTGCTAATTTGCCAAACATACTTAATATACCACTATATTTTCCCTATGTGGAGATTCGGCATTTTAGGCCAGACAATTCGGAGAAGCTTATAAGCCATCAAAAATGTTCGGTAATTGGTGAAATTTTTCAACTGAAAACCTCAGATTTCCATGCAGGACCATATTTGCCCAGCCTATCAATTTACTGCTACAGTACAACTCAAAATAAAATAAGAACATTTTCTGTCAGAAGCCCTCTGTTTACCTACTTTTACCTCCTTTCTCTTCTCCATCCCAAATCTCTTTACAACTTCCTTTGACTCCTCATCACAGCCTTATCCCATATTAAGAACTCTATTAAGATAGCAGGTAATATAATTGCAATTAGCAAAGGGGCACAATATTAAATCAATCAGACGCAATGTAATGGAGTTTGAATTTGGTTGGCTCAATATTAATTTAATGTAATTTTAGAAGGTAGTTTAAGTTGGTAATAGTAGGAAGTGATTTGTAGGTAGTACAAAGGTGTGAAAGGGCAAAGTAGTGGCTGATTCTTCCCTTCTGCTGGGGTAGTCGTACTTTATTTTGGGTTGTACTGTACCAGTAGCTTTACGCTATTTTTTGCCTTGTGGAGATAAATCAGTGAGATGATAGATGTTATGACAAAGAAGTCCAAGCCAAATGTTTCCCCTGTATTTGTCCTATAATGGAAGCCACCCACACAAAGTACGGGTTTCTGTGAGACTTTGTTAAGAAGTCAACGCTGAACCTTTATACAGCAATGGCAGATGGTGTACAGGGTACAACCAAATGAAAAGAGTACAGCCTTTGATCTTAAGTGATATGGAATATATGGAGCTGCAGAGTTAATGCTGTGAACATTTTAATGTGTGAAAGTATTGTCGGCAGACCAATGTCACATAGATTGTTCTTAGCAATTGATACATCAAAGTACTTACACCTAATGTATATGTATGATAGTGAGCATAAACACTAATTATGATACACTCCATGCTGTTCTCCATTCTCCAATGATTTTTGTGACATGACAAAGTAAAGCGAAAAATGTCTATTATGACACCTCTTATAGGTAGAGGCAATAAAGATTATAAACCTTATAAAAATGTACTAAGATATTTAAGTAAATATTCTTTCTATACTCTATATAGAGATCAAATTGACATTGGCTTTCTACTACAGACACTGGTCATTGTTGGAGCAAAAAGAAGGCGTCAAGAGACCGCCACAATGGTCTGCACAATTGGCAAATCTAATCGTCACCTCCTTCCTTACACCACGTGCCAGTTGTGCACAATACATCACATCCACACCAATGAGGGTTTCCTCATTGAAAACTAGGTCAAGCACAGGGAATTTCTTCTACATTCCAGAGGATTCCTTTGCCTCATTGTGGTTAATGATGTCATTGTTTGGAGGTCAATTGCAGACAGGTCTTGGAGGTCAATTGCAGACGTGTCCTGCAGCTCCCGGATTATGCTATTGCCAGACAAACTTCACACATAGTCAATTTTTGGGGACGGCATCCATTTTTACGGTCCAGATAACCAATTGTAAACGCTCATCAAAACATTACAGAGAAGTTATTTGAAAGTCTATGTTGCGAGGAATCTCCCCTAATAAGTGATATTGAAATGCATAGAATGTAGATTTAATACCTAACTTTGGTGTGCTTCTTCTTTATGCATCTTGGCTAGGGCTGGCCCTTTTTCAACTTTTTTTAAAAGTCCTGCTCCATCATTCTAATATGAGGCCTTTAGGTCTTAGAAACCACCTCATACCAAAATTTTGCAAATTTGATGAAAAAAACCCAGGCCCCTGGGCCATTTTAGAAATTATGTTTTAGACAATAAGAAAAAACGCAAAAATACCCTTTATCTTGAGAACTAAAGCAGCTAGAGACATGACATTGACACCAAAATCTCCGGAATACCCACATTCATATTCATCTTCAATACATTTTAGGGCCCTAAACCCAATACTTTTTGAGTAATTGGCAAAAAACCATATTTTGCCTTTATTTTCATGAAAATCGTCAGCAAAAATTCAATTAATTGTGTAAATCATCGAAGATAGGTACCTGCTGTGCCTCTGTCTATCTCCAGTATATATTATGTAATATGAGCCTTTATTTTTGTTGGTACTAGTACAAAATGCTATCAATTAGTTGTTGTGATAGAGTAGTGCATGCATTATTTACATCAAACCACTGCCTCGTTTAACCCAGTCGCTCAAAAAGTAAGAGGAGTTGCATTCTTACACAAGTTACAAAAGGATCTGCCCTTACTGTAATTTATGTCCGATATGAAGCAGCTGAAGCAGCTCTAGCTGTTCTCAGAAATTATGTGTGTAAGTGTCTGTAAAATAATTGGTTATTTAAAGGAGGTATTCTTAGTGGATGGTTTACTCAGGGGTCTACCATCATTGGCGGTGAAAAACTAACAGTGACACATTTTGGTGACCCGCAATTTGATATGGGACTTGAAGAGGGTAACTTAATGCAGCTTGCAGGTGTAACATAGGTCTACATTTTAATTTTCTAATTGAAAATGTTTGAATTATTCCTAATAAATGAATAATGTATATCTTTCCTATGAAAGAATTTGCATGCACAATAATATTCTAACTGGTGAGTTTCTGTACTGACTCTACAGTCAACATGTATGGTATAATGCTGATTGCCCGCTCTAGTTAGGAAATTTTCATTCAGTATTTAAAGCTTTTGAATTTTATGACAAAACAATGCCAAGAATTGATAAACAGAGAGCTGATTCACAGTCACAAGCCACTTTTTGGCTGGATTGTTAAATATTTCTTTTTGTTGGCAAATTTTTAATTCTCTCTTCTTGTGAACATCTATGATATAATAATTGCTTTATCAATGACAATCAGTGTCTCATGGCTGAGTGCACCCTTTTTAAAATTACCATTCATTGGGACTCACTTGATCTTTAATCAATTATCTTCAGTTATGCCATGTACTCATGCTTTGGATTATCTCATATGAAACAAAGAGTGTTGCTGAATCTTTTGTCAATTTAGTCTCTCTGGATTTATTTGCCATTGACCCTGTTAAACGACTTTGAGTTTGTAGTCTATGCTAAAATACCTAATGGCATTCACTGTGTTATCCACCACAGATAACAATTTGTTTTATTCTCATTCATTATTGGTTCATTGGCTTCATATTTCTTGACATTTCTAAGAATCTTAAATAAAACATTTTCTAAATATTTATGGTTGGTCAGTCCATTCCTTAGTTTTCACAAGGAGAAATTAATGAACCACAAGAACAACTTCAAAAGACTAATAGTATACATCTTTGATTATGTATTGCACTAATTTACCCTTCTCAAGTTCCATCTCATTGTTGCCGGTCCACAAAATGTGCCAATTCTTGTTGTTCACTGCCGATACAGGCAGACTTCTGAGTCATGAGTAAACCATCCACTAAGCATACCTCCTTTAAATAACCAATTATTTTACAGACACTTACACACTTAATTTCTGATAACAGCTACAGCTGCTTCATATCGGACACAAATTACAGTAAGGGCAGATCCTTTTGTAACTTTTGTAAGAATGCAACTCCTCTTACTTTTTGAGTGACTTGGTTTAACGAGGCAGTGGTTTTATGTAAATAATGCATGCACTACTCATTCACAATAGATAATTGATAGCATTTTTGTACTAGTAACAACAAAAATAAAGGCTCATATTACATAATATGTACTGGAGATAGACAGAGGCACAGCAGGTACCTATCATCAATGATTTACACAATTAATTGTATTTTTGCTGACAATTTTCATAAAAATATAGGCAAAAATATGTTTTTTTGCCAATTACTCAAAAAGTATTGGGTTTAGGGCCCTAAAATGTATTGATGATGAATATAAATGTGGGTATTCCAGAGATTTTGGTGTCAACATCATGTCTCTAGCTGCTTTAGTTCTCAAGATAAAGGGTATTTTTGCGTTTTTTCTTATTGTCTAAAACGTAATTTCTAAAATGGCCCAGGGGCCTGGGTTTTTTTCATTAAATCTGCAAAATTTTGGTATTAGGTGGTTTCTAAGACCTAAAGGCCTCATATTAGAATGATGGAGCAGGACTTTTCAAAAAAAGTTGAAAAAGGGCCAGCCCTAAATTCTTGGCTATATTAATAGGCTTGATTCTTCTGGTCATTTCATACGTTTTTCACTATCTAATATGAATCTGTGTCATGACCCCGCATTTAGGTAGCCATAAAATACTGTCTTCAACAAACAATTGGTTTTTCATGGTTTGGGGCTGATTGATCCTTAAACAGCTCCTTTGGGTATTCCTGAGGCGGTCTGACTTGACATAAAAAATCTGCCTGCTGGAATATCAGTCTCTGGAGGCAGTGTGCAAATTAACTTTATCCTCTACTAGGCTCGATTAATTGAGTCCAGAAGAAAGAAAAAATTTCTTTGTGAACCACTTAACCTCATACACTATCCTGATTTAATTAAGTGTCCAAAGAATCGGTCTCACCACCAAGCCTGCAAGATTATATGTAAATAAACAGTGTCCATTGAGTTAGGTGAAATGTGTTCAGATGTTCTAAGATGATGTGGTGGGTCATCATGGGGTGATGCTTCAAATTATATATTAAATATTAATGAGTCACAAGATAATGATCTCAAAGAATTGAAGAACATGAAAATCCAGTACTTCATCACAGGAATTGGTGATAAAGAGGGAAATGGATTATCTTGGTCCTATTCATTGAAGGTCCCTGGTTTGAATTAATAATGAATTATAACTTATGTATTAAGGCGCAATAATATTGTGCATAGGCTACTTCCTGGTCATTTGGATGAAACATTATAAGTTATATTAGTGTCACCCAGGATTATTCTCTGTTTGTATCACATCAAGGACAAATTTTTTGACTTGATTTTCCTTCTTTCATATCAGCAACATGTGCAAGTGATAAATGATGGGACTGAAAGAGGCTTGTGGACAATAGTCATGTCCGGGCATTTATCAAGAACCCAGTCAGGACTAGTTCGACGTGTCGTCTAACTGGCTGTCAGAATTGGACTGGTCCAATGACAGCAGCTTTGTCCAAAACGAGACAATCAGTCTGTGCTCATTTTTGTTCTTCAAAAGATAATCAGAACTGACAGACATGTACATTGAGAACAGAATATGGTGGCCTTTGTTGTTCACGAATTGGGACGTCAATGTGGATTGTGCATCAGAAATAATTTTTGTCAAGCAGACAGAACTGATAGTGACTGGCGACTTTCAAACTGAAAATCCCTTTTTTGTGAAGCATTCCTCAATTCTTCAAGAATCAAAATGGGGCATCTCCGAGAAGAATGGCAGTGATCTTTCGACCTTTATCTAACCAGTTGAATCTGGCACAGAATCTACTATGTCAATATATGAGAGGAGTTCATATTGATCAACATCTTGTCTGATTTATAGTTATTACATGATTCTAGGCAACTTTTTATAAACATCACTGACTCGTAGTGGATTACAATTTCAAAGTAATTTTTTGCTCCGAGGCTGCTGAATCTAGCATTAAAGTAATGGCGAGTTGGATTTGTCTGTGAAAATCCTCTGCTCTATCATGCAATGGTTTGACATACTGTTCTATTGTAAATTTGTTCTATTATACAAAACCCCATTCCTCCTATTTGGTAGTGTGTTGCTGATAGTGGAGACCTGGTTTCTATTTTGTACCAAATTCTAAGATAATAATATTGTGCTGTATTCATGTGACCTCTTCTAAGAACATGTAATTAGAAGCAATAGAGAAAGTATAATTATGCTACATAAGATTGTGACTCTCATGAAAAGTATTATAAGATATGCATATAAATTTTCATTCTAAACTGAGTAAAGGTCAGGTCTACGATGGCATTCTAGTACAAACAATGGTCATTGTTCGAGCAAACAGCAGACTTCACGAGACTATCACGATGGTCCACACAATGGGCAAATCTAATCGTCACCTCCTTCCTTACAGCACGTGCCAGTTGTGCACAATACATCACATCCAAACCAATGAGGGTTTTCTTAATGAGAACTAGGTCAACTGAAAGAATTTCTTCTAGATTCCACCGAACTCCTTTGCTTCCTTTTGGTTAATGATGACATTGTTCGGAGGTCAATTGCAGACTTGTTTTGGGGAAAGCTCCGAAGCTCCCAGATTATACTGCGGCCAGACAAACTTGACATATAGTCAATTTTTGGAGATAACATCTTCTTTTACGTTCCATATTAGGCCGGATACAGTAGACCAACAATTCAATGACTTATTAGAACTTCTTTCAGAGCAGTTCTTTTATGTTGTAAGGAATCTTAGTCCACTAACAGTACTGCATACTTCATGTAATTTAATCAGCATGAATGTTAGACCTAACCATGTTTGGTTCTTTGTTAGCAGGTATCTTGGTCACGAGTTTCATTCCCACTGACATATAATGTGGTTTTCCCTAATGTAAGGTAGTTCTTAACCTTACAGAATTGTCAAAAGTCTGTTTCATACTGTCATATAATTGTCTTCTGGTCTCTTTAGTGTCCACATATAAGAATCTGAAATACTGCAGAAAGTCTTTAAAGTGATTCATATGGCAAAATTATGGTATATACTGCTGTTATAAATGCGACATTCCACTTAGACACATTCAGATTGAGCCGCTATAGAATACCATCAAAACACACTTTGGTTTTTCATGGCTTGAGGCGAATTGACCCTTAAACAGCTCCTTTGGGTGTTCCTAGGATGGCCTGATCTGACATATAAAATCAGCCTCCTGGCAAATCGGCCACTGGAGGCAGTGTGCAATTGCTAAACTCCATCCTCTGCAGGGCTTTTGTAATTGAGTCCGGAAGAACAAAAAAATCAAAGAATTTGCAAAAAGGCGCTGTGAACCTGTTAGCCTCATGAACGTTCCGTATCAAATGAAGTATCCAAAGACTTCGCTTCTCCACTAACCGATGACTAGGATAATACATGGAATCATATGACAGTGATCTGATAACATGTATCTTTATATAATCAGCTGCATGTTGTGTAGAACACAACTCATTTTCATTAGAGAAGTTTATATTCATCCACATCTGGCTTGTCTGATTTATAGTTATTGCATGACTCTATGCAACTTTTTATAAACATTACTCGTAGTGGATTGTAATTTATAAGGTTTTTATGCTCTGAGGCTGCTGAAACCAGCATCTGCCTATAAGGGGTAATGGATAAATGAATTTGTCTGTGGCAATCCTCTGCTCTGTCATGCAATGGTTTCACCTACTGTTCTGTTGCAAATTTGTTCTACTATACAAATCCCAAGTCCTTGTATTTGGTAGTGTGCAGTAGAGACCCAGTTTCTATGTTGTAAAGCCTGTGGAGTCAATAAAGTTCTGCTATATCCTTGTGATCTCAGATTTGAGAAAAAGCTAAAATAGCTTAAAGTTTGGATATGTATGTTAGATAATTATAATAGTCTCTCAGAGTCTGAAATTTGACTTGCCAAAGCTTTCAGCCACTTGTCATGGATTTCCTGAGTGTTATGAAATAGCTCAGCTGACTGG
The DNA here is from genome assembly GCA_026936325.1 of Platynereis dumerilii. Taxonomy (NCBI): domain Eukaryota; kingdom Metazoa; phylum Annelida; class Polychaeta; order Phyllodocida; family Nereididae; genus Platynereis; species Platynereis dumerilii. Next base: position 8,062,250 of record JAPTHN010000006.1, on the reverse strand, counting down.
TGTTGTTGTCACTTCTTTTGTTTGTTACCTAACAGTTAGATGTTAGTTGGGTAACAAAAGATGGTTGTAGATGGAGGGGAGGTCCAGACCAGCGTCACAATTTAGGGCTGGTTTCCTTTGTCTGATGATGATGGCTTTCTTTGGATATATATGTTGGGAAAAGTTCTGTAGTCATTTTCTGACTTGATATCTCCGAGACATTGTCATAGTTACAATGTATAGTGAATGGAATAAAAAGCATGTGGTTAAGTAAACTTTTCCACCTTTAAGTAAATACTTTGTCACAGTTTCATAGTGTGTTGCAAGGGTAATAATTTCTTTTCATCTCTGTATTTATTTCGTCTATGTTCTCTCCAATGGAGGCTGAATGCCATAAAATAATATTCCAATAAAAAAAGCATATTGCACAATTTTGCCAAATGTACAGCTGTACACTGTGTACCGTTTGCTCTATGCGAAGCGACCCAGTTAATCTTAAAATCTTAAATTTTAGACCAGAAAACAATGTCATTACAATATAACATAGCCAGTATGCTGTATTTATGTATCAGAAATCTTGATGCGGAGTTTAAAGCTTTAAATATTTATCAATCAAAAGATTTGGTGATTCTAGTAAAAAATGCTCTAAAATTTACTAAAACTGCCTAATCTCCCAGAAAACTTAACTGATTGATTCCAAATTTTGTATGCATATTGTGTATACTATAAGACAGCATACTGGCTATATGGCAATGTTTGTTGCTTGCTCTATATATGAAAATAGCAAAATGTAAACAAAGAAAATCCTTAATTAGGTCACTTGGTTGGTACACAGTGTGTAGGCCAAAACAAAAAAATGTGGAGAATCAGGATGGTTGACCAGGCAATTACGGAAAATTTAAAGGCCATTGCTACTGAAAGCATCATGATTTCCACGGCCATATTTGATCAGTTAATTAATTTACACCTGCCAGTAGCTTTATCGTATTTTTTTTGCCTTGCGGAGATAAATCAACGAGATGCGAAAGGTTATGAGAGACCAAGTCAAATGTTTCCTTTATATTTGTCATATGGAAGCCACCCACACAAATTATTGGTTTCTGTGCATGTGGCTTTGTGTAGAACCTTTATACAGAAATGGCAGCTGGTGTCTGTGGCGAAACTAGGAGATCTCAAGCACAGGGGGGCACCTGGGGGGGCACACAATTCTCTGGGGGGCACCCACTATACTAAGTGTATATTTTAGCCAAAGTCATGACGTTCATATGGAGGGGCACCTGGGGGCACAGGTCCAACATGGGGGGTACGTGTCCCCCCTGTGCCCCCCCAATTGGGATGCCACTTGGTGGTGTACTAGGTAGGCTACAACCTAAATGAAAAGATCATAAAAGAGACCGACTAGCTGCAGATTTGTGCTGTGAACATTCTTAATGTGTGAGAGTCATTTCAGCAGTATCACAGGATTTGTCGCTCTTCGCAATTGGTACAGTGTTTATTCAAAGATGGTTGTTGTTAAAGTATTGACTCTTCTAAAACATGCTTCGGACTCGTGTTGTATTCTTCCGCGACCTGACATTCATGAGGTTCATTGCTGTGAACCACACTCCCATTAAGTTTTATTATAATAAAATAAACAATGTATGCATGCTGCGTTTTAGCTTCAGCTTTTTTGTGACTGATTAATAATTGCTATAATTTGGCGATCTTAGCTATAAAATTTCTTATTTGATAGTGAGCATAAAAACTTCTTGCAAGACACACTGTGTGGTTTCCATTCTTGATTGGTAAGCATCACTTTAGACTTTACCAAGAGAACGCAACTTTTAGTGATAACAATGTCTTATTTTGAGACTTCATATGAGAAGAAGCAATGAAGACAATACATAGCACAATTATCTCCCTCATGAAAATTTACTAGTGATACACTTTATATCCATAAATGTTCTTTCTATACTCTATATAGATCAGATTTACGATGACAATCTGTACAAACAATGGTCATTGTTCGAGCAAACAGAAGGCATCATGTGACTGCCGAAATGGCCCATACAATAGGCCAATCTAATCATCACCTCCTTCCTTACACCACGTGCCAGTTGTGCACAATACATCACATCCAGACCAATGAGGGTTTCCGCAATGAGAACTAGGTCAACAGAAAGAATTTCGTCTAGATTCCAGCTAATTCCTTTGCTTCCTGGTGGTTAATGGTGGCATTGTTTAAAGGTCAATTGCAGACTAGTTTTGGGGAAAGCTCTGAAGCTCCAACATTATACTGTGACCAAACTTGACATAAAGTCAATTTCTGGAGACAAAATCTTCTTTTACGGTCCCGATTAGCACAGAGACAGTAGACCACCAATGTAATAGCTCATCAAAACACCTTTCAGGGAAGTTATGTTTTCGTTGTAAGGAATATTAATCCACTAACAATACAGCATACTTCAGGTAAATTTGATCAGCATTTATGTTAGACTGTACCATGTTTGGTTCTTTGTCAGTATGTATCTCGGTTATGAGTTTCATTCTCACTGACACATTATGTGGTTTCCTCTTACGTATGGTATTCTTAACCTAACAGAATTGTCAAAAGTCTGTATCATACTGTCTTATATTTGTCTTTTGGTCTCTGAATGCCAGTTATAATCACCTTTTTCAAAAATCACCTTTTCCAAAATCTCCTTTTCGGTCAAAATCACCTTTTTTATTTTGGCCAAAATCACCTTTTTTTTCAAAAATCACCTTTTTCATACCAAAATCACCTTTTTTATTTTTTTTCCCCCACCATAGACCAGAACTTGATAAATTTTTTGCTTATTGCCTTATTTACTGGTCACAGGACGTAGCTGTATTGTATATCAACAATCATTTTGAAAAAAATAATTAAAAAATTCTTAGTTGAAAAGCTCATTTATTAAATACTTGACAACAGAATAAATAAAGTTGCAAAACAAAATAAATAAAATGGCATAAAAATGTATTACTACTATTTACAATATATATACTACACAAAACCCTATATTATATAATAAGAACCATCTTATAATTGCAATTTATAAGTTCTGGCTCAACCAATGACATGCAGCCATTTCAAATATTTGAAAATTTGAACTGAATTGCAATTGCTCATGATCGATTATCTGTCAATTACAAATTAAGGTAACAAGCATTATACCCGTTAAATGCGGATGGGGGGGGGGGGAGGGGGCAAAATATGAATTATAAATTTTGAACATAAAACCCATCCTAAAACCTTGCAGTAGGTGAGAAAAGGTTGCATGCAAGTCTTTGTGGATGGACAACTAATACTTTGGCTGGGAAAGACGGACAGGTCTATGAATTAATAGTAGGATTGCAATTATCACTGCATAATGTTTAATGGTAAGAAGAGCCAACTTAATGTTTTTGGTAAATTCGTAAATTTTGGTGATATCCGTGTAAATGGTGTAAAGGTGCCACTTGTAAACGAAATTAAATATATTGGTCATACCCTGACTAATGATGTTAATGACCCTCTAATAAAACATGTAAAAATAGATTTCATTGGTAAGGTAAATAAATATCTCGCAAATTTTGCAGGTGTTTCTGCTAATGTGAAAAGTAAATTATTTAATCAATACACTCTAAAAACAAGTGTTTAAGAAACAACGCTAAAAAGTGTTTATGATTTTTAACACATTTAAGTGTCTTTGATTATAAACACAAAAACGCTTTTAATAGTTCGTTACACTTTATTAACACTAAAAAGTGTTTAAAACAATAATTTAAGTGTTTCATCTTAAACACTCGATGTTTTTCCAGGATGACTGCAGAGAAGGTGTTTATCATATTAAAGTGTTAAACACGAAGCGTTTATAATTAAACACTCTGGTGTTGCGTATTAACACATTGTTAATGTACATCACAATATCAGTTGTTCAGCTGCTTTCTGAATAAATCACATGGTTACAATAGTGAAATCAAGTTACAATTTATAAAAAACAGTACAAATAAAAATATAGATTTAATTGAATTTCAATACTTCATAATATTATTTAATTAAACTAACTATCCTCATTAATTTCAAAAGGCTACTTGTAATAACCAGATGATAACTGCTGATGGAAGGATAGACGGGATTGTAGATTAATAGAAAGCCCTTGGAAGAAAGAGGTGTCTGACTGTGATATAAGAATAGGTAAACAGGTTCGGGAACTCTGTGATATGGTAAAAATTAAAAAGGAGATTTTGGTATGTAAAAGGTGATTTTTGAAAGAAAAGGTGATTTTGGCCAAAAAAAGGTGATTTTGTCAAAATGTGATTTTGTCAAAAGGTGATTTCAGGAAAGGTGATTTTTGAAAAAGGTGAAATTGACTGGCCCCCTTGGTCTCTTATTAGTGTCAACATATAAGAATCTAAGATACTGCAGAAAGTCTTTGATGTGAATCAAATGGCAAATAATGCTGTTATAAATACAAAATTCCACTTAGACAACTTTCAGATTAAGCAGCTACACTGTATAGAATACCATCAAAACAGACTTTGGTTTTTCATTGCTTGGGGCGAATTGACCCTTAAACAGCTCCTTTGGGTGTTCCTGGGATGGTTTGACCTGACATACAAAATCAGCCTCCAGGCAAATCGGCCTCTGGAGGAAGTGTGCATATTGCTAAACTCCATCCTCTGCAGGACTTGTGTAATTGAGTCCGGAAGAACGAAAAATCAAAGAATCAGCAAAAATTCTCCGTGAACCAATTGGCTTCCTCCTCATACACAATCCTGACTTAATGAAGTATCCGAAGATTCAGCCTCTCCACCGGTCTTTCTACTATATCTTCAGGATTACATTTCTATTAAAAGTACCTACTGTGTCTCAGTTAATGAGATATATTTGACTTAATTCTTATGATACACAAGATGGCGATCTCCAAGTCCAAGAGTTACAAGATCATAAAAGATCTTTGTCAAAATACCAATAATGGCATATGGAGTATCTTGGTCCAATCCACTGAAACTTTTGCTCGCCATACTTCTTCTGCATGTAGCTGTAATTTGTCTATAAAACCGTGGAAACATCAGGATGTGAAATTACAAGATATGTTGGCACTACCATTGTACCTTGCCAGGATCCAAGAAAACCCCACCGTCCCACAGTGACCCGTGTCCCAATGTGCCCCCGTTCCCCCTACAAACAATGGTCATTGTTCGAGCAAACAGAAGGCATCATGTGACTGCCGCAATGGCCCATACAATGGGCCAATCTAATCATCACCTCCTTCCTTGCACCAAGTGACAGTTGTGCACAATACATCACATCCAGACCAATGAGGGTTTCCGCAATGAGAACTAGGTCAACAGAAAGAATTTCGTCTAGATTCCAGCTAATTCCTTTGCTTCCTGGTGGTTAATGGTGGCATTGTTTAAAGGTCAATTGCAGACTAGTTTTGGGGAAAGCTCTGAAGCTCCAACATTATACTGTGACCAAACTTGACATAAAGTCAATTTCTGGAGACAAAATCTTCTTTTATGGTCCCGATTAGCACAGAGACAGTAGACCACCAATGTAATAGCTCATCAAAACACCTTTCAGGGAAGTTATGTTTTCGTTGTAAGGAATATTAATCCACTAACAATACAGCATACTTCAGGTAAATTTGATCAGCATTTATGTTAGACTGTACCATGTTTGGTTCTTTGTCAGTATGTAGCTCGGTTATGAGTTTCATTCTCACTGACACATTATGTGGTTTCCTCTTATGTATGGTATTCCTAACCTAGCAGAATTGCCGAAAGTCTGCCGTATACTTGTCTTTTGGTCTGTTTTTAGTGTCCACATAAGATATGAAATACTGCAGAAGGTCTTTTATGTGAATCATATGGCATATACTTCTGTTATAAATGCAAAATTCCACTTAGACAATTTTCAGATTAAGCGGCTATAGAATACCATCAAAACAAACTTTGGTTTTTCATGGCTTGGGGCAAATTGACCCTTTTACAGCTCCTTTGGGTGTTCCTAGGACAGCCTGATCTGACATACAAAATCAGTCTCCAGGAAAATCGGCCTCTGGAGGCAGTGTGCAAATTGCTAAACTCCAGCCTCTGCGGAGCTTGTGTAATTGAGTCCGGAAAAACGAAAAATCAAAGAATCAGCAAAAATTCTCCATGAACCAATTGGCTTCCTCCTCATACACAACATGACTTAATGAAGTATCCGAAGATTAAGCCTCTCTCCCAGCCTCTCTACTATACCTTCAGGATTACATTTCTATTAAAAGTACCTGTGTTTCAGTTAATGAGATATATTTGACTTCTTATGATACACAAGATGGCGATCTCCAAGTCCAAGAGTTACAAGATCATAAAAGATCTTTGTCAAAATACCAATAATGGCTTATGGAGTATCTTGGTCCAATCCACTGAAGGTCTTCGGCTTGAATTCTTTTTGAGGCAAAAGAGGTATTAAACTGCCCTGGTCATTTTGGGATTATAACTTTTGTAATGTGTCGCAGAGGGTTATTCTGTGTTTGTATAGCATCAAAGACCCATTTTTTACTTGATTTTTCTACCTCAAAATAAGCTAACAATTGGAAAATGATAGGACAAGAAAGAGGCTTATGGACAATAGTCATGTCCGTGCATTTATGAAGAGACTGGTCAGGACTAGTTTGACGTGTCATCTAAACTGGCTGTCAGAATTGGACTGGTCCAATGACATCAGCTTATTCCAGAACGAGACAATCAGTCTGTGCTCATTTTTGTTCTTCATAAAAGAATCAGCTCTGACAGACATATACACTCGTAAAATGTTGTTTCACATGACAAAATATCAGTCGCCTTGTGTTTTCTTAAAGATAGGTTTGCCGTTATATTTTCTTTGTAGCACAAAGTGAAAAAACATTCTGCAATTATGCTACGCAATTTCCTTGGTGGGCCATGCAATTCCATGTTAATGAGACAACTGCGATTATCTTAGTAAATGATGGGGAATGTGATTATCTAAAATCTCTTAATGGAGATGGGAATATTAGCTTCATCAGTGAAAAGACCCACTTGATCTCAACTGAGTCCATCATTAGACAAAGACAATGCTCTTCATCCAACTGATCTCTGATAGGACGAAGCTTCTTGCACCAATAACAGTGTGTTGTTTGTTGCATTGCAGCACAATTTTTGAAAGAGGATTGATCTCTGTCTGACAGAACTCTAGATGATGTCATCAATCAATCCCTCTTAACATCCTGATTTAAACTTAATATAAAGAGAGCTGCATTTTTCCATATTCGTCAGCCGATCAAACATCTGCATATTTTTTAAAACAGTAATTACCGGCATGTGAGAAATAACCTGAATGCCTTTTTTTGTGTGGGGTGTATGTTAAGGAAGCATCTCATTTCAAAATGCATGATGTCATGCAATCATTCTCTCATATTTCGTCACTTGGAAATGGTTTTACATCTGTTTTTGGAATAACTTCATGCATGAAAGATTGGCTTATTGAATTCTGGACTTTTGGAGCTTCAAAAATGTCTATCAAAAGCTTCAGAGCTGTGAAATCTGACACTTCATAGCTTCAGAGTTTGGAAACCATTTTGCAAAATGCCTCGCCACCACTCATATATATCTGAGAACTGAGTTTGGAAAGTAAGATTGAGAGAAACTTTGAAAAGTAATTTTCCAAGTGATCTTGGAAGCAAACTTGTAGATAAAAAATGGACTGGGAATCACGTTTGAAAGAAATAGAAAAGAGTCAATGTACCCAAATATGCTATTGAATTCTAAATTGGGGAAAAGGGATGCAAATTTGTGTTACAGTTTTGCCGTGTTGACCAAATACTCATATAACTGAGAGCTGAAGGTTCTCCACATAATCTGATGCCCAATGAACAATCTCCTGAACTAGGTTAGTTTGAAAAGTGAGCGCCATCCTCTGGATTAAGGTCTTTTTGAGGGGACTAAATCTGCCTCATCGACCAGGTGACATGCCTCCCCTTGTTTGATAACCAGGTCTTGTTTCAGTTTCACTTTGCTCTCATTTATTGTGTGACTTCATGCATTGGCATCAGTTTAGTATCACCCTCAGTGAACATATGAGACATTTACCAACTGACGTTGATGCTTATATTGCTGCCTTTTAGAAATACCACATTATCACAAGATTGATTAGTGTTTGCTGACTGCAATCAATCATCTGGATAAAGAGCCCTCAGTTTAAGATTGTGTGATACACTATTATGAAACACTTCTTCCAAAGTAGATGAGAGTTGCCTTTGAAAGCGTGCATTCCTTTCTTCATTTAAGCAAGGACTTCTGAGTGTAAAGAGAGTGTGAGAGAGTGAGCTGGATGGCTGTAAAAAGTTTGATGAAAAGATTGTATACAAGTTTCATATTTTCATAAAATTAACACTTTTCAGCAGGCTGATATTGTAGTAAGCGAAAAGATACATAAACTATTACGAGTTTTCCTGAATTTTAAGGAGTCCATTGTTCATGAATTTAAAAGGAAGTGTCATAAAGCAGATTGAAATCAAAAAGTAGCAATCAAACTCTTGTTTGATTTAATTACTACCACAATGGCATCCATGCCCCTATGAAAATCATCATTATGCATGTGACTACGGGGAGTAATGTACAGTACAATCCAAAATTAAGTAAGAAAATTTCCTGTCAGAAGTCCACTGTTTACCTATTTTGCCCTCCTTTCTCCTCTCCACTCCAAATCTCCTTACAGCTACCTTTGACTTCTAACCACAACCTTATCCCAGATAAACTCTATTAAAACAATTAGCAGAGGGACACAATATCTAAGAAATCAAACACAATGGGGGAGATAGAGTTTGAATTGTTGCTGGCCTAATGTGAATTAAAGGTAATTTTAAATGGTTGTTTTAAGTAGGAAAATGTTCGAATGGATTATGCGTGGGGGAGTCAAAGGTCTGAAAGGCTAAAGTAGTGGCTGATTCTTCCTTCCTGCTGTGGTAGTCATACTTCATTTTTGGTTGTACTGTATGCAGTGTGTTTAACAAAATTAATTGTTATGTAACCAGCTCAAATCATCTGGACAATTAAGGCTGTCTTTATGACTGATCTGGAAACAACTTCTAATCACTATGCACTCATGTTCTTTTTTTAATGCTCCCTCATGAATTGCTAACTGATTTTGCAAGCTGAGTTGCTAAAGAAGTGGGGCAGTAATTCTTCTCTCTTCTGAGATTACGGCCCTTCTCTGGTCATCAAACACCATCAATAAAAGCCAAAGACACGGAAGCACTGGCCGCCAACTTTCATAAACCGCCTGTCATCCCTGATGTCTACTTGCCACATTGTGATACAGTGATAATATTTTCTTCTCACAACTCTAAACATAAACTCTCTTTGCAACTTCTGAACTGGTATTTCTGTTTCGAAAAAAACTTTTCGTGGCATACATCCAAAGTGTGCAGTGTAGCCTATAGTCATGCATGTTAATTGAAATGTGTAATTAGAACACAATTGCAAAGAAGGAAACCTTGAAATATCTACATCGGACACGATTAAGCCATCACAAAATAGTAGGGTGCATCGGTTGCCCCCAACCTTTTCCAATTTTAATGTCTATGTGATATGTTAGGAGGTTGGATGTCCTGAGCATGCACACCAAATTTCAGGTTGATATTACTATGGGAACAGCCACCTCCGTGGCATTACTTATTTTTTTCAATGAAACTAAACTGCAATATTTTGAAAAAATGTCGTAACTCAAGAACCGATTGTCTGAATGACTTGATATTAGGCTCAAAATGTTCGGAATAAATGAGTTTATATTAATTATAATTGCAACTTTGACCCTGGGGCCAATAGTTTCAGAGCCAGGTTGGAAAAACTGACTTTTTATTGAATAAGTCCACTTCTGTGATGATGCAGAAGTTTGACTGAACAAAGTACATCACAACAGTGAGCACTATGGATACATGTAACTTCTGAGAAGGCTCTGAGTTAGAAATAATCCAGGCAGGTCCATTGTAGACTGGGTAGGGCCAAAGTTTCCATAAATACCCATTTCTATCAAAATTCTAAGTAAAATTGTGTTTTTGTCAAATAACAGAAAAACGGTTGGAGATACGGGAAAAGTTTCAATGGGAGTGAGTATTAATATGGACATTCCGCACATTTTGAGCCCAGTACCAAGTCTCAAGGCCAAGTCGTTCCTTAGATATTGAAATTTTTTATGATACTCCAATTTTATACAAACATGGGCTTGGAGGTGGCTGTTCCCATCAGAATTTTGAGCTGAATTTTTTTTTCCACGTTTCTATTGTCCAGCCTCCAAACATATCACATGGACATCAAAATATGAAACGGTTAGGGGCAAATGATGCACCCTACAAAATAGGCATACAAACCTGAGAAGAATATTGCTCATGTCGGACAGGGGAAATTATTAGATTTTATGAACGGCATGCTTCCTGAAAGGAGAAATATCATCCTGTTTTGATATTTTTCCTTGGATGTTATAGATGTGCCAATGACATGTCCTTGTTTATATTTGTGGTTTAATTATAACCTGAGTGTCATTAGGATGTCAAGAGTAGAGCCACATGTATTTATTGAGCAATCAGGAGATTGTTAACTTGGCTAATAAGGAAATTAAGTTGTCAGATTAGCCAAAAGACATAACAGGTTGATTGAATGTGTGGCTGGATTGGCTGATAGAACCAATGCACTGGATATAATGACAACAGTTTAATGCTAGATGAAGGACACATGGTATTGAAGAGAAGATGGAAATTGATTGATATGCATGTACACCAGACATATTAGATAAGGTTGAAATAAATAAATTCCATAGAGATTTAAACACGTGGAAAAGGATAATATCTTTTGATTCGTTTTGACTGGATTTTTAAAACTGATTTATCGGACTGCCAAGGCCAGCAGATGCAGTATCTAGATAGCACATTTTCTTTGGACGGCAGCTGTTTTTTGCTAATTGATAATTAGAAACAGCTATAACTTTGCCAACTTGAGTACCATTAATCCCAGAAATTTCAAAATTCCAATTGCTAAGTTAAAGCTCCTCAAATTGCTTGGGAAATCACATCTTAGTCTCAGGGAACAGGATGCTTGGAATGCTGGACTGGCTATTAAAGAAGTTGTCACATCATGCAATAATATACTTTAGTAAGTGGGAGACTACTTTTTACCAGATGAATTGATGGACAAGATAGACTTAGTGATGGATAAACATGTACATAGAAAGACCCATTATAGTTAAGACAAAATTATAGACATATAAATAGAGAGGATAAAATGACTTTAAGCAGGGATTCCTCTGTGGTTCTTTTATTGGTGATAATCCATATCTGACTATCTGACACAAAAGTATTTTTAAGAACAGGAAGAATAGTTTGGAAGTTACAAATAGCATTTCTGCATACAGTTGTAGGAAGATATTACTGTCACAATGTGGCACCAAGACATCATGGGTGAAACACTGGTTTATGAAAGTTGGCAGACATTGCTCCAGTTTCTTTAGCTTTTTATTGATGGTGTCTGATGACCAGAGAAATGCTGTAATCGCACAAGAAACAAGAATTACTACATGTAGCTCCCGCAGTTCTTCCGAGACTCAGCTTTCAAAATCAGCAAATGATTCATAAGGGAGTTTTGAAAAAACAAATTACACAAGAGACTTGTCCCCAGACCAATCACATCTATAGACAGCCTTGTCGAGATCACTTCAGCTGATTGATACTGCATAACAATTATTTTTGTTAGAAAGTATCAATAATCAGGGGTGCCGGAAGGAATCGGGGGCGGCAGGGGCGGTCGGTCGTGAAAGGGCAAATCTAATTTGCGCGACAAAAATTTACTGAGTGGCAATGATAATTTTGAAAATATACTTATATATTTTTGCTTAAATTCACTGTAAATTAAGGCCTAATGATTTTTTTCTTGGAGATGAAAAGGGCAACCTTGCCCCCCTTGCCCCTCCTGGCCAAGGGCAGCAGGGGCAATTGCCCCCCTTGCCCCCCCTGTTCCGGCACCCTTGTGTACACTGCTTATACATCATTCTGTACTGTAGTCACTGGCATAATGAAGAATTGCATATATTGGCATTGATGCCAGAGAAGGATACGAGTAACTTACTCAAGGGTATCAAAGATAATACACTCATAAAAATGTATGTTGAACTTAGGATGAAACCAGTTATATGCCGCAATTGTCAGTGAAGATACTGTCTGCATATGTCATCTATCTCAGATGCCCTCGGGACATCATTTTCGTTTATGACTTGTCTTGTACTGACATTTGCATTTGCAGGGGAAAATAGGAAAGTGTTGCAACAAAGTATTTTTACTGCTGGTGTAAAGCACATGTTGCTTGGCATTTTGACTGTCCAGGTGTGCCATAAGTATGTTCTCTTTTAAACAGGAAATTTATGAAAAAGCATAACCATTTGCTTTTCAAGGAAAGTGTCACACTTTATACAGCTTTCTCACTCTCTCTCTCTCACACATATATAGCCATCTCACACGCTTTCTAAAGCATTCTTAAACATAGGAAGGACTACAACAAGTTTCGAGGAAGCTTGCATCTAGCACTTAGGAGGATGTGTTGTGGAACAGTTAAATCACACAATCCCAAACTGAGCGGTCTTTATTTAGGTGATGAATTGGCAACAGCAAACACTAATCAATCTTGTGGTATTTGTATAGGGAAGCTTTAAAGTGTAAAATTCATTTGGTAAATATCTCATTCATTCACTGTGATAGTAAACAGATGCCAAACCTTGCTGAAGTCATATTATAAATAAGACTGAAAGGAGACTTGTTTTCCAACAAAGTGAGGCATGTCTTCTGGTTGATGAGGGAGATTTAGTCCTCTCAAAAAGATCTTAACCCAGAGGATGGTGCTCACTTTAATCCCTCAGGACCACTAAAAAGCATTTGAGCCGGCGACAAGGAGCAGTAAAGGACGGGAGTTAGCGGAAGAGCACTTCTGGTCCTTAAACTTGAGTGCCATCACCCTTATGTTAATGTAGGCCTCTACTGTTTAAGATTTTATTGATTGGACATTTTATTTCTTGGAGCATATAAGACTCAGCCACAGGAGCATTTGGTGCACCTACCCGTTTAAACTCTGACTGAGTTCCAAGACTCAAAGCAGGCATGATCGTGTCTCAGTTTAGGTAGCGATATTTGCAAACAAACAGGTGTGGATGACACAAATTCATGCTGTAATGTCTTGAGAATTGTGCTAGAAGAAGGTGTAGCAGTGCAAGCACTCAAGTTGTAAGCTACTCCTGCTGCCCAAGCAATGTCACATAGACAGGCACGATGCTCTGAAGTGATGAAGTGGTGTTTGTCACAAACGATAAGTCAGTGACAAACCATGCTGAATTTATCATAGAGTTGCCAGGCAAGGACAGGAAAGCCGCCTGTATGTCCGATTTTGCTGCCAATGCCAAAAGAACATTGAGAAAACTTTCTTAGATATCTGCCAAGCCTGCTTATTCATTGTGAAACCTTAGGGTTGAAAAGCTTACTATACATTCAGCGTGCAGTTGATTACAAATTTTCAGTGGGTATGACCGAATAGTGGCCAATGGAAATGCAGTAATGCAGATGAGTCAATTTGCCCCCAAGACAGTTGGTCCACTGCACTAATTGGCTTTTGTACAAGTCGCCACCAAAGTGGCCTTTGCCATAAAGTGGCACTCCGCTTGATAAATCTGGGATATCCACTTTCACACCCATTTGGTTGGGCAAAACACATTCATGTCAATACTTACGCCATTTTGGAGCCATTCCAGTTGCCACTGAGCATGTTCTGTGTTGGCACTGTGCCTCAGACCAACAGCCATTACCTGATTGCTAAATGACAGTACAGGTGCTATAGTGGGCACCCAAAAGGCCATCTTAGACAAAGGGTCCAGATAAGATTTGGAGCACATACCTCTAAATAAGTTAGTGTAGTGATGATCAGTGAAACTGTGTAGGGAAATCGTATAATTCAACATGATTTTCTGTACCATTTTTTAGTATTTGTTCTGAAGGAATAAGTTTAAAATATTTCCCAGAACTTATGCTTCATTGGAAAAGCAAGAGAATCACTGCCTGTGAGACACTGTAGTATAGAAAAATCCAACTCATGATTTTAATATTTTTTCCTTTCATTGCAGGTGAGTTTCTGTTTTGATGCCTTTTCCCTGTGGAATACCAAAATAGTATGTGAGTATATTTAGACTTAGGGCTATTCAAATAAAGTTAAGCAATTAATTTGACCTGTGAAGCACACTGTGATAGGGGCAATGATATTATTGATGAGACATCATAACTTGGTCAATGGTCATGCTGGGTTTGAATGTCTTCAAAGACAAATTTTTACTTGATTTTCCAGCTTCCAAATAAACAAAAAAGTAAGTGGAAGTGGGCAGTAAACAATAGTCATCTCATGTCAATGTTTTTAATCAAAGAGCCCAGTCAGGACCAGTTTGAAGAATCCATTTACTGGCTGTCCAGTGGCAGTGGCTTTATCTAGAACGAGACAATCAGTCTTAATATAATTGTATTAGTTTTTGATCCGAAGACAATCAGCTATAATGGACATGTTCAATTTAATTCAATTCAATGTTTTATTTCAGATGTAAATAGGATACATGTATTCAAACAATAAAAACAACAAATTAGATCTGGAGGCAGATGTCGGGTGGACATATTTTTCCCAATTACAATACATAAATTGAGTAATACAAATAGGGAGAACAATGAACTGCATGAACAATAACAAGTTCTTTTTTTTTTAAAGAAAATAAAAAGAATAGGGCTAAATATAAAAACAAATTGTAGGATTAATACTATTTCATATACATACATTAAGTTTAATAGGTGACAACATATTCAGGTACTATACTGGTGGTAAAAACAAAAAAGGAAATAGTTTACAGAAAATCGGGTAGGTCATTAATATTTAAATATTTTTTGGTCTTTTTTTTAAATGAGTTTAAAACAAGGCAATTACTGATCAAAGAAATGAAATAATTCCATATCTTAACACCCATAAATTTCAAAGATTTGTACATTATAAAAGAGCAAATATGGAAGCCTTTGTGGTTGACAGATTGAGATATTAACATTGATTTCAAAATCCTGCACCAGAAATACTTTTTTATAAAGTAGACAGAACTAAAGACAAGTGGTGACTTTCTTACTCAAAATCCCCAAAACCAGATATTTAGTTTTTTTATAAATCATTCCTCAAGTCTGCCGAAGTTGAGTATCTGCAGGAAGCATGGCTGTGATCTTATGAAATTTACCTTCAACTAATGACATAGAATGCAACTTGTTATCACCATATGAGAGAAGTTTATATTCATCAACATCTGGTTTGCTGATTTATAGTCATTGAATAGCTCAGTGAAACTTTTTCAAACCTCACAAATAGTGGATTACAATTTCAAAGGTTCTTATGCGCTAAGGCAGCTGAGACAGCTGAAACTGGCATCTGCTTATATGAGGTAATGGCGAGATAAATTTGTCCGTGGAAATCCGCTCTCCCTCATGCAATGGTTTCACATACGATTCTGTTGCGAATTTGTTCTACTATGCAAATCCCCTGTGCATCTATTTGGTAGTGTCTAGCTGAAAGGAGAGATTGGGTTTCTATTTTGTAAAGCCTGCTGAGTCAATGAAGTTCTTCTGTCTTTTTGTGACCTCAGATTGGAGAAAAGCTGAAATTTGTGAAAATTTGAATGTTTTTGTTGTAACTTCTTTCTCTATCCTAAATTCTCTTTTGTAAAATGAAGTAATCTTTTGCCACTTGGTGATATTATGTTGAATCTGTTCATAATTTCTTTTGTTATTAATATATGATTGATCATCGTCATCTCCAAATTGTTACAATAGGTAATTTTAATGGGACATCTCAAAAGTATGTGGTTAAGTATGAATGTATATTTCCACCTGAATACCTGGTTTCAAAGTTAGATGCAAACATACTATGCCACTATACCTTACCTATGTGGAGATTTGCCATGGGAATTTGCAATCCACTTGCATTTACTTAATTTTTACATCAAAAGTGGTAGTAATATGGTGGAAATATGCTAATTAAAACCTCAGATTTCCCTGGCCATATATGACAGGCCAAAAATTAATCTTTCAGAGATAAATTAGTGAGATGACAAAGGTTATGATAAAGTGGACGAAGCCGGACATTTCCTCTACATTTGTCTCATGGAAGCCAACCACACAAATTATGGGTTCTGTACGACTTTGTGTGTACTGTGTGTGTGACTGTGTGTAGCAGTCAACATTGAACCTTTATACGGCAATGGCAGCTGGTGCAAAGGGTACAATCAAATGAAAAGAGTGTTGCCTTTGGTCTGGAGCTGCACTGTTATGCAGTGAACATCAATTTGTTAATTTGTGAGAGCATTGTCGGTACAGCAATGTCACATAGAATACAGTGCACAATATAATAAAGCCACACCATTGAGTGTTTCCTTTTGGAAAACTAGGTCAAGCTCAGGGAAATTTCTATAGATTCCAAAGAATTCCATTGCCTCAATGTGGTTAATGATGCCATTGTCTTGAGGTCAATTGCAAACATGTTTGGGGAAAGCTCTGCAGCTCCCTGATTGTACAACATTATAATAACTCTGTATGGCCAGACAAACTTGACTTACAGTCAATTTTTGGAGACAACATCTTATTTTATCGTCCAGATTAGCACGGATACAGTAACCAACTCTAAGGCTCATCAAAACTTCTTTCAGGGAAGATATATTTTTGTTGTGGTGAACATGGATGCAAGATCTGACCATGCATGTTCTGTTCTTCGTCTTTTTTCTTCTTGAGTTGTAAGTTTGATTCCCACTTACAAACAATGTAGTTTCCACTAATATAGTGTATTTCTTAACCCCATAGAATTGCCAAATGTCTATACTTGTCTTTTAGTCTCTTTTTAACGTTCACATATAAGAATCTGAAATACTGCAGATCTCAAAGAATTGCA
Source organism: Platynereis dumerilii (assembly GCA_026936325.1). Lineage (NCBI taxonomy): Eukaryota > Metazoa > Annelida > Polychaeta > Phyllodocida > Nereididae > Platynereis > Platynereis dumerilii. The sequence goes on along the minus strand of JAPTHN010000006.1, from coordinate 8,045,294 downwards.
AGATCATAAAAGGTCTCTATTATGGTATTCTGGTGGCCACGTGGCATATAGAGTATCTTAATCCAATCCAATGAGGGTCCTTAGTATAAGATATGTATAGGGCAATTACATTATTGATTAGACATTATAACTTGATGATTATGTGTTTGTATACCATAGAAGACAATTTTTTTACTTGACTTTCCTGCTTCCAAACAAGCAACAGAAGTGGACGATGAAGGGACTAGAAAAATGCTTGTGGACAATAGTCATGTCCATGCATTTATCAAGAGCTGATTCCGGACTAGTCTGACATGTCATCTAACTGGCTGTCAGAATTGAACTGACCAATGGCAGCAGCTTTGTCCAGAACAAGACAATCAGTCAGTGCACATTTTTTGTTCTAAACAGACAATCAGCTCTGACAGACATGTACATTGAGACCTCAGACCAGAATATGGAGGCCTTTGTAGTTCACATATTTGGAAATCAGTGAGGATTGCCAAATCCTGCACCTTAAAAAGGTCTATGTAATGACTTACAGAAATTATGACCTTCAAACTTAAAACCAGACAAAATGCTATTCCTATTATTGACATATCCGTGATCTAATTAGTTATCACATTGATGTATACTTTGAATTAATTTGGGTTGCATTGGAAGCATAAAAAAGAAAGGCTGAAGGAAATTCACGTTGGAGTCATTTAAAGTCAAGCCATTGAAAAGTAATGGAATGTCAACCAATTTGACACATTCATTGTGAATGGTAAGAACTTGCTTTAGAGGGATGCACTATCAATTCAAAGCATCATACCAATCTCCCGATGAGGCCCTTCTGAAAAGAAAGAGATCTTAATACGTTCTTTTGTCAAGCAATCTCTTATATTCAATTTGCCCTAAGAGGATGAAATGTACTATTCTAAGCTGCTTGACAGTCCCATTCAGTCTCTAAGTCATCTTCATTGCTTGAAGTTAGGAATCCTTTCCTGAAGTTTTAAATTGCATGTTGGATTATAATGATTCTCATGATTTGCTGAATTGTTTAAAATTTGAAAGAATGGAACCATCCGATAACTATAGCATCTTGAGCTTCCCTAGATTATCCTGTTTTAAACAATAAGTAAGACATAAGATTGTTTATTAGCTATAGACAAAATGCAATAGAATTTGAGTTGGTAGACAAAATCTGTGCAGTATTGAAAAGTTATTTATTGAGAGTTAATTAGTTTTAGAGTTAGGTACAAGTGTACATTGGAACCTTTTTGTTCGGCATAGTAGTTAATATCAACAAGAGTCCATGTGAGTCATTAATTATCTCATCTGCTAGAGTCATGATATTGAAATCTTCCAGCCAGTATTGACATTAATTTTAACATTGTTTTGTACAGTGAAATCTCACTTGCCTTGAGTTCTCTTAAAGATATTTTCTGTGCAGTACAATGTGAAAAAAAACATTTTGCAATTATTCTACACAATTTCCTTGGTGGGCCATGCAGTTCCATGTTAATGAGACAACTGCGATTATCTTAGTAAATGATGGGGAATGTGATTATCTAAAATCTCTTAATGGAGATGGGAAAATCGCTTCATTAGTGAAAAGACCCAATTGATCTCAACTGAGTCCATCATTAGAAAGGGACTAAGCACTTCACACAACTGATCTCTGATACGACGAAGCTCATTGCGCTAAATACAATGAGTAGTTTATTGGAAATTGTTGCATTATACAGTGTAGTACACTTTATACTGAGGATTGATCTAAGTTCTCATATAGCAATGTTGATTAGCAATATCTTCAGGACTTGTCCACTCCCTCTCTCTCCAGCTCATCTCATCAATCAGTCCACACCAACTATGGGATTTTTCCGTATAGAGATCTGCATTATATTCATCAGCCCATCAACCATTTTTATAATCTGGGAAACAGTAACTGCAAGCAAGTGATATAAAACCTGGATACGTCATTTTGACAAACATCAGTAAGAAAGCATTCATACTAAAATGCACCACTTCTTTATTTTCCATAGAGTCATGCAATCACCCTCTCATATTTCATCACTTGGAAATGGTTTTACATAGACTGAGTCTGACAGGTTCCTTATCACTACCTTATCTGTTTTTGGAATAACTTCATGCATAAAAGATTGGCTTATTGAATTCCGGACTGTTGGTGCTTCTGAAATGTCTATCAAAAGCTTCAGAGCTGTGAAATCTGACACTTTAAAGCCGCGGAGTCGGGAAAACCATTTTTTAAATAGCCTCCCCACTGCTCAGATATAGCCTGAAACTAAGTTTGGAAAAAGTATTGAAAGCAACTTTGAAAAGTAATTTTTCAAGTGATTTTGGATAGAAACTGGCACAGTAACTAGACATAAGATGGACTTGGAATCAAGTTTTAAAAGAAATAGAATGGAGTTAATGTACCTACTATATAAACTTTATGAGTTTCTTGCATTTTGTAAGACATCCAGTGTTAGTAAACATTACAGAATATATCTGCGCAAGCAGTGGGGAATTAAAAAGAAAATGTCATGAGGCATACTGAAATAAAAAAGTACCAATCAAAACTCTTATTTGATTGGCTCACTACCATTATTCCTGAACATTTCAGTTGCATGTGAAATATTGTTCTAGGCTGACTTTATCTGAGTGAATATTGGCCAGCTTTGCACATGTGCACATGCAAAATGTTTGTTTTTTTGTGAGTAGCAAGGAGAAATAAAAGGTCACAATCTGTTACAACAGCTATTATGCATTTTACACCGACAATAGAAATATGGTGTTGCCAACAGCGTCCTATTGTCCTCTGTAAATGCAAATGTCACTACAAGACATGTCATAAAGCAACATCTTGAGGGCATCTGAGATATATGACAGATTTATGCAGTATCCTTGCTGACAAATGTGTCATTAAGTTCCGGGTTCATTCTGATTTCTCCAGATGGGTAACCCGGTGCTTTGAGATAATTAACATCTTGGATACCATAAGGTAAATTACTTTGGTCCAACCTTCTGGCATACATGCCACAATACACATCATCATTATGCATATGTTTTAGCTTTTTCTCATCATCAATTGGCAAAAAAACATCTGCCATGCTAAGAAAATTTGCTTCCCTGATATTGCACCTCCCGGCCTTGGTAGTCTGTCTATGAGTATTAAAATCCAGTTAAAAAGGATTTTCTGATCTCTCTTGCATTTAATTATTTCAAAATTTTCTGTATGTCTGGCTGTATATGAATCAATTTCTCTCTGTCTCTTCAATTACCATTATCCTTCATCTAGCATTGAACCTTCACCATAATATCCAGTACATTGGTTCTATCAGCCACACATTCAATCAACCTGTTATGTCTTTTGGCTAATGTGACAGCTTAATTTCCTTAATAGCCAAGTTAACCACCTCCTGATGGCTTAATAAATACTTGTGGCTCCACTCACGACATCCTAATGACACTCAGGTTATAATTAAACCACAAAAATAAACATGGACATGTCATTGGAACATCCATGACATTCATGGAAACAAAATATCACGAAAAGGATGATATTTCTCCTTGCATGAAACATGCCATTTATGAAGTCATATACCTACCATTGTATTTAACATGAGCAATATTACGTGCTGCAGCTTGTAGGCTAATTTTGTGATGGCATAATAGTAGTTAAATTTCAATTCTTTTGTTGTTGCAATCGTTTTTGTAATCTGACATTTAAATTGAATCTGCAAGTCATACATTACAAAAGGCTACACTACGTATCTACTTACAATCCTACTTCACCCAAAGGTATTATCTGAAAGCACTGGGTTACTCATATATTGAACTTACGAAGAACCCAGAACCTCAATGCAACATTTGTTAGCAAGGAAACACTCACACATCTATAACATCTCAGATGCCTTGAGGATGTCACTTGTGTTTATGACTTTTCTTGTAGTGACATTTGCATTTACAGGGGACAATAGCAAATTGTTGGTAACACCATATTTTTTTGCTTGTATAAAGCACATAGTGGGTCATGTGTGGCATGTTGACTGTCCTTGTCTGTTATAAATAGCTTTTGGAAAGCTAGAACATGGAGAAAGACACAATGCTGGCCAACAGTCCGTATTATGTATAGCACTGCGTTGACAGAAGAGAGAGACAAAAATTTTTTGTAAATTCTCCAAAGCGGCCAAGGCTGCAGTGAATGCCTGTCAGTATATAGGGATATAGGGCATTTATAAAGATATATACAACATTTTGCTTTTTAAGGAAATTGTCACACTTTACACAGCTTTCTGACTCTCTCTCAGACACACAATAGGTCTACCCCTCTCACTCTCTTTCTAAAACATTGCTTAAATGTAGGAAGTATTAAACAAGTTTCGAGGAAGCGTGCCTCTGGTACTATGGAGGATGTGTTGTGGACAAGTGCAATCACACAATCCCAAACTGAGAGTTCTGTTGTAGATGAATTGCATGCAGCAAGCAAACACTAATCAATCTTTTGGTACTTGTACGGTAGAGGAAACCTATTTTAACTGCATCAACTTCATTTGGTAAATACCAAATTACCACCAAACCTCGCTAAAGTCACTCAATAGATGAGAATGAGATGATATTGAAACGAGACCTGGCTGGCAATAAAGGTAGGCATGTCAACTGGTCGATGAGAGAGATTTAGTCCTCAATCCAAAGAATGGTGCTCACTTTAATCCCTCAAGAGCACTAAACAGCATTTGAGCAGATGAAAAGGAGCAGTAAAGGATGGGAGTTAGCGGCAGAGCACTTCTGGTCCTTAAACTTGAGTGCCATCATCGTAATGTTAATGTGGCCCTCTACTTTTCAACCTGCCCTTGTGAAAGGGATTATTTATTGGGCATTGGATTACGCAGATCATATAAGACTCAGCTACAGGAGCATTTGGTGCACCTGCACCATAAAACTCTCACTAAGTTTCAAGACCTTGGGGGTCCTCAAAGAAAGCAAAAGGGTATCTCAGTTGCTGCAGCAATGACATTCAGTAATATTATCCAAACAAACAAAAACTCATCATAGACATCTCTAATTCCTATAATATACTCAGATGTTTTTAGATCACTATCAGTAGATCAAGCAAATTGAAGTGATGAAGTAGTCTTTGTCACAAAAAAAGTCGACAACAAACCATGCTAGATTCAACATGGGGTTGCAACTTGCCAGGCAGTGACTATAGGAAAGCCGCCTGTATGTCTGATTGTGCTTACAACTCCAAAAGAACATTGTGAAAACTGCCTTAGATGTCTGCCAAGCATTGGTTATTCATTAGGAAAACTACGGGTTGAAAAGCTTGCAATAAATTCAGCGTGCAGTTGATTACAAATTGTTGATGTGCATGAGTGAGCAGTGCACAATGAGAATGCAGTGATGCAGAAGAATCAATTTGCCCGCAAGACAGTTGGTCTACAGTTGGGCCACTGTACAAGTTGCCCTCTGAACAAGTCAGCACCAAAGTTGCCTTTGACATAAAGTGGCTCTCTTTATGATAAATCTGGGATGTCCACTTTCATGCTTAGTTGGGCAGGCCAAACACATTCAGACCAATACTCAGGCCATATCCGAGCCATTCCAGTCACCACTAAATGTATTCCGTGTTCCCACTGAGCTGGGCTCACTGGCCATTTGCAGATTGCTAAAAGGCAGACCAGATGCCAAAGTTGGCACCCAAAATGACAGTACAGACAATGGGGCAGACAAGATTTAGAACAATACATGTCCAGAATAAGTTAGTATAATGATGATCAGTGAAACTATAGGATACCATAGAAAAATTGGTATAATTTAACCTTATGATCTCTTGTAACATTTGTTTGTTCAGAAGGAATTAATTTTCCCAAAACTGATGTTTGAAAAGAAAAACGAGAGAATGAAAGCCGATGAGAGATTGTGTTGCATAACAAATAATTATCCAGCTCAGTCATTCATCTGAATTCTTGCTTGTGAAGATCCTCTTAAACTGCCTGTCCTTGGCAGCTATGTTCAAGTTGATCAGATCTCTCACTTCAGTTGCCACATTTTTAAAATTATGTGCAATTAATCAATAATTAGCTAAGGATATAACAATGCAGTTTGCAGTTTGCAGATAAGTTTCTAAAGAGATTGAGTGATAGGGGTTTTCTGGCTTGAGAATTTACTTTGGTAGGGTGTAAAACCAACAAGGACCATGTGTTGAAGCCAGGTGCACTTGTTCCTCAGGATGACAAGACCCAGGCTTTGTCCAAAGCCAGTCAACATTGTGCTTGATTGAGTGAAGAAAGGCTCACGAATGTTTAATGCAACCCTCATCCACTTTGGAAAATGTGTTTAACAATAGTTTAATCACACAATCTCAAGCTGTGTCTTTTTTATCTCGATGATTGATTACTGCCTGCAAACACAAATCAATATTGTGGTATTTGTTAAGGGAACCTAGTCATTGTGAACTTCATGGAATTTATTCTCTAATAGTGATAGTTAATGGATGAAAAATAAAGAAGAAGTCAGACTACAAATGAGAATTAGAGTTAGCAACTAAGATAGGCATCTCACCTGGTCAATGAGGGAGGTATAGTCCTCTCAAAAAGACCTTAATTCAGAGGATGGTGCTCACTTCAATCCCTCAAGAGCACTAAACAGCATTTGAGCTGACGACAAGGAGCAGTAAAGGACGGGAGGTTGTGGAAGAGCACTTCTGGTCCTTAAACTTGAGTGTCATCACCCTTATGTTAATGTGGCCCTCTACTTTACAACCTGCCCTTGTGCAAGGGATTATTGATTGGGCGTTAAATTATATAGAGCATCTGAGACTCAGCTACGGGAACATTTGTTTCACCTACAACCGATCAATCTAAAACTCTGGTTTCAAGACTTCGTGGGTCCTCAAAGAAAGCATGAGGGCATCTCAGTTTATTTTGCTGTAGCAATGACCGTCAGCAATATTATTAAAACAAACAAAAACTCTTCATGCACATCTATTGGCCATGCACATACTCAGATGTTTTTTAGGAACTATATTAGAGAGAGAAAAGTGAAGATCAAGTGTGCTATATAAGTGTGGTCAAATGTGATACATTTTTAACCTTTGTTTTAACCTGCTTTTATTGTTTCACTGGCCCAGGTGATAAACCCAATCTGTTGGGATCCTGTTACCCAGCCAAAATATTTTTGAAAAAAAAAAATATATATATAATAGCTTACCATTGGCAGTCCAAGCGAAAGGAAGTGATGACGTACTCTTTGTCACAAAAAACACGTTGGCAACAAGCCATGCTGGATTCATCATGGGGTTGCCAGGCAGGGACTAAAGGAAAGCCGCCTGTATGTCTGATTGTGCTACGAACTCCAAAAGAACATTGTGAAACCTGCCTCAGATGTCATTGAGAAACCTTAGGGTTGAAAAGCTTGCAATAAATTCAGCGTGCAGTTGATTACAAATTGTTGATGTGCATGAGCGAGCAGTGCTCAGTGAGAGTGAAGAAACGCAGAAGAGTCAATTTGCCCCCAAGACAGTTTGTCCACTGCACAAGTTGCCCTCTGAACAAGTCGGCATCAAAGTGTCCTTTTGCCATAAAGTGGCACTCTTCATGATAAATCTGAGATATCCACTTTCACGCCCAGTTTTTCAGGCCAAACACATCCGGATCAATACTCAGGTCATATCTGAGCCATTCCAGTCACCACTAAATGTATTCCGTGTGCCCATCGTGCCTTGGCCCACTGGCCATTTGCTGATTGTTACAAGGCTGAAGGGGCTCTGAAAATGGCACCAATAGGGACAACTCGCACAGTGAGTCGAGTCGGGGCAAAATTTGGTAGAAATAAATGAATAAATACTGGAAATAAGTATGGTTAGAAAAGTGAAACTTAAGGAATTACCGATAGTATAAGGATATTTGTGGATACACATTTGCCTTTGTATTTGTGTAGTGTGTCTGTAAAAAATATATTCACGTTTTCGAACAACTACCTCTCGTCTTGTATCGCTCTACCTTACTATTCAAGGTAGTAACAGTTATTGATAAAGAAAGATTGAGTGAACTAACTAAGCATGTTATAGTAAATCTCTATTAAAAGTTGTGATATGTTTCTCCATTTCTGCGTACATGAAATATTGTGGATTAAGAGACAGTTTTGTAATGCTTCTCTGAGAATTCTATGATCAATATCTTTGTCACACGCTTATGAGACATGTAGTCTTCTAATATTTTCACTATCTGAGTCCGTTATTATTCCTTCTATTTTCCGTGCAAGTGTGGAGATCATAGATACAGATAAGGTTGCAGTCACAGTTTAGATCGGAAATGACAGATTTGAGAATCACCAGTGACACACTATGCACAGGGCTTGACACTTTCACCATCCACAGCAGCAGTGTAGCTTTTAGTAAAATTACTTATGACAGAAGCTCTTTCACAGTACATAGGATAATGTACTGCCTTATAGAACTACAGGGCAATGTATTATGTTATATGAAACCATAATAATGTTCAGCTTTTACAGCTGAATATACAAGGTCATAAGTAGAAGTGTATTTTCAGAAATACTGTTTTGGAAAATAGTTTTATTGTTGTATATCCACGAAAATAAACTTTTATGAAATTCAGGATTTAATGTACCAACATCAAGCAGGATAGTTGCTGCGAACTAGCGTGTAAAAATTACCAATTATTACCTTGACCTTGAGAGTTATCTTGAAGTTGATTCCAATTGAAGTTGATCACACATGTAATGTTGTTGTTATATTTAGGATTGTATAATGAACTTTGTCCGAACTGAAATATAAACAGACTGTTCCTGAGCAAGCCTTTAGAACTGCATGGGTAGCCTAATCTCTGACTGCAGTAGTCACTTAACATTGATTATCATTTGCCCTTTTTAGTGGAAGTTCTTGTCTGCTTTGGAAGAAGAGTTCCACAACAGTTTAATCACACAATGTAAAACTAGCTACCCTTTATCTAAGTGATGAATTGGAATCTGCAAACTCTAATCAATCTCGTGGTATTTGTATAGGGAAACTCAGCAAGTGTCATCTTTATTTGGTCATCAGTTCACTATTAGTGTTAGTGAGTGTTGAAAATTCTTCCAGGATTCACACTACAAATGAAACTTATGCGAGATCTTAATAGCAATGTCACATGCACAGGCACTATGCTATCGAGTCCTGGTGTCCAATTGACTCAGTCATTTTTGTCAAATTGAAGACAAAATATTCTTAGACTTGATTTAAAGAAGGCTTTTTACCCCAAACTATGTCAGGATAGGAAAGACCAAGTATGGTTTATTATAGCTTACCATTGGTACACAAAGGTAAATTCAAAGTGATGAAGTAGTCTTAGTCACAAAAAACAAGTCGGAAACAAACCATGCTAAATTCATCACAGAGTTGCCTGGCATTGACTAAAGGAAAACCGCCTGTGTGTCTGATTGCCCTACCAACTCAAAAGAACATATGTAAAACTGCCTTAGATGTCTGCAGAGCCATGGTTATTCATTGGGAAACCTTAGGGTTGAAAAGCTTACAATAAATTCAGCATGCAGTTGAATTCAAATTGTTGGTGGGCATGAGCGAGCAGTGCTCAGTGAGAATGCAGTAATGCAGAAGAGTCAATTTGCCCCCAAGACAGTTGGTCCACTGCACAAGTTGCCCTCTAAACGAGTTGGCACCAAAGTGGCCTTTCACCATAAAGTGGCGCTCTTCGTGATAAATCTGGGATATCAACTTTCACACCCATAAACATCCGGATCAATATAAACATTTTCCTTGTCTCTACTGTACTTCAGTGCAACGGCAATGTGCTGATTGCTGAAAGAAAGAACAGGCGCTAAAGTGGGTATCCAAAAGGAAAGCTTAGATAAATGGTCCAGGTTCTAAGAGACTCTGTTGTTGCTCTGAATTTTTGCATGTAAAGATAACCACTTAAGCTCCCCTACCTTGGAAGATATTTTCGAGATTATCACACCTCTATTTTTTGTTGCCATGTTTAAGTTCATGTATAAGTTGCTATAGAGAGTAAGCGATGGGGTTTTATGCCTGGTGAAGCCAGTGACTTTAGTCATATTGTCATTATTGGTTTCAGTTTACAGATCTACTGTCAGTATGTCACTATATCAGCATTATGGCCAGAAGAAATAGTTTGAATGTTAATGTTTCATGATTTTAATAATTATGTTTTCCCTTTCTTTGCAGGTGAGTTTCTGTTTTGATGCCTTTTCCCGGAGGAATATTGAAGTAGTATGTGAGTATGCAAATATTTGGAGCATTTAAAATAAGCTTAGTTACTAATTTTACCTATGAAGCACACAGTGACATGGGCAATAACATTATTGATGAGACATCTTAACTTGATGATTCTGTGTATATCAGTGAAGATAATTTTTTTTACTTGGTTTCCCTGCTTCTGAACAAGCAACGGAAGTGGACGATGAAGGGACTAAAAGGTGGCTTATGGACAATAGTCATGTCTGTGCATTTATCAAGAGCCTGCATGGTCAGGACCAGTTTGGCATGCCATCTAACGAGCTGTCAGAATTGGACTGGTCCAATGACATTAGCTTTGTTCAGAACGAGACAATCAGTCTGTACTCATTTTTGTTCTTCAAAAGACCATCAGCACTGACAGACATGTACATTGAGACTAGAATATGGAGGCCTTTGTGGTTCACAGATTTGGAAATCAGTGAGGATTGCCAAATCCTGCACCTTAAAAAGGTCTATGTATTGATTTACAGAAATTATGACCTTCAAACTTAAAACCAGACAAAATGCTATTCCTATTATTGACATATCTGTGATCTAATTAGTTATCACATTGATGTATACTTTGAATTAATTTGGGGTGCATTGGAAGCATCAAAAAAGGCTGAAGGAAATCCAAGTTGGAGTCATTTAAAGTCAAGCCATTGAAAAGTAATTGAATATCAACCAATTTGACACATTCATTGTGAATGGTAAGAACTTGCTTTAGAGGGATGCACTATCAATTCAAAGCATCATACCAATCTCCCGATGAGGCCCTTCTGAAAAGAAAGAGATCTTAATACCTTCTTTTATCAAGCAATCTCTTATATTCAATTTGCCCTAAAAGGATGAAATGTACTATTCTAAGCTGCTTGACAGTCCCATTCAGTCTCTAAGTCATCTTCATTGCTTGAAGTTAGGAATCTTTTCCTGAAGTTTTAAATTGCATTTTGGATTATAATGATTCTCATGATTTGCTGAATTGTTTAAAATTTGAAAGAATGGAACCATCCGATAACTATAGCATCTTGAGCTTCCCTAGATTATCCTGTTTTAAACAATAAGTAAGACATAAGATTGTTTATTAGCTATAGAAAAAATGCCATAGAAATTTGAGTTTGTAGACAAAATCTGTGCAGTATTGAAAAGTTACTGTGAGTTAATTAGTTTTAGAGTTAGGTACAAGTGTACATTGGAACCTTTTTGTTCGGCATAGTAGTTAATATCAACAAGCGTCCATGTGAGTCATTAATTATCTTATCTGCTAGAGCCATGATATTGAAATCTACCAGCCAGTATTGACATTAATTTTAACATTGTTTTGTAGAGTGAAATCTCACTTACCTTGAGTTCTCTTAAAGATATTTTCTGTGCAGTACAATGTGAAAAAAAACATTTTGCAATTATTTTACACAATTTCCTTGGTGGGCCGTGCAATTCCATGTCAATGAGACAACTGCGATTATCTTAGTAAATGATGGGGAATGTGATTATCTAAAATCTCTTAATGGAGATGGGAAAATAGCTTCATTAGTGAAAAGACCCACTTGATCTCAACTGAGTCCATCATTAGAAAGAGGCTACGCACTTCACACAACTGATCTCTGATACGACGAAGCTCATTGCACTAAATACAACGAGTTGTTTATTGGAAATTGTTGCATTATAGTACACTTTATACTGAGGATTGATCTAAGTTATCATATAGCAAATGTTCATTAGCAATATCTTCAGGACTTGTTCACTCCCTCTCTCTCCAGCTCATCTCATCAATCAGTCCACACCAACTATGGGATTTTTCCGTATAGAGATCTGCATTATATTCATCAGCCCATCAACCATCTTTATAATCTGGGAAACAGTAACTGCAAACAAGTGATATAAAGCCTGGATACGTCATTTTGACAAACATCAATAAGAAAGCATTCATACTAAAATGCACCACTTCTTTATTTTCCATAGAGTCATGCAATCTCTCTCTCATGTTTTCTGCACTTCGGAGAGGTTTTACACGGACTGATTCTGACAGGCACCTTATCACTACATTAGCTGTTTTTGAAATAACTTCATGCATAAAAGATTGGCTTATTGAATACCGGACTGTTGGTGGTTCAAAAATGTCTATCAAGGGCTTCAGAGCTGTGAAATCTGACACTTTATAGCCTAAAAGTTTGGAAACCAATTTTTAAATAGCCTCCCACTGCTCATATATAGCCTGCAACTGGATTTGGAAAAAGTATTGAAAGCAACTTTGAAAAGTAATTTTCCAAGTGATTTTGGAAAGAAACCGGCTCAGTATCTAGACATAAAAATGAACTTGGAATCAAGTTTTAAAGAAATAGAATGGAGTTAATGTACCTACTACATAAACTTTTATGAGTTTCTTGCAGTTTGTAAGAAGTCGACTGTTCGTAAGCATTACAGGATATATCTGCGCATGCTGTAGGGAATTTTAAAGAACGTGTCATAAGGCATTCTGATTACTGAAAAAAAAGTACCAATCAAACTCTTATTTGATTTGCTCACTACCATAATGCCTGACCATTTTAGTAGTTGCAAGCGAAATCTTGTTCCAGGCTGACTTTATCTGAGTGAATATTGGCCAGAATTATACATGTGCACATGCAACATGGTTTTTTGTCAGTAACAAGGAGAAATAAAATGTCGCAATCTGTTGCAACAGCTATTATGCATTTTACACCAACAATAGAAATATGGTGTTGCCAACAGCTTCCTATCGTCCTCTGTAAATGCAAATGTCACTATAAGACAATTCATAAAGCAACATCTTGGGGGCATCTGAGATATATGACAGATTTATGCAGTATCCCTGCTGAAATGTGTCATTTAAGTTCCGGGTTCATTCTTAGTTCTCCAGATGAGTTACCCAGTGCTGTGAGATAATTAACATCTTGGATACCGTTGGGTAAATTACTTCGGTCCAACCTTCTGGCATGCATGCCACTATACACATCATCATTATGCATACGACTACAAGAAGTGAAGATACATGTATGCAGTGTGTTATAACAAATTAACTTTTATGTAACCAGCTCAAATCATCTGGACAAGGTTGTCTTTGTGACTGATCTTGGTACAACTTCTGGTCATATAAGTCACTCATTCATTTCTTTTATGCTCCCTTGGTAATTGCAAGCTGATTTTTCAAGCTGAGTTGCTGAAGAAGTGCGGGAGTAATTCTTATCTCTTGTAAGATTACTGGTGCTTCTTTGGTCATCAGACACCATCAATAAAAGCCAAAGAAACTGAAGCAACGACTGCCAACTTTCATAAACCAGGCTGTCATCACTGATGTCTCTTTGTGATAACATTTGCGTCTCACAACTCAGTGCAGAAACCCTGTTGGTAACTTACAAACTATTCTTCCTGTTCTTAAAAATATTTTCGTGGCAGGCAGTCTGATATGGTTTATCACGATGAGATGAAAGAAGATTAAAAAATATGGCATTTCCTGAGATAGTGTGTAGTAGTTTTTGAGAATTGAAAATGGATAAACCATAGACTTCATCAAAAGGTTAAAGAAAAAGAGAGGAATCATCTGTTTTAAGTGATGTTATCTTCTCTTTTTATCTGCGTATAAATTTTGTCTCAACTATGTGTCCGTCTGTGTATGTCTCTATTTTCTAACGGTCATTATAACCACCAATCCATCAATTAATTTGAATGTCAAGATGAAGTTAAAGGCACTTAACCGAGTTATATATTATGGTATTAGGTGAATAATTTCTTAAGAGTCAATTATTAGTCTTGCAGTTAACATTTCAGTCATCATCATGTTTTCTGAGACTATAATGTGATTTCCAAGTAATTTTAGGATCTTTAGCTCAGTAATTGGGACTTTGAAATTTGTAAGATTAATTTTAATTACTCAAGTTGGCAAAGTTTTAGCTTTTTCTCATCATCAATTAGCAAAAAAAATCTGCCATGCTAAGAAAATCTTCTCACATATTGCATCTCCCGGCCTAGGTACTAGGTAGTCTGTCTATCAGTTTTAAAATCCAGTCAAAAAGAATTTCCTGATCTCTCCAGCATTTATTTATTTCAACATTTTCTGTATGTCTGGCTGTATATGAATCAATTTCTCTCTGTCTCTTCAAATACCATATGTCCTTCATCTAGCATTGAACCTTCACCATAACATCCAGTACATTTGTTCTATCAGCCACACATTCAATCAACCTGTTATGTCTTTTGGCTAATATGACAGCTTAATTTCCTTAATAGCCAAGTTAACCACCTCCTGATGGCTCAATAAATACTTGTGGCTCTACTCACGACATCCTAATGCCACTCAGGTTAAAATTAAACCACAAAAGTAAACATGGAAATGTCATTGGAACATCCATGACATCCATGAAAACAAAATATCATGAAAAGGATGATATCTCTCCTTGCATGAAACACGCCATTTGTATAGTCAAATACCTACCCTTGTATTTAACATTTATGTGATGTGCTTCTGCTTGTAAGCTAATTTTGTGATGGCATAATAGTATTAGAAATTTCAATGCTTTCTTTGTTGTAATTGTTTTTATTATGTGACATTTAATAGAATCTGCAAGTCATACATTATAAAAGGCTACACTACATACATTGTATTTACTAACGATTCTACTTTTTTAAAAATGATGCCAAAAGGTAAGTCTGGAGTAATTCACCCAAAGGCATCCAAGATAATTATCCGAAAGCACTGGGTTACTCATATGTTGAACTTTCAATAAACCTAGAACCATAATGCAACCTTTTGTCAGCAAGGGGACACTCACACATTCTATCACATCTCAGATGCCTTCAGGTTGTCACTTGTATTTATGACTTGTCTTGTAGCGACATTTGCATTTACAATTACAGGGGACAAATTGTTGGCAGCACAATATTTTTATTACTAGTGTAAAGCACATGGTAGGTCATGTGTGGCATGCTGACTGTCCTTGTGTGTCATAAACAGTTTTTGAAAAGCTAGAACATTGAGAAAAGATAAATGCTGGGTAATAGTCACTATTTTGTAGCATTTTGCTTTTTAAGGAAATTGTCACACTTTACACAGCTTTCTGACTCTCTTTCACACACGCAATAGATCTACCCCTCTCACTCTCTTTCTAAAACATTGCATATTACACAAGTTTCAAGGAAGCGTGCCTTTGGTACCATGGAGGATATGTTGTGGACAAGTGTAATCACACAATCCCAAACTGAGAGCTCTGTTGTAGATGAATTGCATGCAGCAAGCAAACACTAATCAATCTTCTGATACTTGTATGGTAAATGAAGCGTATTTTAACAGCATGAACTTCATTTGGTAAATACCAAATTAACACCAAACCTCGCTAAAGTCACTCAATAGATGAGAATGAGACGATATTGAAACGAGACCTGGCTGGCAATAAACGGAGGCATGTCAACTGGTCTATGAGGGAGGTTTAGTTCTTAATCCAAAGAATGGTGCTCACTTTAATCCCTCAAGAGCACTAAACAGCAATTGAGCTGATGACAAGGAGCAGTAAAGCACGGGAGTTAGCGGAAGAGCACTTCTGGTACTTAAACTTGAGTGCCATCACCGTAGTGTTAATGTGGCCCTCTACTTTTCAACCTGCCCTTTTGCAAGAGATTATTGATTAGGCATTGGATTACGCAGATCATATAAGACTCAGCTACAGGAGCATTTGGTGCACCAGCACCATAAAACTCTCACTAAGTTTCAAGACCTTGTGGGTCCTCAAAGAAAGCATGAGGGTATCCCAGTTTAATTTTCTGAAGCAATAACAATCAGCCATATTATCCAAACAAACAAAAACTCATCATGGGCACCTGTAGGACCTGTAATGTACTCGGATGTTTTTTGTTCACTATTGACACATCAGGCATGTAGTCTTTGTCACAACAACAAGCTATGCTAGATTCATCATGGGTTTGCCAGGCAGGGAATAAAGGAAAGAAGTCTGTATGTCTGATTGTGCTACAAACTCCAAAAGAACATTGTGAAAAGTGCCCTAGATGTCTGCCAAGCCATGCTAATTCATTAGGAAACCTTAGGGTTGAAAAGCTAAAAATAAATTCAGTGTGCAGTTGATTGCAAATTGTTTGTGGGCCTGAGCAAGCAGTGCACATTGAGAATGCAGTAATTCAGAAGAGTCAATTTGCCCCCAACACAGTTGGTCCACTGCAGAAGTTGCCCTCTGAACAAGTCGGCATCAAAGTGGCCTTTGCCATAAAGTGGCTCTCTTCAGGATAAATTTGGGATGTCCACTTTAATGCTTAGTTGGTCAGGCCAAACACCTCCGGATCAATATCCGAGTCATTCCAGTCACCACTAAATGCATTCTGTGTTCCCACTGTGCTTGGCCCACCGGCCATTGCTAAAAGGCAGACGAGAAGCCAAAAGTTGCATAAAGGCGCGATATTCACCAAATTGGGAAAGACCTTAGATTTTAAGTAATATAATGGTTTGACAGGTTGATGGGTTGACAGGTAGACAGGTCGACAGGTCCAAGAGCACTTTGTGATGTCACCACAGCAGCAGAGCTGTCAACCTGTCAACCTGGCTACCCATCAACCCACCAACCGGTCAACCTGTCAACATATCAACCTGTCAACCTGTCTACTTGTCTGTCTACCGTCTACCTGTCCACTGGACTTATACTGAAACTACTAGCAAAAGAAACAATGCACACCAAAATGAAAAATCTGACTATTGTTTTACATGGAAAAGATAGGAGCTGAGAACCCCAAAATACTCATTTTGGTGAGTATTGTGCCTTACTTCAAAGTTGGCACCCAAAAGGCCAGTACTAGGGTGGAGTGAAAAATGAAAAATGTCAAAAATTAAAAAAGACAGCAGGTCCAGATGCTTGTCAATTTGTCCAAAACTCATGTTTTCAGTGATTTTTGGAAGCTGAAGTGAGAATTGACGATGCACTTCAGGATTAAAGAAAACAGTTAAAATGCCAATTCGCCGAACTCGCTGTTACGCATATCTTCGTTGATATTAAATACACAACAAAATAGGTGGCATATTTGGAATCAGTGAAAAATTCTCCACAAAATGAATACCAACATGATATACTTATCTTCTGTTTCAGGCCGGATCAATCCACTCTAATTTACATAAAATCGTCATAAATTTGTATCAATCATGAAATGGCTCCACATTTGACTCCAGTACCACAACAGACCATCACCCTTTGTCAGAAACTCCCTTTTTGTTGTTCTCACTGGTGTAAATAATAAACAAAAATATGTATCTTACAAGCAAGAATGACAGGACTTCATGTCTGTACCATGATCTATTTCCATGCCCGCTTGTTCTTGAAATAATGTAACTGTACAGTGTAGTTAAACTTGAAACTCATTCTGGTTAGTTTGCATGATGTTAGTGGTGCCATAGTTCATTTTGTTATTTTACTATTGTGTATCTTACCTATTTGATTATGTGTTTTTTGAAAATAGATCCAATAAAGCTAATACTACACAGTATACTATACCAAGGTTAGGGTGGCCGAAAAAAAAAGCAATTTCTTAATTTCAAATCGCATACCCCTCAATTTTGTGTGGAATGGTAAAATAAACACACTGTTAAAATTTTATAAAATTCCTACAAGTCTAAGTGGTCCCCCAAGGCCACTCAATTTCAGCCCAAAATATCTGAAAAATGCCCGTTTGTGTAATCGCGGTTCCTAATATCTCACTTATTATTTGACATACAATGAAAATATACCATTGTTCTCAGGAGAAAATTAGCTTCAATTTGAGTATAAGGAAGCTATATTTATGATAACTTTGACATTGGCAGGATTTCAGAAAACTTAAAATTTCATGTTGGCCAGCGAAGCCGCTGAAATACATTGTCTAAATTGTCAAACTTTCCCAAATTTGTAATCCTACTTATGAAAAAGTAAAATTCTGGGATATGAAAATTCGCAGTTTTATGTGTAACCATAAATGACCAAAGCAAGGCACATCTCAAAATACTTCAGAGCTGCATGGCCAATCGTAGACTTTGGAATTGTTTGCAAACAATTTAGAGAACTTTTCATATGACACAAGGGAATAACACAGCAAAAGTATGTGATGTTTTAAGAGATGAGGGTGCAATAACACAGGATGTAAAGCCCTGTCACCAAAATCTTTCGGTGACAGGGCTTTACATCGCACATTATTACACCAAGCTTATTTGGACAGGCAGGGACTACAGTAACGCGGTAGGCCTAATGTGCACTATTGCATTGAAAATTTTGTCCTTAAATTGCCAGCCAGGGTATATACACACCGATGGTGAACATAGATTTGAAGGAGGGAGACAGCATATATATAAACAATAGTCACTAGGGTGCGTAGAAATACAAACCTGGCTGGATTTCTGCAAAAGTAAACTTTAATTTGAATGCCAACTTGAATAGTTTCTTGCAAAACTGACTCTGCGCTGAAATTTTCTCAATTGTGTTGTGAAATCTTTAAATTCAAAGATAAAATTTATGTATGGCACTGAGAAGTCTCCAATGTGTTAAAATGCTTTTCAGGATCATAAAATACCATGTTGATTGACATTTGGTGGTGTCAGAAAATGGCAAACTTCATAAAAAATGTATTCTTAATTGCCACGTAACATGCGTCTCTGCTGCAAGGATATCCTACCTTGCGAACCCTTAAACATTCTCACTTTCCACAACAAATTGTTCCTAATACTTTATTGTCTGTAGAATTTTCAAAATACAGCAAAATCCGACAATTTAGACAAATTATTTCAGCGGTTTGACCCGACAACTTAAAATTGGAGTTTTCTGAAATCCTGCCAGCATCAAAGTTGTCATAAATATAGCTTCCTTATACTCAAATTGAAGCTAATTTTCCCCTGAGAACAATGGTATTAATATTATCACTGTATATCAAATAATAAGCAAGATATTCAGAACCGCGATTACGCAAACGGACATTTTTTAGAAGCTTTGAGCTGAAATTGAGTGGCCTTGGGGGACCACTTAGACTTGCAGGAATTTTATAAAATTTTAAATGGTGATTATTTTACCATTCCACACAAAATTGAGGGGTATGCGATTTAAAATTTTAAAATTCGTTTTTTTTAGGCCACCCTAACCAAGGTAATAAATGAATTTACAGATCATGTATCTTTAAGTATTCATCTGACATCCTTTTAAAAATTTATGGCAGATCTTAATGTACAAATCCTCAAGTTATACAGATTTCACAAAAAAATTGGTTTAGAACAGGTAGTTTTAAATGTTCATTGCAGTGGATGTTCAACCAAAAAGATAACAATTAAATTATAATCTCTTTTGCACTCTCGAGGATTATACGCAAAATCTTGCTCAATTGAATCTGACCATTCCAATGATTCCATGTTCACTGCTTCATTAGGACAGTACCCTTAAATGTGTGACTGTGTCTGATGCCTCTGGGGATATCTCTGACTTCATCAAAGATTTACTGATTTATCAATTTATTGAATGGTTACTATTTGAAATACTTTTGAAACAAGTAACCAATATCATGACAACAACATCTTTAATGGGAAAGATCACTTGATTTGTACTTTACAGTAAATGTACAATGCATGCTATCTCTCACTAGGTAACCTATATTTTAATACCCCCCCAAACTATCTACACTTTGGGCTTTTTACTTATTATTTGAACCAGGGGTGCCGGAACAGGGGGGGCAGGGGGGGCAATTGCCCCTCCTGCCCTTGTCCAAGGGGGGCAGGGGGGGCAAGGGTGCCCTTTGGATCTTACAGAAAATAAATTATTAGGCCTTATTTTACTAATTTTAGGCACTAATCAGTTAGTATATATTCAAAATTATTATTGACTCCCTATTAAAATTTTTGTCACACGAATTGGCGCGAATATGATTTGCCCTTTTTCGTCTGAGCGCCCCTGCCGCCCGCGATTCCTTCCGGCACCCCTGATTTGAACATGAAATATGATTCAAGTAACTATAATCAACTGGCAGGAATAATGGTACCAAGAAAAAAAAATCTTAATGTCCTGCTTGTTACTTACAAGATAAACAAAGGTAATCCAAGGTCACCAAGTTGTCAATAGGACTTACCAAAATACTTATATGAACACCTGTAGTAAGTTAGCCAACCAAATTGAATGTTAATAGAGACTTCAGGGATGTTAGTCAATGTTGAAAGGATGTGAAAACAGTTAAATATGTGTAATTTTAGTCTCAGAGGTCACTTACCCCCAAGGATATTAAGAGGTCAAATTTGAAGTTTTTGAACATCTTAAGTGAAGATGTAGAGCTATCTTGAAAGTTTCAAGCTTTTTTCATTACATGCACAATCCTTTTGGTTGTCTGTCCCACCGGAACATTTTACACAGTTCTCCCAGTACTTACTGAGCACTGATAATATACATAGATATGGCATGTTGGTACTCATTTTGAAGGAAATTTTGTCCTGAATTCAAATATATGACTCTCATGTCTGTATCTTTAACCTGGACAAAAATAATGCTAACCGCGAATTTACCGAAACAAACTTTCAAGGCATATCTTTGATCCTGAAGTGCACCGCCAATTTTCACTGCAGCTCAAAAATGAAAATGGAATGGCCAGTTTCATACAAAATGACAAGTATCTAGACCTGCTGTTTTTTTAATTTCAATTTTCACTCCACCCTAGCCAGTACGGACAGAGGTGCAGACAAGATTTGGAACAAATACCTGTCCAGAATAAGTCAGTATAGTGATGATCAGTGAAACTGCAGGATGCCATAGGGAAATAGGGATAATTCAACCTTATGATCTCTTGTAACATTTATTTGTTCAGAAGAATGTGCAATTAATCTATAACTAGTTGAGGATATAACAAGCAGTTTACGGATAAGTTTCTAAAGAGAGTGAGTGATAGGGGTTTCCTGGCCTGAGAAATTGCATTGATAAGGTGCAGAACCAAGAAGGACCATGTGTTGAAGCCAGGTGCACTTGTTCCTCAGGATGACAAGACCCAGGTTTTGACCAAAGCCTGTCAACATTGTCCTTGATTGAAGGAAGAAAAGATCATGAATGTTTGAAGCAAGCCTCATCCACTTGGAAAATGTGTTTCACAATAGTTTAGTCACACAATCTTAAAGTGAGTCCTGTTTATCTCGATGGTTGATTGCTGCCTGCAAACGCCAATCAATCTTGTGGTATTTGTTCAGGGAACCTAGTCATTGTGAACTTCATTGGATTTATTCTCTAGTAGTGATAGTTAATGGATGAAGAAATAAAGCAGAAGTCACACTACAAATGAGACTAAAACGAGACCTGGTTAGCAACTAAGATATGCATCTCACCTGGTCAATGAGGGAGGTATAGTCCTCTCAAAAAGACCTTAATTCAGAGGATGGTGCTCACTTTAATCCCTCAAGAGCACTAAACAGCATTTGAGCTGACGACAAGGAGCAGTAAAGGACCAGAGCTAGTAGCAGAGCACTTCTGGTCCTTTAACTTGCGTGCCATCACCATTATATTAACATGGCTTTCTACTTTGCAACCTGCCCTTGTGCAAGAGATAATTGATTGGGCATTGGATTATGCAGAGCATGTAAGACTCAGCTACAAGAACATTTGGTGCACCTATACCATAAGACTCTCCCAAAGTTCTAAGACTCTGTGGGTCCTCGAAGAAAGCATGATCGAGGGTATGTCAGTTTAGTTTGCTGGAACAATGACATTCAGCATGATTATTTAAACAAACAAAAAACATAGGCTGCGCAGCAGCAAACCTTCAGCAAAAAAACAACTTTAGAAGATTACAAGTGTTTAACAAATTGCATATGTTATATTATATACATGCAATAGTGGTCGAGTCATGGCCTTCTATTATCTCTATTCACCCGCTGGCCTGTCATCTGCCCATGTGCTTTCCAGGGTTTGTATAAGCAGGGAGAGGCCTTATTAGAATAATTTACCCATATTATGGTATGGTTTTATGCATGTAAAAGTATAGGTTTTGAGCTGGCGGTTGGAAACCAAAAAATATAAAGCTGTTTTTTCTTTCTCAAGTTTTTCCAATCATTCAAAAGTGTTAAATACACATCAAGAAGCACTGCTACATTGCAAAAAATTTCTTTGCTGTATAATGTATATGCAATAGTGGGCAAGTTTTGGCTCCAATAAGAAAAAAAAGTATTTTTAATATTTTTTATCGATGTTAAAAAAAATATAGAATATGTATCAGGTAGACCATGAAAAGACAAAACTAGACCACATAAGTCATATGTGTAGCAGACTTTATCCATGTACATCCAATAATGACCAAGTCTTGGGCCAGAAACAAAAAATAGATTTTTCTGTTGTTTTTTTTTCAATATTTCAAAAAGTATTTAATATTTTCCATCAGACCTTTCAAAGGGCACAAGTAGAACATATGGGCCACATGTGTACCAAAAGTTATCCATTTACATGCAATAGTAACCGAGTCTTAGCCCGAAAACCAAAAAATACATATTTTTCTATTTTTGCTCATTTTTACAAAAAGTATATTATATCTATCAATGGGTCATCATAAGGCACAACTAGACCATATGAATTACATCTGTACCAAATTTTATTCTTGCACATGCCATAGTGACTGAGTTTTGGCCCGGAAACGAACAAAAATAATTTGTATATTTTTTAAATTATTTTAAAAAATATAGAATGTCTGTCAATCAGACCATCAAAAGGCACAACTAGACCATACAGGCCATATGTGTACCAAATTTCATCCATGTACACTCAATAGGGGCCGAGTGCTGGCCCGGAAACGATCTATCCGCCCGCCGCCCTAACGCCCGAAGCCCGGCGGACGGACAACATTTTTACCCAAGTGATTACAATACCTTCTTCGAACTTCTTTCGCTGAAGGTAAAAAAACTCATGCACAACAGTTGGCCTTGCAGCAGTGCATTTACTCGCAGTCTCACACTGTGAGTCACTCCACCTGCCCAGGCAATTTAACATACACAGACACTGTGCTTTAGAGTCCTAGTGTCCAATTATCTTAGTCATTTTTGTCAAATTGAAGACAACAGATTCTTAGACTTGACTTAAGAGGGCTTTTAACCCGAACCTACAACATGTATTACAGAAAAGGTAGGACCAAGTATGCTTTATTATAGCTCACCCTTGGTACACAAAGGAAAATGAAATGATGAAGTAGTGTTTTTCACATGCGACAAGTTGGTGACATACCATGCTGAATTCATCACAGAGTTGCCAGGCAGGGACTAAAGGAAAGCCGCCTGTATGTTTGATTGTGCTACCAACTCCATCAGAACATTGTGAAAACTGCCTTAGACGTCTACCAAGCCATGCTAATTCATTAATCCATTCATTAGGAAACCTTATGGTTGAAAAGCTAGCAATAAATTCAGCGTGCAGTTGATTGAAAATTGTTGGTGGGCATGAGCAAGCAGTGCACAGTGAGAGTGAAAAAATGCAGGAGAGTCAATTTGCCCACAAGACAGTTGGTCCGCTGAACAAGTTGCCCTCTGAACAAATCGTCCCCAAAGTGGCCTTTCACCATAAAGTGGCACTCTTCATGATAAATCTTGGATGTCCACTTTCACGCCCAGTTTGTCAGGCCAAAAACATCCAGATCAATACTCAGGTCATATCTGAGCCATTCCAGTCACCACTAAATGTATTCCGTGCTCCCATTGTGCCTTGGCCCACTGGCCATTTGCTGATTGTTACAAGGCTGAAGGGGCTCTGAAAACGGCACCAATAGGGACAACTGACACAATGAGTCGAGTCGGGGCTAAATTTAGTTGAAATAAATGAACAAATACCGGAAATAAGTATTGTGATGAAACGGCTAAAACTAAAAGGGCTGACCAATAGTTCTAAATAGATATTTGTGGATACGCATTTGCTGCTGTATTGGTGTAGTGTGTCTGTAACAAATATATTCACGTTTTCGAACAACTACCTCTGCTCTTGTATTGCTCTACCTTACTATTCAAGGTACATGTAGTAACAGTTATTGATAAAGAAAGATTGAGTGAACTGAGCATGTTATAGTAAATCTCTATTAAAAGTTTGTGATATGTTTCTCCATTTCTCTGTACATGTAAAATTGTGGATTAAGAGACAGCTTGCTAAGCAGAGATTAGCCTTTTTAAATTTTTGTAACATCAAGCAATTTTTGTAAAATGGTAATGCTTCTCTGAGAATTCTATGATCAATATCTTTGTCACGTGCTTATGAAACATATAGTCTTCTAATATTTTCACTATCTGGAGCCCGTTATTATTCCTTCTATTTTCCATGCAAGTGTGGAGATCATTGAGATAGATAAGGTTGCAGTCACAGTTTAGATTGGAAATTCTTCTTCTTCTTCTGTTACGCTCTTCCGTCTTTCGACATAGCGCGGCGCACCACAACCTGCCAAACACTTCTATTTTTAGCTAACTGTTCATGATCAAAACATTCATATGTATAATTATTCCTACCATTACCATTTACAACTGTAACATTTATACTTAGCTTATCAAGATCTTTGTCCACTAATTTCAGCCAGGTCTGTTTCTGCCCTCCCCTTGGTTTTTGAACATATTTTCTCGCTTCCCTCAGCGCTCCCTTTGCTGGAGTTTCTTCCGGTAGTCTCAGTAAATGTCCATACCACTGTAATCTTCTTTCTTTAACACTCTTACTCCATGGATTTAACTTGGTTCTTCTGTATAATTCTTCGTTTGATATCCTATCTTGCCATGTTATTTCTAAGATCTTTCGCAGCATTTCTACGTGACTACGGAAAAGTCTGATTTTAACCTTCTTCGACACTTTCTTGCTTTCCAAGATTTTCTTCAGTTGGTTATACGCTGCTATGGCTAAAAATTTTCTTCTGTTGATGTCATTTCTTGTGTCTAGAAGACTTCCTAAATATTTACATTTTTTCCAGTTTTCATCCTCTCCCCTTTTAACTTCATATTCTTCTGTTTTACCATCATTCACTTGTAGATTTTTCTCTTTTAGAATGGCTGGGACTGTTTTTCTGATATCTTCAATTCTTTCTTTATCATTCGTTATCCATGCTGTATCATCTGCGTATTGTTGATCAATCATCAATAGTCTACTGCTGTATTTTGTATATCTGTGATCTTCAATATGGGGTGGTATCATGATTCCTTGCGTTGATTTCAGAGCTTCGGCTAAATATATGATGAAGAAGATTGGAAATGACAGATTTGAGAATCACTAGTGACACGCTTTGTCCAGAGCTTGACACATCCATGGCAGCAGTATAGCTTTTAGTAAATTGCTTATGACAGAAGCTCTTTCACAGTACATAGGATAATGTACTGCCTTATAGAACTGCAGGGCAATGTATTATGTTATATGAAATCATAATAATGTTCAGCGTCCACAGCTGAATAGAAGTGTATTTCCAGAAATACTGTTTTGGAAAATAGGTTTATTGCTGTACATCCACGAAATTAAACTTTTATGAATAGTTTTGAACATAATTGAGGAATGATATTTCTTAAACCCGAACTTGTAGGATATCTTCATATTTCATTTGTCCAAATTCATGATTTTAATGTACCAGCATCAAGCTGGGGAGTTGCTGCGAGCTTGCGTGTAAAAATTGCCAATTATTTCCCTGACCTTGAGAGTTATCTTGAAGTTGATTCCAATCGAAGTTGATCACACATGTTATGTTGTTGTCATATTTAGGATCATATGATGAACTTTGTCCTAATTGAAATACAGACTGTTACTGAGCAAGACTGCTTGCATGGGTAGCTTAATTACTCTCGGCCTGTAGTAGTCACTTTAATATCATTTGCCCTTTGCAGTGGAAGCTCTTGTCTGCTTTGGAAGAAGAGTTCCACAACAGTTTAATCACACGATCTCAAACTAGGCAAATTTATCTAAGTGATGAATTGGAAACTGCAAACGCTTATAATCAATCTTGTGGTATTTGTATAGGGAAACCCACCAAGATCTTCATTTGGTAAATATCTCATCAGTTCACTATTAGTGTTAGTAAGTGTTGAAAATACTTCCAGAATTCACACTACAAATGAGACTTACGGGAGATCTTACTAGCAATGTCACATGCACAGGAACTATGCTATCGAGTCCTGCTGTCCAATTAACTTAGTCATTTTTGTCAAATTGAAGACAAAATATTATTAGGCCTGACTTAAAAAAGGCTTTTTACCCCAAACTATGTCAGGATAGGAAAGACTAAGTATCGTTTGTTATAGCTCACCATCGGTACACAAAGGAAAATGAAGTGATGAAGTAGTGTTTGTCACAAACGACAAGTCGGAAACAAACCACATTGAATTCATCACAGAGTTGCCTGGCAGTGACTAAAGGAAAGGCGCCTGTATGTCTGATTGTGCTACCAACTCAAAAGAACATTGTGAAAAGGTCCTTAGATGTCTGCCAAGCCCTGGTCATTTATTGGGAAACCTTAGGGTTGAAAAGCTTACAATAAATTCAGCGTGCAGTTGATTACAAATAGTTGGTGGGCATGAGCGAGCAGTGCTCAGTGAGAATCCAGTAATGCAGAAGAGTCAATTTGCCCCCAAGACAGTTGGTCCACTGTACAAGTTGCGCTCTGAACAAGTCGGCACCAAAGTGGCTTTTCACCATAAAGTGGAGCTCTTCGTGATAAATCTAGGATATCAACTTTAACGCCCATAAACATCCAGATCAATGTAAACATATTCCTTGTCTCTACTGTACTTCGGCGCACCGGCAATATGCTGATTGCTGAAAGGCAGAACAGGGCCTAAAATGGGCATCCAAAAGGAAAGCTTAGATAAATGGTCGAGACACAACTTGAAACAAATACCTGAAAAAATTTATTGTAGTGATAACTTGTAGGGAAATAGGTAAAATTCAACCTCATGATCTTCCGTAAAATCTTAAAGTCTTTCTTCAGAAGGAACAAAACTTCTCAAAGCAATGTTTAGTAAGAAAAGCAAGAAAATGTCAGGTTCTGAGAGACTGTGTTGTTGCTCTGAATTTTTGCATGTAAAGATAACCACTTAACCTCCCCTACCTTGGAAGATATTTTCGACTTTATCCATCCTCTATTTTTGGTTGCCGTGTTTAAGTTTACGTATAAGTTGCTATAGAGAGCAAGCGATGGGGTTTTATGCCCCGGTGAAGAGAGTGAATTTAGTCATATTATCATTATTGGTTTCAGTTTACAGATATACTGTCACTATATCAGGATTACGGCCAGAATAAATATTTTGAATGTTAATGTTTCAAGATTTTAATATTTTTCCCTTTCGTTGTAGGTGAGTTTCTGTTTTGATGCCTTTTCCCTGAGGAATACTGAAGTAATATGTGAGTATGTAAATATTTGGAGCATTTAAAATAAGCTAAGTTATTAATTTTACCTAGACTCAGACTCAAGACTCAAGATATTTTATTTCTCTCTGAAACAATATGTTACAGTAAAGAGGGAGGACACCTCTAAGACAAGTACTTATTGCTAGCGAGATGCCCCCCCTGAAAAAAAAATTAAAAGATCATTACCTATGAAGCACACAGTAACATGGGCAATAACATTATTGATGAGACATCTTAACTTGATGATTCTATGTTTGTATATCTTTGAAGACAATTTTTTTTACCTGTCTTCCTGTTTCCGAACAAGTGGCTTATGGACTATAGTCATGTCTTTGCATTATTTAAAAGCTGATTCAGGACTGGTTTGACATGTCATCTAACTGGCTGTCAGAATTGGACTGGTCCGATGACAGCAGCTTTGTCCAGAATGAGACAATCAATCTGTGCTAATTTTTTTTCTTCAAAAGACAGTCAGCTCCGACAGACATGCACATTGAGACCAGAATATGGAGGCCTTTGTGGTTCACAGATTTGGATGTCAATGTGGATTGCAAAATCCTCCACCTTAAAAAGGTCTATATAATGTGGACGAAACTGATAACCTTCAAACTTAAAACCAGACAAAATGATATCCCTATTATTGATATCTCCGTGATCTAATTAGGTATCATACTTATCTGGGCTAGGAATTCTTTTGGGATGCATGGGAGTCTTCAAAAGTAAAACTAATGTTGAAATAAATTCAACTGCAGTTTTTTAAAGTCAAGTCATTGAGAAGTGATGGAATGTCAGGTCTTTTTAAAAAAGATGTTGCGGGAACAATTTTGACAACACATCATAAGATACGACTTTTTACATCTTCATTGTGAATGGTATGAACCTGCTCTTGAGGGATGCACTATCCATTCAAAACCTCATACCGATCTCTCCAGGAGGCTCTTCTGAAGAAAAAGAGATCTTAAGCAGTCTCTTATATTCAATTTGCCCTAAGAGGATGAAATGTACCATTCTAGACCACTTGACAGTCCCACCCGCACAGTCTGAGACTGATCTTCATTGCTTGAAGTGAAGAATCCTCTGCTGAAGTGCTAAAATGTATGTTGAATTATAATAATTCTCATGATTTGCTGAGTGTTTACAATTTGAAAGAATGGAACCATCTGATAACTATAGCATCTTGAGCTTCCCTAGATTATCCTGTTTTAAACAATAAGTAAGACATAAGATTGTTTATTAGCTATAGACAAAATGCCATAGAATTTGAGTTGGTAGACAAAATCTGTGCAGTATTGAAAAGTTACTGAGAGTTAATTAGTTTTAGAGTTAGGTACAAGTGTACATTGGAACCTTTTTGTTCGGCATAGTAGTTAATATCAACAAGCGTCCATGTGAGTCATTAATTATCTTATCTGCTAGAGCCATGATATTGAAATCTACCAGCCAGTATTGACATTAATTTTAACATTGTTGTCGCCGGTAGATCAAAGATCTACTGGGCGATACTGTTTTGAACAGGGCTCAATCTCGTGGATCGTAGACTCAATCATGTTGTAGAAGTAGAATCATCATGAAATGTTGACCATGGGTCATTTTTTCCTCAACCAAAAACACCATGTTTGCCAATGGGTGCAAATGTTTACCAACGGGTGTAAATGTTTGCCAACGGGCGCAAATGTTTGCCAACGGGTGCAAATGTTTGCCAACGGGCGCAAATGTTTACCAATGAGCGCAAATGTTTGCCAACGGGCGCAAATGTTCGCCAATGGGCGCAAATGTTTGGCAACGGGTGTACATGTTTGCCAACGGGTGCACATGTTTTCAAACAGGCGCAGATGTTTGCCAACGGGCGCAGATGTTTGCCAACAGGCGCAAATGTTGGCAACGGCACAAATGTTGGCCAACGGGCGCAAATGTTTTCCAACGGGCGCAAATGTTGGCAACGGGCGCAAATGTTGGCCAATGGGCCCAAATGTTGGCAACGGGCGCAAATGTTGGCCAATGGGCGCAAATGTTGGCCAACGGGCGCAAATGTTGGCAACGGGCGCAAATGTTGGCCAATGGGCGCAAATGTTGGCCAACGGGCGCAAATGTTGGCAACGGGCGCAAATGTTGGCAACGGGCGCAAATGTTGGCCAATGGGCGCAAATTTTGGCCAATGGGCGCAAATTTTGGCCAACGGGCACAAATGATTTCCAACGGGCGCAAATGTTGGGCAACGGACGCAAATGTTGGCCAACGGGCGCAAATGTTGGCAACGGGCGCAAATGTTGGCCAATGGGCGCAAATGTTGGCCAACGGGCGCAAATGTTGGCCAACGGGTGCAAATGTTGGCAACGGGTGCAAATGTTGGCAACAGGCGCAAATGTTGGGCAATGGGCGCAAATGTTGGCCAACGGGCGCAAATGTTGGCCAATGGGCGCAAATGTTGGCAACAGGCGCAAATGTTGGCCAACTGGCGCAAATGTTGGCCAACGGGCGCAAATGTTGGCCAACGGGCGCAAATGTTGGCAACGGGCGCAAATGTTGGCAACGGGGCGCAAATGTTGGCCAACGGGCGCAAATGTTGGCAACGGGCGCAAATGTTG
The DNA here is from genome assembly GCA_026936325.1 of Platynereis dumerilii. NCBI lineage: Eukaryota > Metazoa > Annelida > Polychaeta > Phyllodocida > Nereididae > Platynereis > Platynereis dumerilii. The sequence continues at coordinate 8,015,160 of JAPTHN010000006.1, read as the reverse complement.
GCAACGGGCGCAAATGTTGGCCAATGGGCGCAAATGTGGCCAATGGGCGCAAATGTTGGCCAACGGGCGCAAATGCTGGCAACGGGCGCAAATGTTGGAAACGGGCGCAAATGTTGGCCAATGGGCGCAAATGTTGGCCAACGGGCGCAAATGTTGGCGGATGGGCGCAAATGTTGGCCAACGGGCGCAAATGATTTCCAACGGGCGCAAATGTTGGGCAACGGATGCAAATGTTTGGCAACGGGTGTACATGTTTGGCAACGGGTGCGCAAATGTTGGCCAACGGGCGCTAATGTTGGCCAACGGGTGCAAATTTATGCCAACGGGCACAAATGTTGGCCAATGGGCGCAAATGTTGGCAACAGGCGCAAATGTTGGGCAATGGGCGCAAATGTTGGCCAACGGGCGCAAATGTTGGGCAACGGGCGCAAATGTTGGGCAACGGGCGCAAATGTTTTCCAACGGGCGCAAATGTTGGGCAACGGACACAAATGTTGGCCAACGGGCGCAAATGTTGGCAACTGGCGCAAATGTTGGCCAACTGGCGCAAATGTTGGCCAACGGGCGCAAATGTTGGCCAACGGGCGCAAATGTTGGCAACGGGCGCAAATGTTGGCAACGGGCGCAAATGTGGCCAATGGGCGCAAATGTTGGCCAACGGGCGCAAATGCTGGCAACGGGCGCAAATGTTGGCAACGGGCGCAAGTGTTGGCAAATGGGCGCAAATGTTGGCTAACGGGCGCAAATGTTGGCCAATGGGCGCAAATGTTGGCCAACGGGCGCAAATGTTGGCCAACGGGCGCAAATGATTTCCAACGGGCGCAAATGTTGGGCAACGGATGCAAATGTTGGCCAACGGGTGCAAATGTTGGCAACGGGCGCAAATGTTGGCCAACGGGTGCAAATGTTGGCCAACGGGCGCAAATGTTGGCCAACGGGCGCAAATGTTTGGCAACGGGTGTACATGTTTGCCAACGGGTGCGCAAATGTTGGCCAACGGGCGCTAATGTTGGCCAACGGGTGCAAATTTATGCCAACGGGCACAAATGTTGGCGCAAATGTTGGCAACGGGCGCAAATGTTGGCAACGGGTGCAAATGCGGCCAACGGGCGCAAATGTTGGCCAACGGGCGCAAATGTTGGCAACTGGCGCAAATGTTGGCAACGGGCGCAAATGTTGGCCAACGGTGCAAATGTTGGCCAACGGGCGCAAATGTTGACCAACGGGTGCAAATGTTTGGCAACGGGTGTACATGTTTGGCAACGGGTGCGCAAATGTTGGCCAACGGGCGCTAATGTTGGCCAACGGGTGCAAATTTATGCCAACGGGCACAAATGTTGGCGCAAATGTTGGCAACGGGCGCAAATGTTGGCAACTGGCGCAAATGTTGGCAACTGGTGCAAATGTTGGCCAACGGGCGCAACGGTCGCTAATGTTGGCCAATGGGCGCAAATGTTTTTTCCACCCGTAGCTAGGGAGCTGTACTGTTATAAATAATAGTGGAAAAAAACTTTGTCGTCATCCGCATCAAAAGAATTGTTCGTAAATGCTTAGCTTATTGCGGCGACATTTCGTCCCTGTGGGACAGCATTTCATGCACTGTACAATCCCTTATCCTATACTTCATCTAGTTTTGTACAGTGAAATCTCACTTGCCTTGAGTTTAAAGATATTTTCTGTGCAGTACAATATGAAAAAAACATTTTGCAATTATTCTACACAATTTCCTTGGTGGGCCATGCAATTCCATGTTAATGGGACAACTGCGATTATCTTAGTAAATGATGGGGAATGTGATTATCTAAAATCTCTTAATGGAGATGGGAAAATAGCTTCATTAGTGAAAAGACCCACTTGATCTCAACTGAGTCCATCATTAGAAAGACACTACGCACTTCACACAACTGATCTCTGATAGGACGAAGCTCATTGTACTAAATACAACGAGTTGTTTATTGGAAATTGTTGCATTATTGTACACTTTATACTAAGGATTGATCTAAGTTATCATATAGCAATGTTGATTAGCATTATCGTCAGGACTTGTTCACTCTCTCTCTCTCTACTGCTCATCTCTGTTTCGTCTCATCAATACATCAATCAATCCACATTAACTGAGGGATTTTTCCTTATAGAGATCTGCATTGTATTCATCAGCCCATCAACCACCTTTATAATTTGGGAAACAGTTACTGCAAGCATGTGATTTAAACCTATATATATTTCTCTTTTGACAAACATTGGTAAGAAAGAACCTGATTCTAAAATACATGAATTCTTTGCTTTCAATAGAGTCATGCAAAATCTCTCTCATATTTTCATCACTTTGGAGAGGTTTTACACAGACTTGATTCTGACAGGTTCCTTATCACTACCTTATCTGTTTTTGGAATAACTTCATGCATAAAAGATTGGCTTATTGAATTCTGGACTGTTGGAGCTTCAGAAATGTCTATCAAAAGCTTCAGAGCTGTGAAAACTGGCACTTTAAAGCCTCAGAGTTGGAAACCATTTTTTTAAATAGCCTCCCCACTGCTCAGATATAGCCTGAAACTAAGTTTGGAAAGTATGATTGAAAGCAACTTTGAAAAGTAATTTTTCAAGTGATTTTGCAAAGAAACTTGCTCAGTATCTAGACATAAAAATTAACTTGGAATCAAGTTTTAAAAGAAATAGAATGGAGGTAATGTACCTACTACATAAACTTTTATGAGTTTCTTGCAGTTTGTAAGAAGTCAACTGTTCGTAAGCATTACAGAATATATCTGCGCAAGCTGTAGGGAATTTTAAAGAAAGTGTCATAAGGCATACTGATTACTGAAATAAAAAAGTACCAATCAAACTCTTTTTGATTTGCTCACTACCATAATGCCTGACCATTTTAGTAGTTGCAAGTGAAATCTTGTTCCAGGCTGACTTTATCTGAGTGAATATTAGCCAGAATTATACATGTGCACATGCAACGTGGTTTCTTGCAATTTGTAAGAAGTCAACTGTTCGTAAGCATTACAGAATATATCTGCGCAAGCTGTAGGGAATTTTAAAGAAAGTGTCATAAGGCATACTGATTACTGAAATAAAAAAGTAACAATCAAACTCTTTTTGATTTGCTCACTACCATAATGCCTGACCATTTTAGTAGTTGCAAGTGAAATCTTGTTCCAGGCTGACTTTATCTGAGTGAATATTAGCTGGAATTATACATGTGCACATGCAACGTGGTTTCTTGCAATTTGTAAGAAGTCAACTGTTCGTAAGCATTACAGAATATATCTGCGCAAGCTGTAGGGAATTTTAAAGAAAGTGTCATAAGGCATTCTGATTACTGAAATAAAAGTACCAATCAAACTCTTTTTGATTTGCTCACTACCATAATGCCTGACCATTTTAGTAGTTGCAAGTGAAATCTTGTTCCAGGCTGACTTTATCTGAGTGAATATTAGCCAGAATTATACATGTGCACATGCAACGTGGTTTCTTGCATTTTGTCAGAAGTCAACTGTTCGTAAGCATTACAGAATATATCTGCGCAAGCTGTAGGGAATTTTAAAGAAAGTGTCATAAGGCATACTGATTACTGAAATAAAAAAGTACCAATCAAACTCTTTTTGATTTGCTCACTACCATAATGCCTGACCATTTTAGTAGTTGCAAGTGAAATCTTGTTCCAGGCTGACTTTATCTGAGTGAATATTAGCTAGAATTATACATGTGCACATGCAACGTGGTATCTTGCAATTTGTAAGAAGTCAACTGTTCGTAAGCATTACAGAATATATCTGCGCAAGCTGTAGGGAATTTTAAAGAAAGTGTCATAAGGCATACTGATTACTGAAGTAAAAAAGTACCAATCAAACTCTTTTTGATTTGCTCACTACCACAATGCCTGACCATTTTAGTAGTTGCAAGTGAAATCTTGTTCCAGGCTGACTTTATCTGAGTGAATATTAGCCAGAATTATACATGAGCACATGCAACGTGGTTTCTTGCAATTTGTAAGAAGTCAACTGTTCGTAAGCATTACAGAATATATCTGCGCAAGCTGTAGGGAATTTTAAAGAAAGTTTCATAAGGCATACTGATTACTGAAATAAAAAGGAACCAATCAAACTCTTATTTGATTTGCTCACTACCATAATGCCTGACCATTTTAGTAGTTGCAACAGCTATTATGCATTTTACACCAACAATAGAAATATGGTGTTGGCAACAGCTTCCTATTGTCCCCTGTAAATGCAATGTCACTACAAGGCAAGTCATAAAGCAACATCTTGAGGGCATCAGAGATATATTACAGATGTCTGCAGTATCCTTGCTGACAAATGTGGCATTATAGTTCCGGGTTCATTCTGAGTTCTCCGATGAGTAACCCAGTACTTTGAGATAATTAACATCTTGGATACCATTGGGTGAATTACTTCGGTCCAACCATCTGGCATACATGCCACTATACACATCATCATGAATGCATGTGACTACAAGAAGTGAAGATATGCAGTGTGTTATAACAAATTAACTTTTATGTAACCAGCTCAAATCATCTGGACAAGGTTGTCTTTGTGACTGATCTTGGAACAACTTCTGGTCATGTAAGTCACTCATTCATTTCTTTTACGCTCCCTTGGTAATTGCAAGCTGATTTTTCAAGCTGAGTTGCTGGAAAAGTGTGGGAGTAATCCTTGTCTCTTGTGAGATTACTGGTGCTTCTTTGGTCATCAGACACCATCAATAAAAGCCAAAGAAACTGAAGCAACGACTGCCAACTTTCATAAACCAGCCTGTTATCACTGACGTCTAAGTGTGATAACATTTGCGTCTCACAATTCTGTGCAGAAACCCTCTTGGTAACTTGCAAACTATTCTTCCTGTTTATAAAAAATATTTTCGTGGCAAGCAGTCAGATATGGTTTATCACCAGCATTGACAGAATAATCAAGGAAAATATGGCAGTACCTTAAGAGTCAATTTTTAGTCTTGCAGTTAATATTTCAGTCATCATCATGTTTTCTGAGACTATAATGTGATTCCCAAGCAATTTTAGGATCTTTAGCTCAGTAATTGGGACTTTTTCTGGGATTAATGTTAATTACTCAAGTTGGCAAAGTTTTAGCTGTTTCTCATCATCAATTAGAAAAAAAACATCTCCCATGCTAAGAAAATCTTCTCACATATTGCATCTCCCGGCCTCGGCAGTCTGTCTATCAGTTTTAAAATCCAGTCAAAAAGAATTTCCTGATCTCTCCGGCATTTATTTATTTCAACATTTTCTGTATGTCTGGCTGTATATGAATCAATTTCTCTCTGTCTCTTCATGTGCCATATGTCCTTCATCTAGCATTGAACCTTCACCATAACATCCAGCACATTTGCTCTATCAGCCACACATTCAATCAACCTGTTATGTCTTTTGGCTAATATGACAGCTTAATTTCCTTAATAGCCAAGTTAACCACCTCCTGATGGCTCAATAAATACTTGTGGCTCTACTCACGACATCCTTATGCCACTCAGATTATAATTAAACCACAAATAAAAACATGGACATGTCATTGGACATCCATAACATCATTGGAAACAAAATATCATGAAAAGGATGATATTTCTCCTTGCATAAAGCATGCCATTTATGAAGTCAAATACCTAGCCTTGTATTTAACATGAGCAATATTACGTGCTGCAGCTTGTAGGCTAATTTCGTGATGGCATAATAGTAGTTAAATTTCAATGCTTTTGTTGTTGCAATCGTTTTTGTAATCTGACATTTAAATTGAATCTGCAAGTCAAACATTACAAAAGGCTACACTATGTATTTACTTACAATCCTACTTCACCCAAAGGTATTATCTGAAAGCGCTGGGTTACTCATATATTGAACTTATGAAGAACCCAGAACCCTAATGCAGCATTTGTCAGCAAGGGGATCCCGCCTACATCCATCACATCTCAGATGCCTTCAGGTTGTCTCCTGTGTTTATGACTTGTCTTGTAGTGACATTTGCATTTACAGGGGACAAATTGTTGGCAGCGCAATATTTTTATTGCTAGTGTAAAGCACATGGTAGGTCATGTCTGGCATGCTGACTGTCCTTGTCTGTCATCAACAGCTTTTGAAAAGCTAGCACGTTGAGAAAAACTCAATTCTGGCCTACAGTCAGTATTATGCGCTGCTTTGATGAACAGGGACAGAAATTCTTTGTAAATTCTCAAAAGGGGCCATGTCGACAGTGAATGCCTGTCAGCATATATGGATATAGGGCATTTATAAAAATATATACAACATTTTACTTTTTAAGGAAAGTGTCGTACTTAACACAGCTTTCTGACTCTCTCTTTCACACACACAATAGATCTACCCCTCTCACTCTCTTTCTAGAACATTGCTTAAATGGAGGAAGTATTACCCAAGTGTCAAGGAAGCGTGCCTCCGGTACTATGGAGGATGTGTTGCAGACAAGAGTAATAACACAATCCCAAACTGAGATGAATTGCATGCAGCAAGCAAACACTAATCAATCTTTTGGTACTTGTATGGTACAGGAAACCTATTTTAACTGCATCAACTTCATTTGGTAAATACCAAATTAACACCAAACCTCGCTAAGGTCACTCAATAGATGAGAATGAGATGATATTGAAACGAGACCTGGCTGGCAATAAACGGAGGCATGTCAACTGGTCGATGAGGGAGATATAGTCCGTGATCCAAAGGACGGTGCTCACTTAAATCCCTCAAGAGCACTAAACAGCATTTGAGCTGATGAAAAGGAGCAGTAAAGGACGGGAGTTAGCTGCAGAGCACTTCTGGTCCTTAAACTTGAGTGCCATCACCGTAATGTTAATGTGGCCCTCTACTTTTCAACCTGCCCTAGTGAAAGGGATTATTTATTGGGCATTGGATTACGCAGATCATATAAGACTCAGCTACAGGAGCATTTGGTGCACCTGCACCATAAAACTCTCACTAAGTTTCAAGACCTTGGGGGTCCTCAAAGAAAGCAAGAGGGTATCTCAGTTGCTGCAGCAATGACATTCAGTAATATTATCCAAACAAACAAAAACTCATCGTGGACATCTGTAGGAATTGTAATGTACTCAAGACGTTTTTAGATCACCATCAGCAGACTAAGCAAATTGAAGTGATGAAGTAGTCTTTGTCACAAAAAAAGTCGACAGCAAACCATGCTAGATTCATCATGGGGTTGCAACTTACCAGGCAGGGACTATAGGAAATCCGCCTGTACGTCTGATTTTGTCTACAACTTCAAAAGAACATTGTGAAAAGTGCCTAAGATGTCTGCCAATCCATGCTAATTCATCAGGAAACCTTAGGGTTGAAAAGCTAACAATAAATTCAGTGTGCAGTTGATTGCAAATTGTTGGTGGGCATGATCAAGCAGTGCTCAGGGAGAATCATTATGCAGTAATGCAGAAGAATCAATTTTCCCGCAAGACAGTTGGTCTGTTGAACAAGTTGCTCTCTCAACAAGTCGGCACCATGCCGCACCAAAGTAGCCTTTTGCTATAAAGTGGCTCTTTTCATGATAATTCTGGGATGTCCACTTTCATGCTTAGTTGGTCAAGCCAAACACATCTGGATCAATACTCAGGCCATATCCGAGCCATTCCAGTCACCACTAAATGTATTCCGTGTTCCCACAGTGCACGGCCCACTGGCCATTTGCTGATCACTAAAAGGCAGTACAGGCGCCAAAGTGGGCACCCAAAAGGACAGTGCAGACAAAGGTGAAGATAAGACTTGGAACAAATTACCGGGAAAAAGTTAGAATAGTCAGGATCAGTGAAACTATACTATAGCGAACTGTAGGGATATAGGTATAATTCAACCTTATGATCTTTTGTGACATTTCAGATTGTTTGTTCAGAAGGAATAAATTTTTCCAAAAATGATGTTTGATAACAAAACAAGAGAATGACAGCCGATGAAAGACTATGTTGCATACAAAATGTCCAATTCATTTATTCCTTCGAATTTTTTTTCGACCTTGGAAGCTATCTTCAAGTTGATCACATCTTTCACTTTAGTAGCCATATTTTAAGAATTGTGTACAATTAATCTATAATTAGCTAAGGATATAACAATGCAGTTTGCAGTTTGCAGATAAGTTTCTAAAGAGATTGAGTGATAGGGGTTTTCTGGCCTGAGAATTTAATTTGGTAGGGTGTAAAACCAAGAAGGACCATGTGTTGAAGCCAGGTGCACTTGTTCCTCAGGATGACAAGACCCAGGCTTTGTCCAAAGCCAGTCAACATTGTGCTAGATTGAGTGAAGAAAGGCTCACGAATGTTTAATGCAACCCTCATCCACTTTGGAAAATGTGTTTAACAATAGTTTAATCACACAATCTCAAGCTGAGTCTTTTTTATCTCGATGATTGATTACTGCCTGCAAACACCAATCAATCTTGTGGTATTTGTTAAGGGAACCTAGTCATTGTGAACTTCATTGGATTTATTCTCTAGTAGTGATAGTTAATGGATGAAAAATAAAGAAGTCACACTACAAATGAGAACGAGTTAGCAAAAAAGATAGGCATGTCACCTGGTCAATGAGGGAGATTTAGTCCCCTCAAAAAGACTTTAATCCTAAGGATGGTGCTCACTTTAATCCCTCACGGGCACTAAACAGAATTTGAGCTGACGACAAGGAGCAGTAAAGGACGGGAGGTAGTGGAAGAGCACTTCTGGTCCTTAAACTTGAGTGTCATCACCCTTATGTTAATGTGGCCCTCTACTTTACAACCTGCCCTAGTGCAAGGGATTATTGATTGGGCGTTAAATTATATCTGAGACTCAGCTACGGGAACATTTGGTTCACCTACAACTGTCCAACCTAAAACTCTAGTTTCAAGACTTCGTGGGTCCTCAAAGAAAGCATGAGGGCATCTCAGTTTATTTTGCTGTAGCAATGACCGTCAGCAATATTATTAAAACAAACAAAAACTCTTCATGCACATCTATTGGCCATGCACGTACTCAGATGTTTTTTAGGAACTATATTAGACAGAGAAAAGCAAAGACCAAGTGTGCTATTTAAGTGTGGTCAAATGTGATACATTTTTAATCTTTGTTTTAACCTGTTTTTATTGTTTTACTGGGCCAGGTGAAAAACTCAGTCTGTTGGGATCCTGTTACCCAGCCAAAATATTTTTGAAAAAAAAAAATATATATATAATAGCTCACCATTGGCAGTCCAAGCGAAAGGAAGTGATGACATACTCTTTGTCACAAAAAACACGTTGGCAACAAGCCATGCTGGATTCATCATGGGGTTGCCAGGCAGGGACTAAAGGAAAGCCGCCTGTATGTCTGATTGTGCTACGAACTCCAAAGAACATTGTGAAACCTGCCTCAGATGTCATTGAGAAACCTTAGGGTTGAAAAGCTTGCAATAAATTCAGCGTGCAGTTGATTACAAATTGTTGATGTGCATGAGCGAGCAGTGCTCAGTGAGAGTGAGGAAATGCAGAAGAGTCAATTTGCCCCAAGACAGTTGGTTCACTGCACAAGTTGCCCTTTGAACAAGTCGGCATCAAAGTGGCCTTTTGCCATAAAGCGGCACTCTTCATGATAAATCTGGGATATCCACTTTCACGCCTAGTCAGTTTGACCAAACACATCCGGATCAATACTCCGGCCATATCCGAGCCTTTCCAGTCACCACTAAATGTATTCCGTGTTCCCACTGAGCTCGGCCCACTGGCCATTTGCTGATCACTAAAAGGCAGTACAGGCGCTAAGGGCGGCACCAAAAGGGACAACTCACAGAATGGGTCTGGGCAAGATTTAGTAGAAGTAAAGTAACAAATACCTGGAATAAGTATGGTTTGCAAAGTGAAACTTAAAGGAGCTACCAATAGTTTAAAAGTAGATATTTGTGGATACGCATTTGCTGCTGTATTGGTGTAGTGTGTCTGTAACAACTATATTCACATTTTCAAACAACTATCTCTCCCCCAGCATCTCTATTCAAGGTCGTATCTGTTATTGATAAAGAAAGATTAGTTGAATTATTAAGCCTGTTATAGTAAATCTCAATTAAAAGTTTTTGATATGTTTCTCAATTTTTAAATTTGTGGATTAAGAGACAGCCTGCTAAGCAGAGTTTAGCCTTTTCGGTATTTTTGTATAATTAAGCATTTTTTGTAAAATTGCAATGCTTCTCTGAGAATTCTATGATCAATATCTTTGTCAAACGCTTATGAGACATAATATTATAGTCTTCTAATATTTTCACTATCTGAGCCCGTTATTATTCCTTCTATTTTCCGTGCAAGTGTGGAGATGATTGAGATAGACAAGGTTGCAGTCACAGTTTAGATCGGAAATGACAGATTTGGGCATCACTAGTGACACACTGCACAGGGCTTAACACTTTCACCATCCATGGCAGCAGTGTAGCTTTTAGTAAAATTGCTTATGACAGAAGCTCTTTCACAGTACATAGGATAATGTACTGCCTTATAGAACTGTAGGGCAATGTATTATGTCATATGAAATCATAATAATGTTCAGCGTCCACAGCTGAATATACATGGTCATAAGTAGAAGTGTATTTCCAGAAATACTGTTTTGGAAAATAGGTTTATTGCTGTACATCCACGAAATTAAACTTTTATGAATAATTTTGAACATACATATGTAATTGAGGAATGATATTTCTTAAACCCGAACTTGTTGGATATCTTTATATTTCATTTGTCCAAATTCATGATTTGATGTACCAGCATCAAGCTGGGGAGTTGCTGCGAGCTTGTAAAAATTGTGTAAAAACTGCCAATTATTTCCCTGACCTTGAGAGTTATCTTGAAGTTGATTCCAATCGAAGTTGATCAAATATGTTATGTTTTTGTCATGTTTAGGATGATATAATGAACTTTGTCCGAATTGAAATACAAACAGACTGTTCCTAAGGAAGACTGTCTGCATGGGTGGCTTACTCTCTGCCTGTAGTAGTCACTTAACATTGATTATCATTTGCCCTTGGCGGTGGAAGCTCTTGTCTGCTTTGGAAGAAGAGTTCCACAACAATTTAATCACACGACGTTGAACTATGCAAACTTTATCGAAGTGATAAATTGGACACTGCAAACGCTTGTAATCAATCTTGTGGTATTTTTATACGGAAACCCAGCAAGTGTCATCTTCATTTGGTAAATATCTCAATATTTCACTATTAGTGTTAGTAGGTGTTGAAAATTCTTCCAGAATGCACACTACAAATGAGACTTATGCGACATCTTACAAGCAATGTCACATGCACAGTAGGGTGGGCTGAAAAAAACTTTTTTTGGAAATTCAATATGCCAGTGGTATAGAAAGTTGGCTATGGCCAAAAAATGAAAATTGGTGCAAAAAAAATTTTGTGGGACGTGACTTGTGCCGGGCCACTCCGGCTTTTATGAAAATGCATATTTTCAGCCATTTTGCATGCTTTTTTAGACCATTTTTTGGCCTGAGTCAGCTTCCTTGGTTTCAGAAGGCTCAATGGCATACTTAAATCTTCTTTGAAGGCCATTTTGGATATGAAACACCGTAAACAGGTTGCTTATATTTAAGATATAGCCATTTCTGGGTACATGTTGGGTATCAGGATTTGGCTTTTTTTGTTAAAAATTGCCCGAAAAAATTGAAAATATCGGAATTGACCCAACAAAAAATGATTCCAAGGGAATTGTAATTACTCCAAGTCGTCCCTAACACCCTAAAAAACACTTTCAGCGCACTACCTGCATGAATTTGTGGTTTCAGGGACAGGTATAGGGGCAATTCCGTAAAGTCAGATTTACAGATTTGACACTTTAACAGCTTGTGTAGCCCTACAATTACACCCCATTTATTTCATTGTTAAATAGGGATGAGACCAGGTATTAGGGGTATCAGACAAGCCATCAACCAAAGCTCCAAGTGCAATAGGAGCTAAGCTACAAGGCAAAATGTCATCATGTCGAACATACGGCGCGCGAGTACATCCGACAACTTGGAGACAAGATGACATTTCACCTTGTAGCTCAGCTCCTATTGCACTTGGAGCTTTGGTTGTTGGCTTGTCTGATACCCCTAATACCTGGCCTCATGTCTATTTAACGATGAAATAACTGAGGTGTAATTGTAGGGCTACAAAAGCAGTTAAAGCGTCAAAATCTGTAAATCTGACTTTACGGAATTGCCCCTATACCGGTCCCTGAAACCACAAATTCATGCAGGTAGTGCGCTGAAAGTGTTTTTTAGGGTGTTAGGGAGGACTCGGGGTAATTGCAATTCCCTTGGAATCATTTTTTGTTGGGTCAATTCCGATATTTTCAATTTTTTCGGGCAATTTTTAGCAAAAAAAAACCAAATCCTGATTCCCAACATGTACCCAGAAATGGCTATATCTTAAATATAAGCAACCTGTTTATGGTGTTTCATATCCAAAATGGCCTTCAAAGAAGATTTAAGTATGCCATTGAGCCTTCTGAAACCAAGGAAGCTGACTCAGGCCAAAAAATGGTCTAAAAAAGCATGCGAAATGGCTGAAAATATGCATTTTCATAAAAGCCGGAGTGGCCCGACACAAGTCGCGTCCCACAAATTTTTTTTTGCACCAATTTTCATTTTTTGGCCATAGCCAACTTTCTATACCACTGGCATATTGAATTTCCAAAAAAAGTTTTTTTCAGCCCACCCTAATGCACAGGCACTATGCTATTGAGTCCTGGTGTCCAATTAACTTAGTCATTTTTGTCAAATTGAAGACAGCAGATTCTTAGACTTGGCTTAAGAATGCTTTTAACCCAAAACTACAACATGTATTACAGAAAAGGAAGGACCAAGTATGCTTTAATATAGCTCACCGTAGGTACGCAACGGAAAATGAAATGATGAAGTAGCGTTTGTCACATGCGACAAGTTGGTGACATGCCATGCTGAATTCATCATAGAGTTGCCAGGCAGGGACAAAAGGAAAGTCGTCTGTACATCTGATTGTGCTTACAACTCCTAAAGAACATTGTGAAAAGTGCCTTAGATGTCTGCAAAGCCATGCTAATTCATTGGGAAACCTTAGGGTTGAAAAGCTTGCAATAAGTCCAGCGTGCATTTGATTACAAATAGTTGGTGGGCATGAGCGAGCAGTGCTCAGTGAGAATGCAGTAATGCAGAAGAGTCAATTTGCCTGCAAGACAGTTGGTCCGCTGAACAAGTTGCCCTCTGAACAAGTCGACACCAAAGTGGCCTTTTGCCGTAAAGTGGCACTCTTCATGATAAATCTCGGATATCCACTTTCACGGCTAGTTTATTTGGGCAAACGCATCCAGATCAATACACAGGCCATATCCGAGCCATTCCAGTCACTACTAAATGTTCCCACTGCATTTAGCCCACCAGCCATTTGCAGATTGCTAAAAGGTAGAACTGGCACAGAAGTTGGCATCCAAAAGGACAGCTCAGACTAAGGGTCCTGACAAGGTTTGGAACAAATACCTGGAATAACTGTAGTAATGGCCAGTGAAAATCAGAAAACTAGCCTATAGCATATTTGTACATAATACGTAAGAATAAGCTATTGATGTTGTTTAACAGTGTATTTACTTTTTTGCTCTGCGATTGCATGTTATTTCTGAATGGTCTCTGAAGAGAGTAAAAATTTTGTTTCTCGGCTTCTGACACAGTAAAACTTTGGATGAGAGAAAAAACATAATTTTATGTAGTGCTTCTTGTTATAAACGGTATCATTATGTGTCGTCATATCATCTGTATCAGAACACAAATTACTCCTTCAATTTTTCTTTATGAATGTTGATGTCATTCAGAAAAAATAAGGTTGCTGTCAAAATTCAGATGGAAAATGACAGATTACAGAATCACTTATGCACAGGGCTTGACACTTCCACCATCCATGACAGCATTGTGGCTTTTAGTAAAATTGCTGATGACAGAGGCTGTTTCAAAGCAGAGGACAATGTACTGCCTTACAGAACTTCGTAACTTGTATTGTGTTAAATGAAGCCATAGTAATAGCTGGAGGACTAAAATATGTGGATTACAATAGAAGTCTATTTCTAGAAATACTGTATGGGAAACAGGTATTGTTCCACAGCCAGTACATAGCATAGAATATGGACTTACAGCACATTAAGTGATACATCATATTATATGAAACCATAGTCGCTGGTTGTGCTGCAGAATATATGTAAGCTAAAATGGATGTCTATTTCCCGAATACGGTATGGGAAATAGGTAATTAGCGAGAATTCAATAAAAATATTCTGTAGCATTTGATAGTATGACGTTCAGAAGTAAAACTTCTCAAAACCAAAACTTGTGGGATATTCTATAAGCACAACAAGAGGAAAACATTCTCTTTGCGACTGTGCAATCAATGTATACAAATATGCAACTGAGTAGTTGCTTCGAACTTGCTCGTTAAGATTACCACTTAAGTTATCTTAATGTTGATCACTCTTGTCAATTTTGTTGTCATGTTTAAGCTCATGTAGTATACTTTATTTAAGATGGAAATTACGAAAATATTTACAGAAGGTTTAAGAGCAAACTTGTCTATGAAAGTTATCCGAATGCTCTCTGTCTGTAGGAGTCATATTACATTTTATAACTTATCATCTGTCCTTTTCAAGGTTTATTAAATATGATATTATAGGTCTTGAGGATATGACATTATGACAAGTCAGTTTGCACATGAGCTGCTAAAGACAGTGAGTGATTGGGGTTGGTGTTTTGTAATTTTGCACCAGGGCTTAGAACTAAGAAGGTATATATGTATAATATTGAATGCCTGATGCACTTGTGCCAAAGGATGACATGCTTTGAATCAAACCAGTTTGCTCCCAGTGTACCATGAAGCTAAACTCCGCTTTCAGAGTTGGTACCAGATGTACATTCTTCATTTCAACCAAACTACTGACACTTTGGATTTTGCAGTCATCACACACCATCACTAAAAGCCAAGGAAAATCATCTTCTGTCTGTCAAGTTTCTTTAGTTTTTCATTTGTCTCTTCTTGCAGAAGTCAGTTAATGAGGCATTCTGCTGTTTGCAGGAAATATTCGGAACGGAGAAAATACCAGTTACGAAGAATGCTCGGAAGCTTTGACTTTCAAAACTTTTGTGACATGAATGCTTAATTTTTAAAAACCTCATTATCCTGACTTTCAAAAGGTTATGGAAATCCAAAAACATAACGACAAGTTTTTGCTGTCGAAGAATACTGATCTGCCATCTTCAAAGATAATGAAAAACAACTATCACAGATAAAAAATTAAGAAAATGTATTTGACGCTACATCCAGGATGGTGAATCCAATCATTCTGTTTTAAATAAAATTAGTATTGTAGTCAATGCAGATACATGTTTTGAAGTATCCTTCATGCTCGCTTCCCTTTAACCTTGTTTTCTAATTCTGGAAGTCATGCATGTCCCAATTAGATTTATGTTTTGTGACAACGATGGCATTGGAAACAAGGTACTGAAAGGTGTAAAGATTAGATTTCTTACTTCATGGACTATTGAATTACTAAACTTTATAAGGTGTTTACACCGTGAATTTCTAAATTATGGCTTTGTGATCTCATCACTTTGATATCACAAGCACTTAATTGGCCAAATCAAGAATTATAGTGACATTACAGTACACCTTCCAATTAGGGCATTGCTTCAATTTCTGTCAATTTATCATCCATGACCTAATATGACGTTGCCTTACTGAATCTCATTAACCTATCTTCTAATTATGGAATTGCTGTGGAAATTACTAATTATAATTAAAAGAACTCGAAAGAAGATAAGACAAGATGGAATGATATTAAGATTTGAGGAGATGAAATATGAATTTTGATTGTAAGAATCATCTCGAATCCAACCAATGACAGTCTGGTTTGATATCTTGAGCAATCTCGATTAAAGAAAATTAGAAAAACAGGAAGGCAACCTTGGTTTAGTCTAGTGATATTGCATGGAAATTCACTTATCCCTAGAAGCATGACAAATAGTCAAATGTCAACAGCTGTCAATTAAGACAAGAAGAAAAGATATTCAAAAATCCAGTCTTAGTCAACAATGAGAAGTAGAATTCTGTGTTTCTAATTTAAAATCAAACAGAGAAAACTAAAAAAGCAAATTGAGAGAAATGTAATTAATTCTTTTATTTTCATGATGTGCCCTTCCTGACCTCCCATATCTCCTAACTGTCCCTCGACATCAAAATACATTATTCATGTTAAAATATACATCTGCGAATTGACAAGTAGCCAATTCCAAAAAAAGTGGACATTTTCTACACAGGCATTGTAATTTCTTACAAAAAGCTGACATTGCTAAACGCATCCTGTATACAATACATACAAGGTTGGAAACTCCCTCAAGATTCCTGGTTTGAGAATTCCTGCTGTAATGCTGTCTCAAGCAAGAGCATGAATTCTCAAACCAGGAGTTGCCAACCTTGTATATAAATTCAATAAGTGCATGCAGTGACAAGCTCTTTTCTCAAAATGATTGTAATGCCTGTGATTTTCTATATCATATAAGTAAACTATACCTTTTTGTCTGGGGTTGTATAATGTATCTGTGTTGACTGTTGTTGTCGTGCAAAATACAACAAAAGGTGTATACACTACAAGTAATGCTCGATGACTAGATAAAGGCTGCAAGATAAAAAATGTGTAAGGGAAATATGAATAGTCATGTGTAATATACATGTTATGCACTAATATGCATTGAATTTATTTTATTTTGTTTACTGTAATAAGTCTTTATATTATTCAATGCATGTGAGCTGCAGCCTGAAGGTAATGAAGCAAAACAGATTAAATGCATTCGATTAATTGGAAAGTCATTTTTCTGCCCTCAAAATTAATCACCTCATCAAATTAAAATCTCAGAATGAAATAAGAGTCTTTGAAGAACAAGCACGGATAGGAATTACTCTTTTTAGCAAATTTCGATGAAGTAATTATATTCAAATCAGGAGATTTTGGTAAACATTTTGGCCAAAATACACTGTAAAACCAGCTTCATCTAATTAATGGTAACTACCATAATGAATTCAGACATATGCCATTTTACAGGAGAAAACTGTAGTTTTACGGCAGGTATCATTGTTTTAATGACAACAATCTTTAGTCTTTGATACTTTTAACTTATCACTTACTTTAATTTAGCAAAACCTATTTGGTGTCATTGTCAAGCATTTGAACTGTTGAAGAGACACAAAGTTCTGTTGGCCTACCAGTTAAATTTTTAGATGCATGTAATGGCACTCGTAAGATATATGTGAATTTATTATTTATTTCTCTCCAACAATGATAGAATTTCTTTGGCTCAAATTTGCTGTGTGGCTCAAAATACAGTATTAGGAACAATACAACCAATATCGTGTCACTAGTGAATGTGTTTGAATAGATCTTCTTGTTGAATTTCTTGCTACTCTTGCGGTTGGTGATAGCTACAGAGTACAGAACTCCTTCTTAGAATTTCTTGCTACTCTTGCGGTTGGTGACAGCTACAGAGTACAGAACTCCTTCTTAGAATTTCTTGCTACTCTTGCGGTTGGTGACAGCTACAGAGTACAGAACTCCTTCTTAGAATTTCTTGCTACTCTTGCGGTTGGTAACAGCTACTGAGTACAGACACAAGGCATCAATTGGCCGACATCAGACAAGAATGAATGAGGGACTAATTGCAATATTTTTATCATGGTTTTTCATTCCCTCCGTTTCTTGGTACCAACACAGGTTTGATTGTTAGTGTCAGGGAAACCAGCAGGTGGTGCTAAATGTAATGGAAAAAGGTGCATGGAAAGTTTGTCAATGGAAGAATTTTTAGTGTGAATAGTTTGGTGGAGAGAGCTCGGATGTCATACAAAAGGATTGGAGTTTGCTTCCTGACTACTAAATGGATTAGTAAATGTCATTATGTACGTAGTGATAATGGTTGTTCTATAATATTGAAAATTTTCTTATGAAGTAAATCCATCACTTCTACAATATACGTAGATGTTCTAAGATACATAAGAACCCTGATGATAATGGTTGTTCTATTATTATCATAAATAAGATTCTGTTGCAATTCAGGTATCTCTTATGGTATGTACATGTACTATACATTGCATATATATTTCTATATAATGTGCCATGAATGAGTGATGTATTTTTCTAATCACTGAAGGCAACAATTAATGAAGTGAGCTACAGATGGACTCATCTAGATCAGCTACAGCATTAATATATTGGTCGTTAATTCATCAGATCAGTTTCATATCAAGGTGTGCTCCCCTGTCAACAAAGATATTTTCTAATTGCATAATTACTTTATTGGTTTGCTTGGCTATGACAAGCTACAAAAATATAACATTTGGGCAGTCAGGAGCCACTGAAAATTGAGGAATCCGATAAACTGCAGGGCAGCCATCTTGTTCAGGCGCCAGTTCATGGCCCTGAAGCAGGGACAAGATAAGACAAAAGCCATGTGACAGCAGAGGAGCTTTTCACATCAAAATCATGAATACTTTGCCAGAAAAAGATAATAATGCCATCAATCATTTCTATTCCTGGTTATCATGGCCTTCCTCATTTTGATGATTAGTTTTATCTTATGAAGAAAAATAGATCTCTATTATGGCCACCTTTCTGGCTCCAGGAGAGATTTGGCGATGAGATTGGAAAGATGGTTTTAGAATCCAAATACAGTTTTGAAAGTTTAGTCATTAACTCACCAAAAAAAAAAAAAAGCTGACTAACAGGATACATGATTGGTGAGCTATAGTTTGTCACGTCAAGCAGAGGACAGACGTTTTGCCAGATATTTCAGCAACCACAAACCCCACAGGGAAAATACACATACCTTTGTATAGCCTAGCTCTTTTGTAACATGAATATCACTTTTTTGTGATGCTTTGGTGGCAGTCCAATTTAGCAAAATGTGGACATTTATGATGTTGCCAATATGACACACAATGGGTGGTGACGTCACAAAAATGCACCATAGCGCCACCACAGACTTAGTTCTAGTCAAATTTGCATCAGCAAAAGCACCAATGTCATTGTGTTGGTTTTTATGAACCTTAGAACAATGCTAGATTTCTGTCTCAATGCTTGACGTGACAAACTGTATACATGTAACTGCTATGTCTGACATTGCAACATTACAACTGTGTGAAGTAATGTCAAGACATGATGTAACCTTGCGCTGTTGTGGTAATGTTGCGACAACATTGTGAAAAAATGTCAGCTTTGTGTTCACCTTGGGGCAACATCATTTCTGCCATACATTTCTATATGACAACAGATGACCCCTCCACCAATTAGCAACATTTGTTTGTATCGTGTGCCCCTTTGTGTGCTCTTTCTGTACAGAACACTGCCACTATCACATCATTACTGCCAATAGTAATGCTTTGATAGTTATGTTCTTGATTGTAATATTTGTCTATTTCTTCTGCAGGTGAGTTTCTGTTCTGGTTCCTTTTTATTTCCCTCTGGATTAGAAAAATAATATATGAGTACATTTGTAGCATTATAAGTTCAGTAATCAATGCATATTGAGCACACAATGAAGTAATGGGATTTTATTATTACGTCCATGCACTAAATTATATTGTGTTGTTGGTGAAATGTATTTTTAACTGGACATTCTTGCAAGAGGTTGTTTTTTCTGCTCATATTGCTTAATAAAATGTTTCAATTAATTATCATTACTAGAATTTAAAATGGACATTTACACTTACAAATTTACTGTATACATTTACATTCTATAGCTGCCTATATACGACTTGTATCTGTGCATCCATTGATCTGTCAATTTATAGGCCTATATTGATTTATCTATCAATCTGTGATCAGATAGCTATCTGGCAGTAAGTGCCTTGAATTGAAGGCATGTTTTCAGGTGATGCCCATTCAACAGTACACACTTCAATTAGGGCGAGCCAAGAGTTTCTTCCAATTAATCAGGGCATAATCACTTTAAGCTGCAACTCCCAATAAGTGGTTTTTATGCTAATTGCATTGCACGTAAATGGGGAAACTTATTAGCTTATGAAATCTCCCTACACCAAACTGTGACATTTATACCTTAATTAATTGGCAGAACAATGTCAGGAAGTGAAACATGATCATGACAGAAATCTTAATATGCAACTCATCCAAAATAAGTTACTGTGTGTGTATAGTACATGTAGCAAAGACTCTTAACATAAAATGGTGTTCATACCTGATAACTCAAAAGTTGGACTGATAGTACAGTTTCATTATAATTCATGGGAGGGATGGTTAGTTCAGATAGTAGTGCATTGCGTGGGCTGCCACACCCTGCAGCATTTGGCTTTGATACTATGACTATCATTATAGCTCTGTATACAAGCAGGACCTATGCTTCTTGGCAGTTGAGAACATCCAGTTTTATAGAAATATATAAATAAAATAATACCTGATAGTGCTGACGGTTTGCTTTGTATTGTGCTGTATTGTACACACTCTTAAACGCTTTGTAATTTGTCCATGTCAAGCACTTTTTTTATTGAGGTAAATTTAATCACAGATCTAGATAGCAATTTACGTCCCAAAAAGTGCTCAGGTCCGTTACTGCTCCTTTTCCAAGGCCCTTCATTCAGCATTCAAGTGGGTTTAGCAAATAAGGGAAGAGAGTGTCCTAAGTCACTGTCATATAACCACATCTACTATTCCCCAGCCTGTTGAATTAGTGAGATAGATACCTTTTTGGTAGATTGACTCAGCTGCCTTTTTCCCGCCATTGAGATGTGTTTTTGCTTATATAATTTAGTTCCACGCAGGTGAAATATGATAATGCTGTTGTTGTTAATAATTCTATTCTAAAGCTTTTACCAAAATTTCAATGCAACAAGTATCCAATTACATCAACCTCCGTTGTGAGTTCCAAGGAATACAATATAAGATACAATGCAACCAGTATTGTATTACCAGTATTGTATTACGTCTTGTGAATGTGCTGGAATGAGCCCTTTCACCATTCTGGCTACTTTTGTGACTGGTGACAGCCACAGACCCAAAGGCATCAACTGGCCAGCATCACACAGCCAGCAAAGAAAGGCAAAGTGTTTGGTATTTTTCTGTCTGCTTTTGTTCCTTCCGTGTCCTGGTACCAACACAGCTTTGATTGTTAGTGCCAGAGAAAACCAGCAGGTGGTGCTAAATGTAGTGGAAATTGTGAACGAAAAAGTCTGTCCATGAAAGACTTGTTGGAGTGAAGTCTGATGCCAGATACTATGGTGACAGGTCATACAAGAGGACAGACGATTGCTTCAAGTACATTTTTAATGCTTCAGTTAATGCTAAGTTCCACATGTAAGCCCAACCATTTGTCAGCATACAGTCTCTTACAATGTCATGGGTAAATCTATCCATGACTGTATGGCTTAATAGAAAGATCAATACTCCAGATTTTACATTTGATTTTACATATAAATATCCTTGATTAAAATAAATTGGAACAATTTATGGTGTATTAAATGAGATGGTCAACTATAAAAGTGTAACATACCTACTTCAGACTCTTCTATAGAGGAAAATTATTTCATTGGTTGAGCTTTGGCCTAAATGTCTCAAATCTACAGTATAATCTGCAGAAAGGAGATATATAACATGATCGGTAATGCATTTAAACAATTTGTCAAAGATATATTTAAAAGTCACTAAATTATTTTCTAATTCTTGCGATAGTTATAACCGGTTGAGCTACATGTATGTCACAATGCGGTTTATTAAATATTTGTCTATGTTCTGATGAGAATGATCACTAACTCACTCTGGTACTTTATCACCCAAATAGTGCCAATTTACACAAAGAATAAATAGTGTTACTCAGTTTTGCTTGACAAAAGAGACAAATATCTCACATAGTTGGTGGACCTCTAGATTGGATGATATAAGGAACTGCATAGGTCAGCACTTTATCAGAGGCAGTGGTGTGCTCCAGGGAGTCTCCTTATTGCCTCGTTTATCTTTCTCTGTCATAAAGGTGGTTTTTGACACAAGTTCTTGTCTCTCTGCTTAAAATTGTAGTCAGTTTTCCTTAGTGAAAATTGCGTTTCGCAAAAGTTCAGCTTTTCCCCAATTTGGTTGCTCCTCCCGTCCTCCTATCCAAATTAGGTGACCAAGTGCAAGTATATATAGGATGTAAAGCTCCAATCGTCTTTCCACCAAAACTTGGCATTTGGTGCTAACTTATTTGGTAAGCATGTTACCAATTTCCTCTTTCATAGGGTAAGAATAATTGTATATTACCTTTTTTTATGTTTTGCATGCATGATCTTTGTACATTTTCCTAGATCAAATTTCCAGATTTATGGCTTAATGGTGACATGATTTTACATCACATTTATGTCACAGGCACTTAATTGGCCAAATCAAAAATGATAGTGTGATTACAGTACTACTTCCTATTAGGGCATGGCTTCATCTTCTGCCAATTTATCATGGCCTAATCAGCGGCTCAAAGTTGCCTTCCTGGATCTCTTTGACCTATCTGCTAATTGTGGGATTCCTGGTATATGGCATTTACTGTACTGATACATTGCCAATTCCCTCCTGAATCCCAATCACACAATGTGAACACTAATTGCTAATTGGTCGTGGGTGAGCCGGTTGTCGCGTAGAAATTTGTGGTAGAAATAACGTTGACAACATGAAAACAACACTGACATTTTTTCACAATGTTGTGACTGTTTTGCCACAACATTGTGAAAAATGTGTGCTTTCATCATGTTTTCAGTTTGCTTCACAATGATGTGACAGGGTGATTTCTGCCAAACAAACTCTACTGTTATTGCTATGTGCATAGTCACTACTTTGCTGCTACTTCAGATAATATATCATACATGATCTGATCTGCTGTTAGCTGCCTGAGTAGGTGTGAGAAATGAAGCAAAATGATGGTAATAGAAATATCAAGTATTTTTTGTGGCAATAGGATAAGATAAGACAAATCAAAACAAGATAAGACAGGAATTTCGAGAACAGATAAGACGAGACCAGACGAGATAAGATTTGATGGGATAAAATATGATTTTTGATTGTAAGAATTATTTCGTAACCAACCAATGAAAGCCCGGGTTGACATCTTGAGCATTCTTGACTTGATTTAAGAAAATTGGAAAAACAGGAAGACAACCTTGGTTTAGTCTAGTGATATTGCATGGAAATTCACTTATCCCTAGAAGCATGACAAATACTCAAATGTCAACAGCTGTCAATTTAGACAAGAAAGGATATTTATTTATTTATTTATTTATATTTATTTATGAAATATATTTACATTACAGGATAAACAACATTCAGTAAAACTGTTTTTCAAGTTGGTCCTGCATAAAAATATAAATGAATAATAAAATCTAAAAACAATTATAAAATTACATAAAAGACATAAATGTAAACTAATAAAAAACATACATAAAGCTAAGCACCATGGATAAATCTTTTTAACTTTGTCTTAAACATATTCATATCAGTAATATTCTTGAGATCATTTGGTAAATTGTTCCATAAAACACTTGCAGTACATGTAAAAGATCTAGTTTGAGACATATTCTCAATAACTGGTACATAAACATTCATACTGTCATGAGATCTAGTGGTACGAGTAGCAACTTCACATTCCATAATAATATTATTTGCTAGGTAGTGTGGAGCAAGTCCATGAATACATTTGAATAACAGTAGTATATTAAAATATTGAAACCTTTGTCTTACATTCATCCACCCTAAACTCTTTACTATATCCAAACCTCGAACATTTATATAATCAAACTGGTTAGCTATAACTCTTGCTGCATAGTTTTGTATTCTTTGAACTTTATCAATATTGACATTTGTTGTATTACCCCAAACACTTAAAGCATAATCAATTGAGGGTTGGATACTTGACATATAAATTTTACACATGATACTGTATGGGGTTGACTTTCGGATCCTAGATAACATACCCACTTTTTTAGTTAGTTGAGTACAAACTTTGGCAATATGTAAATTCCATGACAAGCTTTGTTCTATTTTGATACCAAGATAATCAGTTACTTTTACTTGTTGTACAATGTTGTCATTTAACCTAACATCAAGAGCATTTTCAGGAATTGATAAAAATTTATGCTTGGAAGTTATAAGCATACTATTAGATTTATCTGCATTCAGAACTAGCTTATTACCAGCATACCAAAGACTAACATCATCAATGCATTTTTGGAGATTAACATTAACTTCATTTACCGAAGAACCAGTACAATAAATAATACAATCATCAGCATAAAGATTGGCCGATCCCAAATGTATATGTTGGCTAAGATCATTCACAAAAAGCATAAATAATATAGGGCCTAAAACTGAGCCCTGAGGAACTCCAGACTTAATTGTTTTTTCACCGGAAACAGAATCTTTACATTTAACAATTTGTTTTCTTTCAGACAGATATGAATTAAAGAATGTACTTTCATTACCACGTATGCCATAATGGGCCAATTTATCAAGAAGAAGTACATGGTCAATGGAATCGAAACATTTTTGAATATCTAACAAACAGACACCCGTAAATATATTATCTCCAACATTATCCAACCAATCATCAATAACACGATGCAAACATGTTTGTGTGTTATGGTTCTTTCTGTAAGCAGATTGATCAATTGACACATAATCATTTATAGTAAGAAAAGACATAAGTTGAATCTGGATTTCTCTTTCAAATATTTTAGCTATATGAGAAATACATGATATTGGGCGGTAATTGCCACATTCATTTCTATCACCTTTACCTTTGAACATAGGAGTTACTCTAGCATACTTCCAATCGCTTAAGACTTTACTTGATATAATACTTGAATTAAACATTTTAGTAAGAACAGGAGCGATGACATCAGCAGAAATTCGTAATAGCTTACTATCCATACCTAGAACATCAACAGAAGTTTTATCATCAAGTTTCATCAAATGTTTATGAACAGACACACATTGTATATTTTGAAATTTAAATTCAGCATCACTTGAAGGACCTTTACAACCTTTGAAGTCAGACATTTTACTGTTATTATTTGACAAATTAGATACAGTTTCACCAACAGATGCAAAATATTCATTGAACTGATCAGAAGTGACATCAGCTGGGTATTCACAACTTCTTTTACCATTTGCTAAATTACTAACAAGTTTCCATATTTTTCTTGGATTACCAGCATTCGTTTTAAGTTCATTTTCATAGTAGTCTTTTTTTGCTTTTGCAATCATTCGGTGGACTTTGTTTCTGAGAATTTTATAATCATCCATCAATCGAGAGTCTTTTGTTTTAACCGCCTTTTCCTTGGTGTAATCGCGTTTATACATCTCTTTTACAATGTCAGAGTTTATCCATGGATTGCAACGATTTTTAAGCCTTCTGGTTGTAAATGGTGCATGCTTATCACATATTTTGATAAAATCATTTCTAAAACAATCCCATTTTACACTCACAAAATCATGATTAAAATCTGTATTAAGATATCCAGTCTTAGTCAACAATGAGAAGTAGAATTCTGTGTTTCTAGTTGAAAGTCAAACATTGAAAACTGAAAGCAAGTTGACAGAAATGTAATTAATTCTTTCATTTTCATAATGTTCCCTTCCTGACCTCCCACGTCTCCTAACTGTCCCTCGACATCAAAATACATTATTCATGTTAGAATATACATCTGTGATTTGACAAGTAGCCAATTCCAAAAGTTGTAGTGTTTCATATGATAAAGAAGAGGTGTGTGTGTGTGCTATTTTGTGTGAGTAAGATTTCTCATACCTTTTATTCTTGGGTTGGACCTGTTGTGAGGCATGT
Organism: Platynereis dumerilii; assembly: GCA_026936325.1. Taxonomy (NCBI): domain Eukaryota; kingdom Metazoa; phylum Annelida; class Polychaeta; order Phyllodocida; family Nereididae; genus Platynereis; species Platynereis dumerilii. Next base: position 7,989,321 of record JAPTHN010000006.1, on the reverse strand, counting down.
CATTGAATCATCAGCATATTGTACGTTGACATGAACGTATGTGTTATACAATAAAAGGAGTGTTATATATACTTGATGACCAATATGTATAAAGGGAAATATGAATAGGGGAGACCGGAGCTGGTTGTCACAGGGGCAGGTTGGCTTAGGGGCGGTTGTCACAAGGGGCAGTTTGTCAACTTGTCACACCACTGAGACAGGTTGTCACATTGAAGAGTTAAAACATTGTTATTGGCACATTTTTAAGCTTTATGAAATAACTCTGACTTTTTCTATTGCAGTTGTTATATAGAACTGTATAGGCCTTATGCATATGTTTCCCCTAGCTTGACTATAATATTATATGAAATATTGCATAGGGAATTACTGTGCTTAATTTTGCTTACCACAAGAGGCATATGTATATTAAATCCTGCATTTGAGCCATAGCCTGGAGGTGATGGTGCAAAACAGATGAAATGCATTAAGTTAATTGGAAAGTCATTTTCCTGCCCTCAAAATTAATCACCTCATCAAATTAAAATCAAGGAATGATATTAGAGTCTTTGAAGAACAAGCTTGAAAGTAATTACATTTCTTTATCAAAATTAAATTAAGTGATTATATCAAAATTATGAGACATGTTTGCCAAAATACCCTGTAAAACCAGCTTCATCTAGTTAATGGTAACTACCATATTAATGTATAATGAAAACAGAAAATTGCCATTTAATAGTAGAAAACTCTTTCTTTTGATTGTGCAAAAACAGTTTGGTGTCATTTTCAAGCCTTAGAACCGTTGAAGAGATACAGAGTGATTAATAGAAGTATCAATAGTTTTGTATTATCAGTTAAATTTTAGATGTAACAGCGCTATTAAGAGGCATATTTGTGAATTTATTAATTATTTCTCCACTACAATAATAGTGTTTTTTGGCTCAAATTTGCCGTGTCTCCCAAAATACTTCTTTTAGAGACAACATAACCAATATTGTGTTATTCAAGTGAATGTGTGTTAATAGAACGCCTTCTTAGAATTTCTTGCTACTCTTGCAGTTGGTGACTGCTACAGAGTACAGACACAAGGCATCAATTGGCCGACATCAGACAAGAATGAATGAAGGACTAATTGCAATATTTTTCTTATGGTTTTTCATTCCCTGAATTTGTTGGTACCAACACAGCTTTGATTGTTAGTGTCAGGGAAACCAACAGGTGGTGCTAAATGTGATGGAAAAGGTGCATGGAAAGTTTGTCAATGGAAGACATCTCCGGGGAATAGTTTGGTGAAGACAGGTCATACAGCAGGGTAAGAGTTTGTTCCTAGTATTAAAGTTACCCCGAACCATAAAAATATTCCGCTAAAATAGGTTATTTTATATGCATCATAATATAAACTTGCGACTAATAATGTCTCTAATCATTTTTTAAAAGTATTTCTGTGATAACATGATTTATTTAGTTATTTGATAAATTTTTTCTTCATAGTTTCTGCATCCTCCAGCACATCCACGGAGATGACGTCACAATACCCATTGTTATGGATATATTGTTACAAGTGAACAAATGCTAACGATGGTGATGACATCACAAAGTTGATCGCACTCAACACTGCTGTTTTTTTCCGTGCGTACCCGAAATAAATCTAGGGGTCATTTAGGACATGTGTGGGGTCATATCAGCAAGAAAAAAAATCTCAAAAGTTATGAAAATGTGTAAACTGGCCAGTATGGCCACGCTACACAATAAAATTTGAAAATTAGACAAACTTTTCTTAAAACCTACCTATCATTCGGGGTAACTTTAATTATTAGATAAGCAGTATTATTAGTCTGTACGTATATCTAACGCTTCTAGAATATAAATATATACTGTGTATTTTGAGAGAGAATTGTTCTTAGTTGACCATAAATATAATAAAGTTAATTAATTTCTGTGGCTTTGACAAGTGGCAAAAAAAAACATGTGGGCAGTCAGTGCTAATGCAAAAATGTAGAATAAGAATCCGACCAAAAGTGAGCAGCAGAAATGAGTTCAGGATCAACTTTATGTTGCCAAAGCCAAAACAAGATAAGACAAAAGCCATGGGACTGCAGAGGAGCTTGTCAGAGCAAAAGTCATGAATACTTTGCTGAAAAAAGATAATAATGCCATCAATCATTTCTATTCCTGGTTATCATGGCCTTCCTCATTTTGATGATGAGTTTTATCTTACGATTTGGCTCCAGGAGAGATTTGGCGATGAGATAGTAATGATGATTTTGGTTCCAGAATACAAATAATGTTATGAAAGTTCAGTCTTCGACTGGGGAGGAACAGTACACCTAACTTAGATAGTTTTAGTTCAAGGGAAGATTTCCCTATCGGAGGGTTGAGGCTAATCCAATGAGGCCTTGATTGAGTAGATGAGAGAGAGCGGGAGTCCTTAACATGTTACACATTTACCCCATGTGAGAGATCTTTTACTTGCCCAGCACAGTCACTGATACAAGGGGCGACTAAATCAATGTCTCATCTGAACGACATCCAGCTGGGATTTTGCTTGTGAGGGTACAATGATAATTTTGGATTCTCCACCCAGAATTCATGCAGGCAAAGACCTTCAGTGGAGTAGGCGGGCATCTTAACCACTTGGCCATCCAGCATGTCAACAGATCACCTTTAGCTATGTCAAAACTTCTCTCTATCTATCAATCCACCTATTCATCTATCAATTTATCAATCAATCTGTATGGCTCTGCATTGAATTGTAGAGCTGATTTTCAGGTGACACCCAGTGACAGATCAAGTCTTAATTGGCCCAATCAAGGATGCATGTAGTGATACAATCAACAGTAGACACTCCAATTAGGGCAAGCCAAGATCTTCTGCTGGTTAATCACTGCCTAATCACCTTTAAGCTGCCATTCTGAATCATTCTGAATCCCAATAAGTGGTTTTTATGCTAATTGCATTGCACGTAAATGCGGAAACTCATTAGCTTATGAAATCTCCTTGCAACAAACTGCGCAATGTATGCCTTTATTAATTAGCAAGAGAATGTCAGTAAACGAAACATGATCATGACAGAAATCGTAATATACAAGTTGATCCAACTCTTCCAAGTTAAGTCACAGTGTTGTATAATAGCGAAGATGTCATCTGTGACATTTATAAACTGATGTGGATACCTGAAATTTTAGTTAAGTTTATAAATAGAGACTAATAGTACAGTCAGATATTTTAATGCAAAGGGACTGTCTGTTCAGATGGCAGTGCACTGGGCTACCAATCGCTGAGCCCCAGTTCAATTGTCACTCACCAGGTCACCTGGATTTAAACCATCCTTCCCTAATTGCTGCATCCTCTCCTGTACCAATTAGTATATGAAGTGTATAAATCCGGACGTAAAGCTGCAATCCTCCACCCATCTCATATTTTAATGCTAAGGATACATCTACATTGTTTTTCTAACTACTTTGACATGTACATTGTATTGTAGTAACAAAGTGAAACTTGACATTTTTGACAAATGGCACCATTTTTAATGAAAGGATTCATACAAATAGCTCTGGTCATAGGCTTATAAGGTCCGGCATAGAACTTTTGGTATCGAAGGTCCAGTAGAGAACATTTGGTATAAAACCCCTGGTGACAGGAGATGACCACTGGTCACATGACTGGTCATAGAGATGGCAACTTTATTCCCTTGATACTTATGGTGACACCTCAGTGACACTACAGCTCAGCGTCTGGATCTGATACTATACTATGACGATCACTAGAGCTCTGTATACAAACGGAACCTATGCCTCTCGGTGGTTGAGGACATCCAGTTATATATATATAATAAATAATATTATTGCTGATAGTGCTGAGGGGTTTTTTTTATCCTGACCCTTAAATGTCTTGTAATTTGTCCATATCAAGCACTTTTTTCTTTGGTAAATTAAATGACAAATGTAGCTGGCAAGTTACAACTCTAAACGTAAAGTGCTCAGGTCCGTCACTACTCCTTATCGTAGTGCTTTAATTCAGCATTCAAGAAGTTTCAGCAAATAAGGAAAGAGATCGTCCTATAACCAAATCTACTATTCCTCAGCCTGTTGAATTAGTGAGATAGATACCTTTTTGGTAGATTGACTCAGCTGCCTTTTTCCTGCCATTGAGATGTGTTTTTTGCTTATAATTAAATATAATCTAGTTCCCAGCAGGTGAAATATGATGATGCTATTGTTGATAATTCTAATCTTCAGCTTTAACAAATGTAAATGTAAATGTAAATGTAGACTTTTTTATAGTCCATTACACCGACGAAGTCAGTCTCAACAGACTTTACAATTACACCCTTGGCAGGCCTGTTCAAGCATGAGCCTTTCTCAACTCCCCGGGGAGTATACAGCCAGGCAGCCATTTCCAGCGCACACAATGCTAAGTCACTCTACAATCGCCATCACTGCCTATAGCCAAGTACCCATTTACACCTGGGTGAAGTGAAGCAAAGAGTTATGGAGGATCTGCTCAGTTCCTCCGTGCCATGGTTGGGAGTCGAACCTGCAATGTCTCAGTTACCAGGCGAACACCTTATGCACTAGGCCACGGCACCACAAAGAAGTATCCAATTACATTAACCTCTGTTGTGAGTTCCACGAGGTATACAATACAAGATACAATGCAGCCAGTATTGCATTACATCTTCTGAATATGCTGGAATGAGCCCTTTCACCATTCTGGCCACTTTTGTGGCTGATGACGGCCACAGACCCAAAGGCATCACCTGGCCAGCACCACACAGCCAGCAAAGAAAGGCAAAGTGTTTGATATTTTTCTTTCTGCTTTTCACTTCTTCCGTGTCCTGGTACCAACACAGCTTTGATTGTTAGTGCCAGGGAAACCCAGCAGGTGGTGCTAAATGTAGTGGAAATTGTGAACGAAAAAGTCGGTCAATGAAAGACTTGTCGGAGTGAAGTCTGATGCCAGATACCATGGTTGTGACAGGTCATACAAGAGGACAGAAGTTTGCTTCAAGTACATTTTTAATGCTTCAATTAATTCCCTCCTCTACACGTAAACCCAAACCATGACCATTTGTCAGCTTACAGTATCTTACAATGTCATACATATTCTTTATCCATCCATGACATGACTTTTTGGCTTAAAAGATAGATCAATACTGCACAGACTGCATTTGATTTTTTCTCTCTGTATTAAAACAGAAGTTAACAATTTATGGTGTATTTAATGATACAGTCAATTTTAAAAGTGTACTGTACCTGCTCTATAGAGGAAAACTGTCTCAGTGGCAGAGCTTTGACCTAAATGTCTTGAATCTACAGTGCAATCCACAGAAATGACATATCAAATGATCGGAAATGCATTTAAACAATATGTCAAAGATATATTTAAAATTACATTATTTTCTTGCAATAGTTATAACCGGCTGAGCTATGTCACAATGAGGTTTATGAGATATTTATTTATGTACTGGTGGCAGGTCATATTAGTCGGGCTGCCAATTGCTGGGTCACCTGCATTAAAGCCCCCACACATCCATCGATCTAAATGTCTGTCTTCTTTCCTATATTTTTTAACTTTTTCTTCAATATTGTTTTCATGAAAGACAATGCATCAAAATCTCAGTTAATCTTTTTACGATTATTCGCCGGTGATAAATGGTCCTTAACTTGCAGTATGAGGCCAAAAGGCAAGTTGATGAGCTGCTGTAGATGAATTGTGTTTTGTTAATTTTTTTTAGGATGATACTCCAAATTACTGATCAGCTAGAATATGACTCCTTTTCTATTCATGACCAACATAATATGCAAACCTGTACTACATATTTATCAGGAAATATGTATATTTCAATGTTGAGGGACCCTCTTGAAACAGAGAAGGTCAGTGTGTGAATATAATGAATAGGAGAGAATTAATTTAGTTTTCTGTCATTTTACTGTTTGTTTAATATTGTTTGAATATGTAACTGAAACACAGAAATCTCACTGTTGACTATGCCTTGATTTCTCGATTTATTTTCTTGCCTTTATTGACAGGGTTTTTCAATGTTGACATTTCACTGTTTGTCATGCTTCTACAGATAAGTGAATTTCCATGCTCCATCTCTCCAATAAGACAAAACTGAATGGAATGTCAAATCCGAGTGTAATTAGTTTGATAAAAGAGATGGTGAACACCAGTTACATAAAGCCAAGCTCATATTTACTACTCTAGACAGGGACATTGTTTGTAGATGATATGCTTCTCCTCTCACAATAATCAATATAAGTGCAGATATACACTGTGTAATCACCAAGTGACCTAATTTAGGATTTTTTTGTTTTAATTTGCTAATTCTCGTATATAGAGCAAATGACTACTTTACATTATAGCCAGTATGCTGTCTTATAGTACAAGTAATACACATCAGATCAATCAGTTAAGTTTTATGGGAGATTAGACAGTAAATTATATGCATTTTTTTACTAGATCCCCAAATATTTTCATTGTTGAATATTTAATGCTTGTAATTTCACATCAGGATGTCTAATACATAAATACAGCATACTGGCTATGTTATGTTGCAATTGAATTTGTTTCTAGTCGAAAATTTAAGACTCTGTGATTAACTAGGTCTCTTCGCATAGAGCAAGCGGTGCACACTGTATACCACAAACGGATTCTGTTGAAAACCTATATTTGTACCAGGTCATGTACTTGCCAAATGCTGAAGTACTTATACTTAAACTTAAATATAATAACTTGTTCTTTTAAAATTCAAAACCTGATTTATAGAGAGAAATCTCTTGTATACCCCATATATTATATATTTTGCTGCCCTCTCTGTTACTATGGTCCCCGGGGGGGGGGGGGGGTACTCACTCTATAAGGGTGTATATAGAGGCGCCGCTGGATGGTTTAGGTTTTTTGGCCTTCTTTGATTATAATGGTTTTGGTTTTTTGACAATTCTGATTAATTTGGTTCTGGTTTTCGCCACCCCAACATGTTTGGTACCATTAGAATCGGCTTCAAAAGAGGATTAAAATGGTTTAAAAACCATGAAGATTAAATTGGTTGCCAAAAATTTTAGTGAAGGATTAAAATGGTTTGTGGTTTTGGCGTAGTTTCCGGATTAAAATGGTTCTGGTTTTCAAAATTGCCGTGGCGCATCCGTATGCAAAAGTCCGCGAAGTACCCCCCCCGGGCTATGGTCTCATATCACATGATACATTACACTTAGTGGTTCTGTGGGTTCATACTTTATCCTATGTACTGTGAAACGGTCTCTGTCACAAGCAATTTGACTAAAAGCCACACTGCTGCTGTGGATGGTGAAAGTGTCAAGCCCTGTGCATAGTGTGTCATCAGTGATTCTGTAATCTGTCAACTCCCATTTGCTCTGTGGCTGCAATCTTATTTATCTCACTGACATCTACATTTACAAAGAGGAAATGGACCAAACAGTATTGGTACAGAAAGTATACACTCTAAAAAATGTCGGGACAAAATTGGTTTTTTAAGATTCAAAATGGTTTTTTGAAAAAAAAACAGATTTCAATGCAAAAAAACCAACATGGATTTTTTTTTTTAAATCCGTTTTGGTTTTTGCATTGAAATTTGGTTGTCAAAAAGCCATTTTGAATCTAAAAAACCAATTTTGTCTGAAATATTTTAGAGTGTAGTAGGCTTCGTGGTATTGCAGAGATAATATAATTATCATAGATTTTTCACAGAGAAGCCGTGCAAATGTCTGAGCCATGTCCAAGGTTCCAGCAAGCTGAACAACACTTACCAAATAATAATGTACATCTAACTGAAGACATCTATACAGAGAAACATTCCCTAAACTATCAGGATATCTATAGCTTCAACAGGCCCAAGCAAGTTTACTCAATCTGTCTTTTACAAATTAAATATTTCTCATACATCAAGATAGGAACACTCATTAAACATCTCTCATAAAATACATAGTAAGACTGTGATACCAGGAGAGAGATATAAGTGGGTAGCTCAAAATAGACTGAAACAGTTTTGACTTGCTGAAGTGTCGGCTAAATTTTCTACACGGGGAAATTTCTGTTAAACCACTTTTAGATATTTGGCATTTGAAAATGATAATCAAAGTGACTAAATGTTTACCACTGTCTACTGACTTGTTTATGTTTACATCAATTGATTGTCATCTGAACTTAAAATGTGTCAAAGACAAAAGAAATGATATTACATAAATTTTTAGTGATTTTATTAACTGGCACGAGTTCATCGTCGAACATCTCAACTGTAATGTTGAGAAAGCTACCCATTGGTTCCACATGTACCATGTCAGTGGTTTGTGTAAATCAAGAATACAAGATGATCCCTCAGGTTTAGTTTAATGCCCTTGTCTCTTGAAAGTGTGTTGACATACATTTGTTTTACTTTTTGAGTGCCCACATTTGCACTTGTTCTCTTAGCAACCATCAAATGGGCTGATCCACATCACGAAGATGAAATGTATACTTAGTGATGACTGAATTGTCCAAGTATTGAACCTGATGCATTTGCCCAAACTGTCTAGGCGTGAAAGTGGATATCCCAAATTTATCACGAAGAGAGGCACTTTATGGCGAAAGGCCACTTTGGTGCCAACTTGTTCACAGGGCAACTTGTGCAGTGTACCAACTGTCTTGGGGGCAAATTGGCTCTTCTGCATTACTGCATTCCCCCTGAGCACTGCTCGCCCATGCCCACCGACAATTTGTAATCAACTGCACGCTGAATTTATTGTAAGCTTTTAGACCCTAAGGTTTCTCAATGAATAAGCATTAGTTTGTGAACATCTGACAGTTCCAACAGTGTGCTGGCAGTCAATACCACAATCAGACTTACAGGCGGCTTCCCTTTAGTCCCTGTGTGGTGACTGCATGATAACTTCTGCATGGATTGTCACCAGCTTTTTTTTGTCACTGGCGAATTGCAAGGGAAGTGATATTTCTTTGCTTACATACATGTCATATTGAAAATATTAGTCTCTGTAAATGATATTCGAGCTGTTATTTATTGACCAGAAATGCAAGATTGAAAATATTTCCAATTTTGACTTTAGTCGAAAATCTGCTGCTTGGAGAAGACTTTAAAAATATGATAGACTCCAATGTTCCTGGAAGGTCCTCTCCAAATAGTTATATCATGACTTTGAAACTGATCTGGCACTACAAACTGGCCATATAAGTCACTATGTGTCATTTTGCTGCTTCTCAAGCTCACCAATAACTATTTATAATGGGGGGGGGGGGAAGTTGAGCTGAGTAAGGGAGTAAATTCTTGTCTCTTGTGAGATTACTGCTGTGCTGCTTCTCTGGTCATGAGACACCATCAATAAAAAGCCAAAGAAACTGAAGCAACGAATGTCAACTTTCATAAACCAGCCTGTCATCCATGATGTCTCAGTGCCACATTATGATAATATTTTCTTTTCCATCTGGAAACAAAAGTTCTCTCTGTAAGTTATAAACTAGTCTTCCTGTTTCCACCTCTTTTCTGTATCTACTCCCAGTGGGTACACGACGTAATCCCCGACGTTGCTAATTGCTGGGGGGCTGGTCGGTTGGTCACGTAGATATGTATGGTAGAGATCATGTCGCCCCAACGTGAACACGACATCGGTGTTTTTTACAACATTGCCACAACGTCGCAAGCTAACGTCTTTGACGTTGCTTCACAACGTTCTGACAACATAATTTCAACCATACAATTCTATGTCATTTGACGAAAAGTGTGACGTTGTGCAACGTTGCTATAACGTCGATGTGCCCAATGGGCTCTCTGTTCATCTCCTCTAATGCCAGGCTGCGTGCAATCAAAATAGCATTGAACCTCAGTCATGACATCCTCTACATTAATTATATCAGTTACACATTCAATCAACCTGTTATTGTTATGTCCCAACCTGTTATATCCCTTGGCTAATCTGGCAGCTTTATGTCCTTTGCAACCAAGCTAACCATCTCTTGATTGCTCCATAGAATATATATGGCTCTGCCAATGGCATTTTAATGAGCTCAATGTAAAACTAATAATGGCAAACAAAGAGATTTCATTTGGACGCTCATAACATGGACTGATACATGTACCATATTGACTCAAGATTAAAGACCAATTGATACAGTTGTGACAATACCGCGTTTGTTAGAAAACTTAAAATACATCTGATGACAAGCTTTGCAGTCAGATATGGGTTGTAGATTTTTTTTAAATCACTTGGCAGTACGAGTAACAAAAACATTAGTATGAACTACTTACAAGTCATTTTTGATTAGCTTTTAAATAAAAGTAGTTAATCGAATCTCTGCTAATCTAGACCATAAGAAAGATATTGAACGTCTCAAAACATTGGCTGTATGTCAAGTTTGTCTGGCCATTATTATATGATAGTATAGTCTGAGAGCTGCAGAGGCTTCCCAAAACATGTTTCCAAATCACCTCCAAACAAAGACATCATTAACTACAACACAATCATAGAAATATGAACACAACACTTACTGGGCAAAGGAATTTAGGAGAATTTCCCTGTGCTTGACCTAGTTTTCATTGAGAAAACCCTCATTGGTGTGGATGTGATGTATTGTGCACAACTGGCACGTGGTGCAAGGAAGGAGGTGACAATTACATTTGCCCATTGTGTGGACCATTGTGGCAGTCACATGATGTCTTCTGTTTGCTCAAACAATGACCATTGTTTGTTGTATAACACCATCATAAATCTGATCTATTATCTACATGTATATTCAGAATAGAAGGATTGATTGTAAAATATGGTGCATTTTTATGAGATACCAACTTATGTGTATTTTACAATTGTTTCCTTCCGAAGGTTTTCCCCGTGTACAATGGAGTATTACAATATATCCCGCAATTGCGAGTGAACACCATGGAAAAACCATTGAGTTCACACCATTGAGTTCATCCTTGTGAACTCAATGAAATAAATTATCTGACGTTGTTATGCAAACAATGGGCAGCGATTGTTTATGTCACAACGTCACAATGGGCAGCTGGTGACGTCACAACAAACTGCTGCTCCCAACTTGGGACAATTTTAAGTTATCAGACTAAAATTTGATAAAAACCACTGATAAAGTCATTGCGGGATATAAATAAAACCCCATAACTATGTAGTTCACAGCTATGAACATCATTCGTGTCAGGTCTGCCTTCTGAATAACACTCGTCCTTCGGACTCGTGTTAATTCAGAGCAGACCTGACACTCATGATGTTCATAGCTGTGAACTACACTGTCATGGGGTTTTATTATAATATTTTTCTCCAGAAACTCGCTTTTACCCGGCATACTAATCAATGGAGGGTAAAGACTGCGCAGGAGGTTCTGCGGTGTATTAATAATGAACTTTTGTTTTACTGTTATATCGGATTATGTGTGCATAATAAAGTATCAAATTAAGTTGCCTATATAAGTTGTACTGAAATGTAAGTTGTGTTGATGTGAGCTTCTCCAATTTTTGTCATATCTGAATGATGCAACAGAGACAAAAAGCATCCAGTTGACGATGTAATTTTTCTTATTGGTCAACAAATTTGTATTTCCTTGACTGGATCCTTGGGAGACAAACTGAACTAACCTTGAATTTTTGCATTTCCATATGTTTCCTTGGTTTTGAGCATAAAATGTTGTCCCCCATCTGATGGTTAGGTGACCTACCTTAATTTCAAATAGCAAGGCTATTTTTGTGGGGGAGGTGAACCAACCCAATGTGGCCATGACCCAGGGTCGGCCACAAGGCAAAGTGAACCAACCCACATATCTCAAGAGTCAAGGCAAAATGAACCAACCCGAGCAACCCATTTTTTTGTGCCTAAGTGAATCAATCCGTATTTAGATTTCTCTGAAGAATACGCTTTCTAGAGTGTGGCAAATTAATTGAGGAGTATATAATTTCTTCCTGCAGTTCTGCAAAAAACTGCAGAATTCTGCAGTTCTGCAAAAAGCTGCAGAATTCTGCAAAAAGCTGCAGAATTCTGCAAAAAACTGCAGAATTCTGCAGTTCCAAAAAATCTGCAGAATTCTGCAAAAAACTGCAGAATTCTGCAAAAAACTGCAGAATTCTGCAGGAAACTGCAGAATTCTGCAGTTCCAAAAAAATCTGCAGAATTCTGCAGTTTCAAAAAAAACTCTGCAGGAAGCTGCAGAATTCTGCGGCTAACTGCATGATTTCTGAACCTCTATTACTTCCTCCAGTGTATTGCATCTGTACAGATCAGACCTCTTTAACATCGGGCTTGCCGCTACCAAGGAAACATTTATTTGGGGGGTTGGTTTTGGGGGTTGTGCTTTGGGGGGTCTGGGTTTTGGTAGTTCTCTGTCATTGCAGCGTTTCTGAAAAGTTTCTGCAGCAAAATCTGTAATCCTGTAGGAGATATGCAGCCTGGGAGGTTTTATGCAGTTCTGCAAAAAACTGCAGAATTCTGCAGAAAACGGCAGAATTCTGCAGGAGACTGCAGAGTTCTGCAGGAAGCTGCAGAATTCTGCAGGAAGCTGCAGAATTCTGCAGTTCCAAAAAAAAACTGCAGAATTCTGCAAAAAGCTGCAGAATTCTGCAAAAAACTGCAGAATTCTGCAGTTCCAAAAAAATCTGCAGAATTCTACAGTTTCAAAAAAAACTCTGCAGGAAGCTGCAGAATTCTGCAGCTAACTGCATAATTTCTGAACCTCTATTACTTCCTCCAGTGTATTGCATCTGTACAGTTCAGACCTCTTTGACATTGGGCTTGCCTCTACCAAGGAAACATTTATTTGGGGGGTTGTGGTTTGGGGGGTCTGGGATTTGGTAGTTCTCTGTCATTGCAGCGTTTCTGAAAAGTTTCTGCAGCAAAATCTGTAATCCTGTAGGAGATATGCAGCCTGGGAGGTTTTATGCAGTTCTGCAAAAAACTGCAGAATTCTGCAGTTCTACAAAAAACTGCAGAATTCTGCAGTTTAAAAAAAAATCTGTAGGAAGCTGCAGAATTCTGCAGTTCTGTAGCAAATTCTGCAGTTCTACCAGGTAGCAGTTTGTGGAATGACATTTTTGCGAGCACACAGATCGCCGAAGAAAGTGCCGTACGGCAAAAAGAAACAACGACGGACGAAGACTGACTGCTGTATTAAATAGACCTGGTTGCAGAGTACCTGAAACTTTTTTCGGAATGAAATTTGGTTGAGAATTGACCGATCAGTGAGGAAAAATGTCCATGGAAGTTCATTTTGATAGAGCACTGTCAGCAGTTTATGAAATGACATTTTTGCGAGCTGACCGATCGCCGAAAAACGGGTCGTACGGCAAAAAGAAACAACGACGGACAAAGACTGACTAGTGAAGTCAATAGACCTGGTTGTTGGGTACCTGAAACATTTTTCTGAATGAAATTTGGTTGAGAATTAACCGAGCAGAGAGGCAAAGCGTCCATTGAAGTTTATTTTGATAGAGCACTGTCAGTAGTTTATAAAATGACATTTTTCCGAGCTGACCGATCGCCGAAAAACGGGTCGTACGGCAAAAAAAAACAACGACGGACAAAGACTGACTAGTGTGGTCAATAGACCTGGTTGTTGGGTACCTGAAACATTTTTCTAAATGAAATTTGGTTGAGAATTGACAGAGCAGAGAGGCAAAGCGTCCATTGAAGTTTATTTTGATAGAGCACTGTCAGTAGTTTAATGACATTTTTGCGAGCTGACCGATCGCCGAAAAAAGGGTCGCATGGCAAAAAAAAACAACGACGGACAAAGACTGACTAGTGTAGTCAATAGACCTGGTTGATACCTGAAACATTTTTCTGAATGAGAATTGACCGAGCAGAGAGGCAAAACGTCCATGGAAGTTTATTTTGATATGTACAGCAGTTTGTAAAATGACATTTTTGTGATCCCACTTGTTTCCTCACAGTCCTCATTATTGTATAGGTATTAATGGAGCTGCAGAACTGCAGAATTCTGCAGTTTCCTACAGAACTGCAGAATTTATTGCAGAACTGCAGAATTCTGCAGCTTCCTGCAGAATTCTGCAGCTTCCTGCAGAATTCTGCAGTTTCCTTCAGAACTGCAGAATTTTTTGCAGAACTGCAGAATTCTGCAGTTTCCTACAGAATTCTGCAGTTTCCTACAGAACTGCAGAAATTTTTTGCAGAACTGCAGAATTCTGCAGTTTTCTGCAGAATTCTGCAGTTTCTATTGCAGAATATGCAGCTTCAGGTTTTGTAAAAAAGGAAATATAACTCCTGTAACACTACTGAATAGATTGTCTAGGGAATTGTATTGTGGTGGGACTAATCTGCAACAGAATCATATGTGAAACCTTTGCATGAGAGAGAAGCGGACGTATACAGGCAAATTGGTGTCTCCGTTTCCTCATATATAAGCAAGTTTCAGCTGCCTCAGAGCATAAAAACCTTTTGAAATGTAATTCTCTGTGTGTAATCAGCTGTTAAAATGTTTGTGAAAAATGGCATGGAGTCATGCAATAGTCATAAATCAGACAAACCAGATGTTTATGCACATTAGCTTACCTCACATAGTGATTATGAGTTAGATTATACAGTGCAGCCTGTAGGTAAGTTAAACACATGATATTGTGCCATTCCATCAATGCTGAACATCCTCCGCCAAACTGCTTGTTGAAGTATGAATTCTCATCCTATGACAGGAAAACAAATTGGGTCATAAGGGCCAGCATGTGAGGCATGTAGGATAACAATGGCAGCCAACGTTCTTTTCTGTAGTCGGAGTTAGGTACGTGTCAAAGTTTTTGGTAAGTAGGCGAACCACCCTTCCCTGTGAAAGAACATTGGGCCTGGTTTTCACTTATCAAAAACTTTGACCCATACCTAACTCCAACTACAGCAAAGAACGTTGGCTGCCATTGTTGCATGTATCCTACATGCCTCACATGTTGGCCCTTATGACCCGATTTGTTTTCCTGACATTGGATGAGAATTCACGCTTCCACAAGCAGTTTGGTGGAGGATGTTCAGCATTGATGCAATGGCTCAATATCATGCATTTCACATATATAAAGGCGGCACTGTAAGCAATGAAGTTGGTGAAGCCTCCTGTGTGACTCTGAAGGCTTGCTAGTAAGGCCGCACATAATTGTTTTTTAGCTTCTTGGATCTGTTGGCTCAGTCGATCGAAGAAGCTAAATTCAATCGGGTCTGGCCTAACTGTTACAGACAGTCAAAGTGGCGACCTGAAGCCCAAACAAGTGAGAGAAATGTTCATTCTTCGTCCTGTTTATTTTCACGCCCTGTTTATTTCAAAAGTGGAAACTGAAAGAGCTCTAATGAAGTGATGGCAATTGGATACATTTTGGATAAGGAACCATAACTAATCTTCTTGTAATGGCTATATACAGTAGGGTGGAGTGAAAAAAGTCAAAATGTGAAATTCAAAAAACAGCCCCTCCAAAAACTTGTCAAATATAGTTAAATAAGTATTCATGACCATTTTGGATGGTTGCTGTCATTTCTGTGACAGCTACCCTGGGCATTTTGAAATCTCCTTTTTCTATGTTTCGCGAGACCTCAAAAATGCTGTTTTTGGCCATAAAATGGGTTCTAAATGAGATAGGGACATAATTTAAAAAGCTGAAAATAAGTAAATAACCATACTAAACATATTAGAAAACAAAAAATCAAGAAACACTTGCTTTTCATGATTTAACTATTGAAATAACATGATTTTTGCCATTTTTTTACGCTGTTTTTGTTCTAAAAATGATGTTTTTGTCATTTTATTGAGTCTAAATGAGGTAGAGACATGATTTAAAGAGTTGTACATATGTGTAAGACCATGCCAATCACAGTGGACAATATTGTGTGTGAGAAACATATGCATAAATAATGTAATATTGAGATATTATGATTTTTCTTACTTTTTTGTATTCTATAAATTATTTGAATTTTGTTTTTGTCACAGAATGAGTTCTAAATGAGCTAGAGACATAATTGAAAGAGCTGTGTGGAGGTTTTATACAATTCTGGACATGATAAATAACTTTTAATATGAAAAAAGACGTCATCCCAAATGCTGTATTAAAATAATGAGACGCATAATGAGAATTTTGTGAGACAAGTATTTTTTAGCGCATGAAATTATAGTATTTGTCATAAATTGGATTCCAAAAAAGCTAGGAACATGATTTCAAGAGCAATACATATTTTATGGATCTTAAATATGATAAATAATAATGTATGTGATATAGTTGTCATAACTGTTCTGTTGCAAAATGGGGATAACATGAGTTTTGTACTCTGCCAAAACGTTTTTGAAGGTTTTCTGTCATATTGACAATTAGGTATTAAGTAACATTATTATTTCAACCTGGTTCCTTTTTATTTATCTTCCAAAAGTGCAATAAGCATCAGGCTGGTATGCAGACATTACAGAGAGGGTAGGACTTGCATTTGGGCTGAAGGAAACATCATTCATATTTTCAACTTAAAGCAGGACTGACGCAGGACTGCTCCCGACTGTTGTAGTACTGAGTCTCTAAACTATACCATAGATATATATCATGCTTCCATAACTGAGCAGCTATATTATGTTTATGTCTTTGGGAGATAAAGACATAAAAACCAGGCTAAAAAAATAATGCTATATAATATATGGTTGTCCCTATTTGGAGTTAGTTCTCAAACATTACGGGAACTAAAAAAGATAAAAAGAAATCATGTTATCCTCATTTTACAATAGATATGACATCTATGTCACATACAATATTATCTACCATGTTCAGAATTGTCGAAGAGATATTTATTGCTCTTTAAATCATGTCTTTGGCTTATTTGGAACCCAATTTATGACAAGTATTATAATTTCATGCGCCAAAAAGTACTTGTCTCACAAATTTCACATTATTTGTCTCTTTTTTTAAAATAACATTTGGAGTGACATTTATTTTCATATTCAAACTTATTTATAATGTTCAACATGCAATAAAACAGGTGTAAAGCTCTTTAAATCATGTCCCTAGGTCATTTAGAACCCATTTTATGATAAAAACAAAATTCTAATAATTTAAATAATGCAAAAAAGTAAGAAAAATCATAATATCTCAATATTATATCATATGCAGCACATGACTCTCAGTCAGAATATTGTCCATTGTACTTGGCATGGTCTTACACATATGTGCAGCTCTTTAAATCATGTCTCTAGCTCAGTTAGAATCAATAATATGACAAAAACATCATTTCGGGAACAAAAACAGTGCAAAAATTGCAAAAATCATGTTATTTCAATATTAAGTCATGCTAAGCAAGTTTTTCTTGATTTTTCATTTTCTAATATGCTTGGTATGCTTATTTACTTATTATCAGCTATTTAAATTATGTCTCTATCTCATTTATAACCCATTTTATGGCAAAAAACAGCATTTTTGACGTCTCGCGAAACATAGAAAAAGGTGATTTCAAAATGCCCAGGGTAGCTGTCACAGAAATGACAGCAACCACCCAAAATGGTCATAAATACTTATTTAACTATATTTGACAAGTTTTTGGAGGGGCTGTTTTTTGAATTTCACATTTTGACTTTTTTCACTCCACCCTAATATACAGCATTTACTAAACCGCTGTATCTACCAAAAAGCGAATCTTAAAATGAAATACCAAAAAAAAACAACACTGAATAACACAGTAAGATGAATGATTTAGCAAGCTCCCATGTGCTGCTTTCATGTACTGGATTTGCTGTCTGTGGTTTTAAAGCTAGTGATATTCTTTCCATTGCTTTCGACTCCAATTTCTAAGTTGATTTACACTCGGCCTCTTTCCAGCCTGTCACAATGTTTGATTCCTTAATCTAGATTCTCCTCACAACATTCTGAATTTAATAGGGTTTTAAATAAATGAAATGAGAACTGCAGTTTAAAAGTCTGGATCAAAAGAAATCTGAATCAGTAGTAATGAATTTACTTGAATGTTGACAATGGAAGACTTGTGGGGATTCTTAAAAGATTAAATGACTGTCTGTCAGAATGGGAATGGTTATTTAACAGTGGAATTCTGACGTTGGAGCAACCAACAAAGAGGGTACTCAAAGCCATTCATTACAGCATAAGTGATTTCTTGAATTAGAAAAAGCAAATTAAAAGACACAAAAGATATGTCGTTCATCTATATATAGCAACATGGTATTTCTTTTCTCACAATGATAAACCTGACATTGGTCATTAAAAAACCTTTACCTTTATACTGAAACACTATATGACATGTATATTGTGTATTTCTCTACAACGTCTTGCTGATAACTATATTATTTTCTCATAATAATATTTTTATCTATCTGATTAGTTAAATTTCGTGTTTGTAATAATTGTCCGTTTAATTTTTACTGACGTCTCACTCTGTATTACACATATAAATACATTAAAAAGGTAAAAACAGTGGTAAAACCATAGATTTATTGTGTCTGGTGTAAAACAGATCATTCATTTAGAATTATGAGAGACGATAAAACAGATAAAACCATATAAAGGGACAAGACAGAAAGTTAAAAACTGATATTAAAAACATTACTTAAAAACAGAAAAGACTTTAAAAATTAATGCAATATCACGGTTCGTCCTTGTTTTAAAATATTTGGCAGGCTTTGGCAGTGTTAAAAACAAGATATGAGGAAGACAAACTTATCACAGTCATGTAAATTTGAGAAATTATGGTTGACAATCTCAGCATAGCTGAGCAGTTCAATGCATGTATTTTCATAGAGGGAGCAACTTAAAATCGCATGTTGCTTGTCTTCAATTTTGTCTAATGTGCACTACTGTCTTGCAGCTGTTCTCTACTGTTTCTACCAATTTCAGTTTGTGATGCATCAGTACACTTAAACTTATATTCTTAAAGGAAGTTTTTTGATGATGTTGCCAAGTGTAATAAGACAAAAGATAACACCATTCCCCGAAAAGAGTATATGCATTAGTTGATTAAAATCTTCTTCATGGATCAAAAATGTAATATAACCTTGAGAGAAATTAGTTTCTATGGCTATCTGGCAAAAGAATTAGAATACATTTTGACTCAGATTTTAGTGCATTTTGGCAAAGAATATTTAGCTAAAATATGTCACAGATGAACATTGATTACAATTTCATACAAAGAGACCAGCACTTGCGTCAGAAAACCATCTCCTATGACACAGACAGACAAATTACGCAATAAGGAGACTCCTTGGAGTACACCACTGCCTCTGACAAAGTGCTGACCTATGCAGTTCCTTATATCATCCAATCTAAGGGTCCGCCAGCCCTTTGAGATATTTGTCTCTTATGTCACAAAAGAAGTGTGTTATGTAATTTATTCATGAGGTATGAAATTTTACACTTTTTAGCAATCAGTGGTGAGAGCTGCAGATCGCTTAACCCAGATAAGGGTGGTAGCACCAAACATAATCTCTGGTCATGTATAATATCACAGTTTAGAGCCGCATATGTTGTGGTATCACAGCATTGTTAATTGGATATAGAAGATTTCATGAGAGGTTTGTGGGTGACCGTTGAATTTACTGTACATTCATAAATGTACTTGATGCAAAGTTGCAAACTTCTGTCCTTTTTTATGATCTCTCTGCCAAAGTATTTGGCATCGGACTTCACTCCAGCAAGTCTCTCATTGACAGACTTTACATGCACCTTTTTCCACTACCTGTTAGTTTCCCTGATACAAACAATCAAAGCTGTGTTATTTCATAGAAACAAACAGAATTTAGTGTTGGAGAAACGAAAAATATACACAATGTGGCTTAATTGGCTTCTCGTATAATGTTGACCAGTTGGTGCCTACACTCTAAAAAATGTCGGGACAAAATTGGTTTTTTAGATTCAAAATGGTTTTTTGAAAAACCAAATTTCAATGCAAAACCAACATGGATTTTTAAAAAAATCCATGTTGGTTTTTTGCATTGAAATTTGGTTTTTCAAAAAACCATTTTGAATCTAAAAAACCAATTTTGTCTGAAATTTTTCAGAGTGTACGACTATCACCAGCCACATATGCTTTGAGGGTTTTTCAGTATGAAGCATTCACAGGACATAATACTATCTTGGTCAAATTGTGTGATATATTGTATTCTGGCGGATGGCAACCAAGGTGCATGAAATGGGATATTTGTTGCATTGAAGTTTAGTTTTGGTGACACCTGCGATAAGTTGTAATGGATAATGTCTCAGAATCCAATAGTGACAGTATCACATTCTGTCTCACTTTTATTATGTGGCGAGAAATTTGAACGTATGTTGCCCCATGAGATTATGAAAAAACTTTGGCTGGCTAACCTGAAGTGGACTTGTGATGGACAGCAATTTCAATCATCCTTTTACAATGATGTGTATAAAGATATCTATAGCTTCAACAGGCCTTAGCACTGAAATTGGATATCCCAGATTTATCGAAAAGTGCCACTTTATGGCGAAAGGCCACTTTGGTGCTGACTTGTTCAGAGGGCAACTTGTTCAGTGGACCCACTGTCTTGTGGGCAAATTGACTCTCCTGCATTTTTTCACTCTCACTGAGCACTGCTCGCTCATGCCCACCAACGACCTGTAATCAACTGCACCCTGAATTTATTGCAAGGTTTTCAACCCTAAGGTTTCCCTATGACTACGCATGGCTTTGTCGAAATCTAAGGAGCTTCTTACAGTGTATCGAGAGCATAGCCTGTCAGCATATGACATTTATAGGCTGGAAGAGCTGCTACGTCATGTACAGTTACAACTTTGTCCTACTATTTTATTGAAATAATGAAATTGATACAATACTGTGCAGCTATTTTATGATTATGATTGCCAAATCGAAAGGACTCATTTATACTTATTAAGGGAATCGTTTAGTCTCTGCACCCAACACCTATATGTACACAACAGAAAATTCATGTCAAAAAGAGCTAGATGTATACGCTATGTATATGTATGGCTCCAATTTTTGATCGACCGTCCTCGAGATCTCAAAGTTCTGTGACTGTTCTATATACTTACTAAGTCAATAAACCCTTGCACCAGGTCAGGTTGAAAAGTAGAGGGCCACCTTAAAATTGAGGGGTGATGGTACTTAAGTTTAAGGGCCAGAAATGCTCTTCTGCTAACTCCTGTCCTTTACTGCTCCTTGTTATCTGCCCAAATGTTTTTTAGTGCTCTTGAGGGATTGAAGAGAGCAGCATCCTCGGATTCAGTCTCATTTTGTTCTGATTTATAGCGTGGTATCAGTTCAGCATCGCCTTTAGTAAAACATGAGATATTTAGAAAATGAAGTTGATGCTTACAAATACCAAAATGTTGATTAGTGATAATTTGCTTGCCACAATTCATAGAATAGTCCTTAGTTTTAGATTGTTTAATGAAATTGTTGTAGAAGATATCTTGACAAGTCGATGAGATCTTTCACTTAACATGTGCAATCCTTTTTTTTTTCAAACTGAGCCTTCCTAAAAAAATGAGAGACAGAACCTATAAAAAAAATATACCTTTTTCTTAATAGGGAAAAGGTATATGTAGTTGGTATTTTTTCATATCTTCCCTTCCATATATGTATACACTTGAAGGATAGTTTGCAGTGGTGGAATATGCGTGACAGATCATGATGTACACCAATGTGAAAGTGAAGTCTCTGTCAACACTGTAAGAAATGGCCGTGTTTTTCTGGCTAAAAGAACCGTAAATTTATTGTTATTTTATCAGTATTTTTTTAAAACAGACTTTGTCTGTGAATTTACAGTTCTTTGTCAGTTACAAAATGGCTCCAAGATAAATTTACTGCAACATGTCATTTAACATTCAGTTCACGTTAATGAACAATTACTTAAACCGTTAATTTACTGGCAACTTGTAATATGCAGACAAAACATTTGAATTGGCCAAACAATCAATACACCTCGTCAGATTAGGAACTATAAACAAGAGATTGCATGGACTTCAACCACAGAACATGTGGTGCCATCTATAACATATGCTTTTCACAGCTGTTAATCAAACTTAATTTATAACTTATCTGAAGGTAAGGGAACATTCTCATTCATATGATCTTAAAGATGCTGTCTTTAAGCAAAAGTTCTTATATTTATATATGACATTAACATTTGTGTGAGTCTTATGATGTGATCTAAAGAATGACACTATTAAAACCAAAATAACCCAGGCGCAGTCTGCATCAATACAACATACTTCGATAAACTTGACACCTGGTTCTCTTGGAAAATATCCATCAATTTTATGGTTTGTGAGCAAACGTGTGCAAATTAATTGCTGGGTATAATTGATGGACTTACTTCCCTGCTGTCAAGCAAGAGATGAGCAAAGCCGAGCCTGGAGTCAGTGGCTCTCTCACTCTCTCAGCTGATTCCAGCTTCGGTACATCCCTACAGCTATGCGACAGTTAAATCACATGCTTAGTCTGTTGTTTCACACTTGTGCAATAAGTAAGAATAACACATACTATCCGTATTTTTACAGTAGATTACACTGCTCCTTGCATTCTTTACATTCTATGATTGACAGTTGATATAACTGTAAAATATACTTTAAATAAACTGTTTTATATATGTACATTATACCGTAATATCACTTTGTTGAATCTGCAAAATTACAGTTCAATGTACAATCTGCATTTTACAGTTCATTGTCCTGTTCAGGTTTATTAGTGCTTTTACAGTTCTTAGACCTGGAACAAAGTTGCCAGTTAATTTAACTGTAAAATTTAACGGGAATTTTTTGCAGTGAAGCCCATATATTCTGTGGCACCAACTGTTAATATCATTTCATATAAGAGCATACGTAGATTACCCTGAATGATGGAAAGTCCATACATTATTCAATGTACTGTGAAACTGCCTCTGTCATATGCTATTTACTAAAAGCTACACTGCTACCACAGATGGTGAAAGTGTCAAGCCCTGTATATAGTGTGTCATCGCTGATTCTGTAATCTGTCATTTCCCATCTGCTTTGTGAATACAATCTTATTTATCTCACTGATCTAAATTTACATGGAGGAAAATGGGATAAACGCTATAGGTAAAGAAAGTATAGTGAACTAAATATTATCATAGACATAAAGTTTTAGGAATGTGCTTATTGAAAATTGTAATGAAAGAAATTACATTAATCTATCTGCCCATGTTACTGGTTGGTGTAATGATTGTCATCTGGACTTAAATCTGTCAAAGACCATGGAGATTATATAACTTTTAGGAAACACTAATGTACTTACACTGATGCAGCTGTCAATTAGTGTGGAGTTGAACATGTTGATAGTTGCAGATACCCAGAAAAACTTACACTGAATGGCTCAGTGAAAGCAATGATTTAGCTGCCACGTACATGCACTGCTTTTCTTTCAATGGTTTTATAGCCAGTAATTTTTTTTCCTTTCCCTTCAACTCCAATTTCTAAGTTGATTTACACTCGGTTTCTTTGTTTGATTCCCTAATCTAGATTCTCTTCATAACATTCTGAATTTAATAGGGTTTTAAATAACTGAGAAAGGAACTGCCGTTTAAAAGTCCGGATCAAAAGAAATCTGAATCCGTAGTAATGAATTTACTTGAATGTTGACAATGGCAGTCTGGTGGGGATTCTTAAAAGATGATTAAATGACTGTCTGTCAGAATGGGAATGATTATTTAACAGTAGAATTGTGACATTGGAGCAACCAACAAAGAGGGTACTCAAGGCTATTCCTTACAGCATAAGTGATTTCTTGAATTAGAAAAGGCTAATTAGAAGAAACAAGGGAGAATACTTTCATCTATATATAGCAACATAGTATTTCTCTTCTTACAATAATAAACATGACAAAGGTTTATTGATTGAGTATCTATAAACATGACATTAATCATTAAAAAACCTTGATCTAAACTAAAACACAATTTGAGATATATGTTTTCTTGTTTATTTATCTACGACATCTTAATAATGAAAAACCTTGATCTATTTACTGTAACACAATTTGACATATAGATCTATGTATGATGTTTTCTTGTCTATTTATCTATGACATCTTGTTGTTTGATAAAACTTTGATCTGTATACTGAAACACAATTTGGCAATTTGACATATATGTTTTCTTGTGTATTTATGTATGACATCTTGCTGATAAATACATTATTTTCTCATAATAATCTATCTGATTAGTCGTTAAATTTCATGTTTTGTAATAATTGTCTATTTTTTTTTATTGCAGGTGAGTCGGTGTTCTAATAGGCTACTCTTAATCCTGTGAAATACCAAGATATGTGAGTTGTGTTTAAAACTGATTTGTAAGTGATGTAACAGTACACTTAAACTTATTTTATTAAAGTGTTTAAAACTGATTTGTAAGTGATGTAACAGTACACTTAAACTTATTTCATTAAAGGAAATTTTGTGCTGATATTGCAAAGTGTAATAAGACAAAAAGTAATGCCATGAGTATATATATGCATTAGCTGATTAAAATCTTTTTCATTGATCAAATATGTCATATAACCTTCAGAGAAATGAGTTTCTATGGTTATCTGGCAAATATTTGAATACATTTTATGTAAAATTGAGCGCTTTTTAGCAAAGAATATTTGACCTAAATATGTGACAGATGACTGAGTGAGTGAGTTTGTGTTTTATGCACCACCGGTGTGGGCTATTTAGAGGCAATGTGACTGATGAACATTGATTATATATATATATTTTGTGTAAAGAGACCAGCACTTGTTTCAGAAAACCATCTTTTATGAGAAAGATAAATGAGATAATAAGGGGACTGCCTGGAGCACACCTCTACCTATGATAAAATGCAGACCTGTGCAGTTCTTGATATCATCCAATCTAAGGGTCCACCACCCTGTGAGATATTTGTCTCTTATGTCACAAAAGAAGTGTGTAATGCCATTTATTAATCAGTTATGAAAAATTTTACACTTTTTGGCCATCAGTTGTGAGAGCTGCTGATCGCTTAACCAAGATAAGGGTGGTAGCACCAAATATAATCTCTGCTCATGTACACTGTACTTATCACAGTTTGGAGCCACATATAGGATAGGATAGGATACATATAATGTGGTTTCATGGCGTGAATATAGAAGTCCGCATGATAGGTTTGTGGGTGATCCTCGAAATTTATTGAACCTTCATAAATATATTTGATTCAAAGTAGTAAACTCCTGTCCAGCTTGTATGACTTCTCTACCACTCTATGTAGCATCAGACTTCACTCCAATAAGTCTTTCAATAACAGACTTTTCATGCACCTTTTTCCATTAAATTCAACATCAGCTCTTGGTTTCTATCATGCTCACAATCAAAGCTGTGTTAGTAGCAAGCAAAGGAAAGAACCAAATGCAGGATAAGAGAAAATTACTGCCCACTAGGTTTTTTTTGGTTCTCATCTGATGCCGGCCGATTGATGCCTATGGGTCTATGGCTATCAACAGTCACAAATTCTCCAAGGGTTTCAAAGTCTGAAAAATTCACAGAACGTTATACTACATGTACAATGTATATTGGTTGAATTCTATGACATTTTTTCAGATGGCAACCGAAGTATATGTTATGGGATGTTTGTTAAATTAAAGTTTTGGTAACAGATTAAATTTGTAATGGAGGAGGTCTCAGAATCCGATAGTGAGGGTATCACATTTCATCAAACTGATATTCAGTGATAATAAAAGTGAATATCCAATTACTGCATAGCATTATTACCAGACTAGGAAGTAAAGATAGAATTATTAAAAGCATACATGTATCTGTCACCATTCACTTCAACATAAAAATTTCCTATGCACAGTTTCTATTTGAGAAAATTTCATTCAATCCTGGTTATCTATAGCAGCAGAGTATGTTTGAAGGACCATGATGTACATCAATTTACTTATAAAAACGGACAATATATATTTCCCAACATGTTAAGCTGCATAAGCTGTTACTATGGTTTCATATACAAGATATATTATCCTTAAGTTCTGGGAAGCCACAGATTACTCTACGTACTGTAAAACAGCCTCTGTCATATGCAATTTACTAAAAGCTACACGGATGCCTTGCATGGTGAAAGTGACAAGCCCTGTGCGTAGTGTGTCATAAGCGATTCGGTAATCTGTCATTTCCCATCTCAACTGTGATTTCAGCCAAATTCATCTCAATTACATCTAGCATTACTAAGCGAAATGGAAGTAATAAATAATAGATTATAAGTGTGTTACTGTTGCAGTATGTGTCACAGTTTGTCTGTTTCAAAGTCTTGTTCTGGAAAAATTAACTTATTACTGGCATTTGTTCCTTATATTTTTTATATTTGTCCTTATGGGTTTCCACCTTGGCACCTATTCTGCCTTGTAGCAGTCACCAAGTAGTCTGTTGGTCAAGGCACATTTGGAACAGGGAATGCATCTAGTGGTGACAGGAATGGCCTTGGCTTGGCCCATGTAGGTATTGATCTGGATGTGTTTGACCAAACTGCCTAGGCGTGAAAGTGGATATCCCAGATTTATCATGAAGAGAGCCACTTTGGTGCTGGCTTGTTCAGAGGGCAACTTGTTCAGCGGACCAACTGTCTTGGGGGCAAATTGACTCATCTGCCTTACTGCATCCAGACTCAGCACTGCAAGCTCATGCCCACCAACAATTTGTAATCAACTGCACGCTGAATTTATTGCAAGCTTTTAAACCCTAAGGTTTCTCAATGACTAAGCATGGGTTTGCTGCATCTAAAGCAGCTTCATTCTTCAGAGATTGGTAGTGTAATCAGACATACAGATGGCTTTCCTTTAGTCCCTGCTTGGTGACTGTGTGATGAATTCTGCATGGATTGTCACCAACTTGGTATTTGTGACAAGCACTACTTTATCATTCCCCTTGTATTGGCCTGTGTACCATTGGTGTGATATAGAGTACTTCATCTTTGCTTTTATGTATGATGTCCTGTGTTTAACAGCTTTTATCTTGGTTCAGCACCAATTTGTATAATATTAATAAGCTGAGACAACACTAGCTAGACAGTACAGGGTGTTTATTCCACCAATACAATGTAACTAATTAGATTTAATTTGATTTATTAATGTTTCAAACATCATACATCAGCAATTTGTGCAAGTTGTAAAATACATAACATTGTATGTAACTATGGTTACAATATTGAAATTACGATATTCTTTTACATAGATCATGCTTGATGCATGCATCCAGAGCTGAATAAGTAGCTGTGTGGTGTGGATGCCAGCCTAGAAAAGGGAAACTAAATTTCAATTCAAACCATGGTTCATTGAGCGCACTGACTCAAATCTAAATATCCATAAGATCAAAACAGCATCTAACTTTACATGTAATGTGTTACCAAACATGTGTTGAGACCTACAGGCCCGAAATTGGGGACTGGAAGTCATCAAATGCTCCATCGTCCAATCAATAAACCCTTGCAAAAGGTCAGGTTTAACAGTAGAGAGCCACATTAACATAAGTGTGATGGAACTCAAGTTTAAGGACCAGAAGTGCTCTGCTGCTAACTCCCTTCCTTTATTGTTCCTTGTCAGCGGCTCAAATGATGGTTAGTGCTCTTGAGGGATTAAAGTGAGCGCGGTCCTTAGGATTAAGGTATTTTTGAGAGGACAAAATCTCCCTGATTGACCTGGTGATATGTCTCAATTTGTTGCTAACCAGGTCTCACTACAGTCTCACCATCTCATTTATATATATATATTTATTCCATGCACAAAAAAGGCATACCAGTTACAAAAAAATATGAAATTTTAGATGAGTTTACATATCAACATTAATTAATACAAAGGAAATTCAAAAATTTAATAGAGTCCAATTTTGGGAATAGAGTTTGATTATAAATCAAGTCCTTTATGGCCACAACTGTACACAGGTCTCTCCTGTCCAAATTCTCTTTTGAGAGCCTTGGTATCCATCCATTGTCAAATGTCACACCATAATATTGACAAATGTACTTGACATTGCCACCGATTATTGAGTTGGCGACAGTTGCTCTGTTAGCAATATGCCTAACAAAGTCATTCTCACTCTTTGTCATGTTTCTCAGTTGCTTGACAAACATGTTGCAAATTTGATCATGGGGACTATCACTTCCAATAATCCTTGGCAGAAATCGACAATGAGTTCTGTTTGGCAAACACAGTAGTCTCCTAACGCACCTGTTCCACATAACTGTGAATTCAGTCAAACTGTTTTGATGAAAATCCATTGTTTGAGTTCCATAGAAATGGCAACATTTGGTTTTGAAAACTCTGGAAATGACCTCAGCTGGCAGTCCATTTAAATTTCCGATAACAGTATTAACTCTACCAACAAGGTCAGAACGTTTCATGGAAATGTCCTTTTTCTCGGATAGGTCAAATTGTAGATAATTACCCAAATGTTTGACATGTTTTTGCCAGCCAAGCACTTTTCCCTCGAGTTTAACTTCTGGCAGCATTTCACACTGTCGCTTATCCCGACAGAACAGGATACATACAGATTTGTCAGGATTATAAGTCATACCAAAATCCAAGGCATACTGTTCACAGATATCAACAAGCTTTCTGAGCCCAGTGATAGTGGGGCAAAGCAATGTCATATCATCCGCATATGAAAGGCAGCCAGCATAATGACTGCCCAACCAACATCCAATTCCACTGGCCTTCAACCTCCGTATCAGCTCATCCATATAACAGCAAAATAGGATCGGGGATGAGATACTCCCTTGACGTATACCATTAACAGCGGCAAAGTTTTCTGAATAGCATCCTTTCCAGGTTGCTCTGATGCACTGTCTCTCATACTGTTCCAACAGAAGCCTCATGTCAACTGCAGACACACCACGATCTATCAGCAGCTGGAACAACTTGTCATGATGGACCTTATCAAAGGCCTTGGATGCATCAATCAGGCAGCTATAAACCTTGGTATTATTCTCCATGTAATACCTGATTATTTCCTTCATTGCAAGGGTACAAATTGAAGTGCTCAGTTTCTCCTTATAGGCAAACTGAAGATTTGAGGTACTGAGTTTTTCGACATTCCGTTGAATGAATAGTTTATCAAGGACTTTACCAATGCTTGAACTGAGGGCTATTCCACGATAATTTTTGTCTGTGCACAAGTTGCCCCTGTTATCCTTTGGGACTGAAACGATAGTGGCAAGTAAAAGAGCAGAGGGCTGGTGACCATGCACAAGCATTGAATTGATCAACAAAGTCAGTTTTTCATAGTACATGTGACTGGCATAAATAAGATGATTGGAATCATATCCACGATCCCCATCAGATTTGTCTTTGTTTAAGGACTTAACAGCCTTAACAACTGATGCAACAGTAACGAAGGATTCGCTTTCACAATCCAGATTACTTTCAATATACTCATTAACATGAGTCATATCTCTCTGTGCTGGAGTAACACTGTTATACAAATCCTTATATTTTATTCCAAAATTATCTGCTATGTCCTTGGACTTATGTAGAGAGTTAATGCAAGGGCTATCCGCCACCTTTGGGTACATCTTCCTTATTTCAGTGAAAAAGTCTCTTGATTTATTTTCAATTATACACTTTGACATATATTCCAAACGCAATGACTTCTCATGTCTTTTTATTCTCCTGACTGCATAGAAGTATTGTCTCTTTGACTCCTTCATGTTGTTGTATATTACACCTTCTCCAGGCTTGCCAGCTTGGCACCAAACATTAAACCAAAACAAGTTTTCTTCTCTATATGGTTTAACATGCACATTCCAACCAGGCTTAGCACCTTCACAGTTATTAGTTTTGGGGAACACATAATCAGAGTCCAAACAACAGTTTATAAGATCCTCACACAGCTGATCAATTTCTCTTTTGTGATCCATGTTTTGGCACTTAAAGTCATTACAAGATCCAATACTGAGACTGGGGAAAAGGCCAAGTCTTCTGTCAATCTCATTATGATAGTTCTTAATGTATGAAGACTCATTATCCACCTTGTGCCAAGCAGTTTTGACTTTCTTTATTTGTGGTGTATCAGCAAACTTTGCCACACATAATCCTATAACTGCAAAAATTGGCTGATGATTTGAGGGGTTTACAGCACTGTAAATAGCTCCTGCTTGCTGAACCTTAGTAGAGATATTGCAAGAGATAGCAAACCTGTCAATACATGACCTGCTTTGATGGTCACTGTGAGTAAACTGACAGTTACATAACGGTAAATCCCAAATGTCAACCATATTAGTCCGTGCCAGTAGGCCACTATAGTAGTTATCATGGGCATTGCCTCTTTTTGTATCCAAGTTCAAATCACCACCAAAGAGAACTGAGTGGCTGGGGTATTTGTTAATTGTACATTCAATGGCATCGGCTGCATCCAAGAATGCATCACTTATATTGGACTTGTGAAAGGTGTCATTAGGCATATAACAGTTAATCACCAACAGCTGCATGTCACTACATTCCACTGTAACAGCAGTTGCACGTTTACATCCTGGGATTTCTACGGGTTTTACACAACCAGCAATATCCTTTTTCCATAAAATTGCGGTTCCCCCGTACGGTCGACCTCTCAGTAATTCGTCCTCGTTAACACCAGACACCCCACAGTAAAGGTAATCCTTATTGATGTCAGAAAGTCTGTGCAAGTTTGTATTTAGCAACCAAGTCTCTTGAATCATTAATATATCCATTCTATGGACTTTAATCAGTTCTTTGATAAAGTCAATACGAGTATCACCCAACCCTGTTCCATTGTAGGACATTATTTTCAATGTGTTGCTTGTGTGCTGACTGTTCATGATGTATTAGGTTGTTCCTTGTCTGGTCCGGGCCTTTTCCTTGACACGTACCATCTTTTGTAATAAATTTTATCAGGCCAAAAATCAGGGGATAACACTACATCCTGGGCTGATGAGTTACACGATACAATGAAGCGCTTAGTATCCCAACCGGCTGAGGAAGTATCCTTGACGTCAGTCACTTCTATGGTATTATCTTTGTCAGTGATGTATTCTTTTATCGTATCAATATCGATGTTCGGGTGAACATTTGTGAGCTGCACATGAACAATCTGTGGGCCAGCCTTGAGGCTATCCGACTTGTCTGCTGTACCTGCTGTCCCTCTCTGCTTCATACGATCTCTGCCACCAGCCAAACCACCTTTGAAGAGTCGCTTGTCTCCATTTTGGCCACTAATCTTCATGAAATCATCCACATCTAATGACTGTGCAACTGAAGAATACGATTTTGTAGCTTTATCACTCACTTGACGTATTGCCTCTGCCACCGTCTCCACATCGATGGGATGCTGTAATCCCCTGGTTGATCCTGAAGCAGCTTCACGTGGTCTTGGTGCAGTCTTCAACATTTCATCATGCTTCAGTACATCGGCTTGGATCCCTGCTACAGTCTGCTGCATTTCTTGCATCTCCTTGAACATCTTGGACATCGATTCAACCAAACTCATGACACTACCTCCCTGTTCTGGTGCAGCTGGGGGGAGCTTGCTTACATCTGACACACAGAAGATGACTGCATCTGCCGAAGCTGATCCATCAAGCTTTTTGAAAACTGCCAAGATATCTTCCACTTCTGCCTCCTTGGCACTTCTCATGTTAGAATTTTGCCTGCTTATAGTGTGACTTCAGCAATTTAGGCATCAGTTTAGCATCACCGTCAGTGAAAAATTTGGATGTTAATTTTACTGAATGAAGATTTGGTAGTATTCTGTTCTGCACCCTCAGTCCCTCTCTCTGTAATCTATATCCATCCTTTGACTTCAGCAAAATCAATAAAAGATCAGGCCATTTGTCAAAAGTGTCAAGCTTCATAATACTTTGGGGAAGACAATATCGTATAATGTACATCTGGGGTTTATGACCAGGGCAATAAAATGTGTACACACTGTACAGTGTACAGTGATTTAGATTTGTGGAGAATGTCTTGTCAGCATAATGCGCTATATATTGTATACTGATCATTATTAGGAATGATAATAAATTCTTGTATGCACAAAATATTGCATATTTCTTTGTCTATCTGTTTGTAGAATACATACAGTCAGCGCAGAAATTATTTGCACACTTTGATTTTTCCTCATATTTCACAGAAAAATGGCAGTATAATAAAAAGAACTGTCCTATGTTTTAGAGTAGTGTTAGTAGGTTAGGATCCCATGCATTTAATTTTTTAACAAAATTCATTTTCTTGGAAAATGGGAAAAAACTGAATTTTGAAATAAAAAAAATTTGTACACTTCAGCTAACTGGCAGAAACTGAATTTTTAATGATGAAACTCAACTTTTTCTATGGAAATAATGTTGTTTATGGTTTCTGTTGCTCATTTACATCAATCAGACATCATTTGGGGTTCACAGGTGGGATTACAGGTGTTACCCAGGGAAAGCACTAAATCCCATGTTCTTTTTCTATGTATGGCTGTAGAAATTTGGCTAGAAGCAAGCAACTCACCTGAAACTGAGTAGTAAACTCCATACTTGTGTCTATTTGTCAAAAAAGTAATTTGGCAGGTATTGGTAGCTAATTGTGTTCTACATGAGCTTTCATGCAACCACAACATGCAGGAAAAACAGTAATTATACAAGTAGAATCAAACTGAAAAAATCGTAATTACAGGACTCAATTTTGCCCCTGGGGACTATATTGATTGTGAGCTGTGAAAAATGGGTAGTAATAATTTTGGAGAAAGTCATCTAAGATAATTAAGACAGTTCGTTTTGGAATTTTGCACAATATCATAACCATCATGCATCCTACAATAAGTGTTGCTTCATAGGGTACCCCCATGGAGGACCTCAATGAGTGAAAATTTCACAATAATGGGTTTCTTTGTAAAAATGAGCTTTGAACAATGAAAAACCATTCACTATCATAATAATTTAGGCCATAATTATTGTATAGCCAAGCTTGAGTGGATCTTAATAATCGATGCATGACAATGCATTCAATATGCCACACTTCCAATATGCTAAAATCTAATAATAACCTAATTTGTAAGCAAATATTAATAAAAACAACTCTAAATATTCTTTCTTAATAACTTTTGATAAGCCAGTGGTTTTAAAATAACTGGTGTGAGGCAAATTATCAGAACTTTGTATCTCAGCACAAAATCACCAAGAGCCTTTTTTGGGCATTTCCTGATGAGATATTGAACACAGTTCTTCACAAGAACCTGCATAGTTTATAGTCTTTTCACGATTTGACTATTTCAAAGGACTTTACAGACCAATTTCATGACAATTGCTATTTTAAAGTAATTTTCTATTCCTAAATGTAGAGGAAAAACATGGGAATGGGTGTACTCCTTGAGTAACACCTGTTATCCCACCTGTGAACCACAGATAATGTCTGATTGATGTGAATGACCTAAGGATACCATAAACAATGGTAGTTCCAAAGATAAATTGAGTATCATCATTAAAAATTCAGTTTCTGGCAGTTGTCTGAAGTGTGCAAATATTTTTTGGTTTTCAAAATTCAGATTTTTCACATTTTCCAAGAAAATGAAATTTGTTAAGAAATTAAATGCATGGGATCCTAACCTACTGATACTACTCTAAAGCATAGGACAATTTTTTTTAACATACTGCCATTTTTCTGTGAAATATGAGGAAAAATGAAAGTGTGCAAATAATTTCTGTGTTGACTGTAATACGGATACTATTGTCTGCTGATAAGTAGATTCAGTAATGACCATCAACAATTTGCATGATGATTTGTGGAAAGAAAGCACGATGAACAGATTTCTTATTAATTAAAACTTCTTAAATCACAAGATATTTAGATGTTTAGGTTGCTATGCTATGATGTTATGTATATCATGCACTTGATTAAGATTATGATTCAGAATGATATATTTAAATCTCAAAATCTTAGTATTTAAGAGCTTCTTTTAAATTTGATACAAAAAGGGTAATTACTTTTCACACCAGTTCTTCTAACGAACTAATTTCATTCCAAGGTTTAAATTTGATGAGGTGATTAATCCTGAGTACAGGAAAGTGGCTTTTTAATTAACTTAATGCATTTCATTTGTCATTGCTGTTACCTCTAGGCTATGAAAAAATTGTGAAAGAGTTCATCGTCAGGAAATCTCCTATATCTGTGTCTCCAATAATCTAAATTATATTACTGTAGCTGATGAGCTTTTACTAAAACAAAGTTAATGACTTTTTTTTACCATAGAACACTCCATCTATCCGCATATAATTCCTTTTCAATTTATGGCTGACATAGTGCACGAGAATTACATAGTTTCAGTTCCCCATAAGCAGTACCAGCCAAGCAGCTATACATGGTCTAACCCCATAGGCACAAAATAGGTTCAGTGGAATTGTGGTTTTAAAAGAATATCAACACCTTGGCTGCTGCGTCAGGGGTGCCATGTGGGGGTTTTAACAATTAAAAAATAAAAGGTCACATTGCCAGATCTGGTAGAAACATGCTGCGTAGTGGAAAGCAATAAATTTGGGAATTTACACAGTTTATTCACTTGTCAACATACACATTTGGGGGTGTGGTTTCATTGATGTGAACTCTTAAAACAGTGTCTTGGGTCAGTAAATGTCATGAGTTAAAAGAGTCACTAAAAGAATTTGATTCAAGGCACCGTGTCCTATAATGTGACAAACCTGCTCTTGTGGACCAATTCTGCTACCCCTTTTGGGGGCCCCAGACCGGATGTTTTATGTCGTGTGGTTAGCTCCACTCTGCTTCTTGAAACGAGTCATGGTTGCAGAACACAACGTAAACTCAAGTTTCTCAGTGGAATTATAACTTTAACTCATCTCAAAAGGTATTTATAAGGGACAAATTGAAACATGTCTGATATAAGTGAATAGCTAATAATGTTAAGAATTCAGATATAGCAAAACAAAAAGGAAGAGATCTCATTTCATGTTAAAAAGAGCCATTTAAGTACAGATGCTTAGATTTTACAACTGTAGCTGCTTGGCAGGTACTGCTTATGGGGGACTGATAGTTTTTAAAAATGTATTATGTAGCTATTTCATATTGATGGTCTCTTATGAAACACAAGGTCAGTCTGTAAAATTTATTAAAAGGAAAGAATTAATATTTTTCATTCTCAATTCGCCTTCTTCTTTTTTACAATTTTTTAATCTGCAACTGAAACAGAATTATACTTCTCACAGTTGACTGTAAGCTGTGGTTTCTGAATTCTCTTGTTGCCTTTATTGACAGGGTTTGTAACTGTTGACATTTCACTATTCGTCAGGCTTCTACGGATAAGTGAATTTCCATGCTCTGTCACTCTGCTGAACAAGAAATAACTGAATAGAATGGCAAATATTGGTGTTATTAGTTTGATGAAAGAGATGGTCAACAGACTCAACACGAGTGTCACCAATTATTTCAATATGAATATTTTATACAGTTTATATTTGAGAAACTTGACTTAATATTGGTTATCTAGCGCAGCAGATATCCACCAATATCCTTCTAAGACAGATCTGCCAAATTGCCCAACATATTTGCTGCATAGGCTGTTACTATGGTTTCATATAACAAAATAGAAAACCATAAAGTTCTGTCAGGCAGTACATTATCCTCTGTACTGTGAAACAGCCTCTGTCATAAGCAATTTACTAAAAGCTGTCTTGGACGGTGAAGGTGTCAAGACCTGTGCATAGTGTGTTACAATGATTCTGGCAATCTGTCATTTCCCATTTTAACTGTGATTTCAACCAAATTTATCTCAATGACATCTACCTTTACATTAAGTGAAATGGAAGTAATGATATCAGTACAAATAAGGGATAGATTATTAGTGTGTGACTTCTATAGTATGTAGATTTTGTCTGTTTCTGGAAAGCCTTGTTCTAGAAACTGGCATTTGTTCCTTATGTTTTTTATAATCAGTTTTTGGGTTTCCACCTTGGCATCTGCTCTGTGGTGTAGCAATAACTGTTACCAAATGGCTACTGGGGTGAGGCACATTTGCTGGTCACTTGAACGGCCCAGCCTTGGCCCAGGTATTGATCCGGATGTGTTTGCCCAAACCAACTAGGTGTGAAAGTGGATATCCCAGATTTATCACGAAGAGCGCCACTTTATGGTGAAAGGCCACTTTGGTGCCAACTTGTTCAGAGGGCAACTTGTGCCGTGGACCAACTGTCTTGGGGGGCAAATTGACTCTTCTGCATTACTGCATTCTCACTGAGCACTGCTTGCTCTTGCCCACCAACAATTGGTAATCAACTACTCGCTGAATTTATTGCAAGCTTTTAGACCCTAAGGTTTCTCAATGACTAAGCATGGGTTCGTCTGCATCTAAGGCTTTTGCAGTGTTCTTCGGAGATTGGTAGAACAATCAGACATGCAGGCGGCTTTCCTGTGGCCCCTGCTTAGTGACTGTGTGATGAATTCTAGATAGTCACCTACTCGTCGTTTGTAAAGAGCACTGCTTTGTTATTCTTCTTGCTCTCATTGGTGTGACATGTTGTACTTCACCTTTGTCTTCCTAAAAATACATTCCATTGTTTAATAGCTAGTCTTGGTTTTGCCTATCAGTTTGTTTCAAAAGCTGAGACAGCCCAACAAGACATGTATCAGATAAATATAATGTCATTAATGTAAATTCAAGCATCATACTGGCCAACCACAGCTGTTATTAGGGCTATTGTCACTTTGAAATATAGTTATTACTCAAATATCATCAATTTAAAACCTTAGAACTCTTCTCACTTGTTTTTTGTCTCTCATAAGGTACTTCTTATGTATAAACTTCGAAGAGCGTGGTCTGACATCATATGCCATTGATAGGCTTCAAGCGCTTGTTTGATCGAGTTTAATCTAAATCCCTCAACTACTGTATGAGTAAGTGTAGACATTCAATAACAGGCACAAGACTAATTCAACTGCCAGCTTATTCAACAAATCTTGAGTCATTGGGTATGGTCTCAATTTTAGCCCAATCAATAAACCCTTGTACAAGGTCAGGTTGAAAAGTAGAGAGCCACATTAACATAAGGGTGATGGCACTCAAGTTTAAGGACCCGAACCGCTCTGCCGCTAACTCACATCCTTTACTGCTCCTTGTCAGCGGCTCAAATGCTGTTTAGTGCTCTTGAGTGATTAAAGTGAGCACCATCCTAAGGATTAAAGAAGTAATCTCTCTCATCTACCAGGTGATATGCCTCAATTTGTTGCTAACCCGGTCTCACTACAGTCTCACTATCTCATTTATGGTGTGACTTCAGTAAGTTAGGCATCAGTTTAGTGTCACTGTCAGTGAAAAAATGGATGTGTACTAAAGTTGACGCTTACTACGTTTGCCTAAACAAATACACTGTACCACAAGATTGATTGGTGTTTGCTTGCTGCAATTCATCACCTAGATAAAGTGCCCTCAGTTTGGGATTGTGTGCTTAAACGGTGTGGTACACATCTTCATAAGGAGGATAGAGCTTCCACTAAAAGTGTGTAAGCCTTCCTTCATCCAATGACTACAAAGCTGTGAAAAGTTTGACCCTTTTCCTAATTAGCAAAAAGTAATATTAATAAAAATAATAATTTTATTTCTTCTAAGCACATTACATTAAAACATCTCAATGCACTTTACAACATGTATAAATTTGACTATAAATAAAAGCACCATGTAAATATAAAACCATACAATTAAAAATACATTACTGGAGAATGGAGATTAGACAATTTAAATAAATGAGTTTTGAGTCTTTGTTTAAAAGAATTAAATTCTGTTAAAGACCGAAGGTCTGAAGGTAAATTGTTCCACAGGATAGGGGTCTGGATAGTAAATGCCCTGTCGCCATAAAGTTTTGATGGTTGGATGATGAAGGATTATGGCAGAATTGCTACGAAAGTATGCAAACTTCATGTTGGTAATGGTATTAAATCTGTTGAAGAAATCCCGAAGTTTCACATCTCTTCTCTTCCATACATGGATGGTTTTGGAAGCTAGTTCTGCATATTGTTCTTCTAAACAGCACCCTAGCTCTAATGAAGACATACTCACCCAATTGCAGGTGAAAAAGCCATGGTTCTGGAAGTCATCATGGTTATCTTCTCAGGCACAAATTAGCGACAATCTAATCTGAAAATTATTTTAGAATGGTGATTGGTTGATGCTAATCCTGTCTTTCAATCAATTATAAATTGGTAAATAAGTGAAACGATGCAACCAGCTGTCTATAGGCATCCTGTCATTGTAACTGATCATGCATGGTGTAAATTCTGGCCATATAAGTCACATGTGACATTTTTCTGCTTTTCAAGCTTCTTCATAAATAATTATTCTCTGTGAAACAAATTGAGCTGGCAAGCCAAGTTGCCATAGAAGTATTCTTAAGCAGGCGAGTAAATTCTTGTCTCTTGTGAGAATACGGAAAACTAAGATTCTTTGGTCATCAGACACCATCAATAAAAAGCTGAAGAAACAGAAGCAACATCTGTCAACTTTCATAAACCAGCCTGTCGTCCAAGATGTCTCAATGCCACATTATGCTAATATTTTCTGCTCACAACTGTATTCTGCTGCTCTATTTTTTTGCCCAGTCATATATAATACAACGGTCTCCAGGCGCCAGAAACCTCTTCTCATCGGGTAATTTCATTCTCTTTTTTTTTTGTTTCAATCAAAATATTTGCCTTTCTTTTTTTGTTCCAATCAAAACATTTGCCTTTCAAGAAAAACAGTCTGCACTAAAACAACTTGTTTGGGAGTGTCACCTTTTTTTTCCTCAGAGGAGCTTTCGTAAGCCTTTTTGTTGATTCATTTGCGCAGTCTGTTAAGACTTGGGGTATACAGTTTCAAGAAAACCTCTCATGTGACAGAAAACATAGCATTACTGAATCTTAAAGTGTTACTTGACACCTTTTACATCACGGCACTAGGAATGGATGATGTGTTACGTGTCCTTCCCCATTTTGTGAATGTTTGTAAAAGCAGCTTAACTAACCTTACCGACTTGCTTTGCTGGCTTGATAGAGCGGTTGTTCTCCAGGCTGTCTCAATGGTAAAATCTGCTCTGAAAAATCACTTGAAACAATTCATGTAGCTTCATTGCTTTTTGCCTTTAAGTATATATTTATTTTACTGGCATTTGTAATTGTGACATATATTTATAACCTGATGCATCTAATGGAGGACTATGCCTGTTCAGTGTATAATATACCCAGTTCTTGCATTTTTTCTTAAAATTTTTCGTCTACTGTGCAGTTTGCTTCTAAAATCTTTTTGAAATTACTTTTTGAAGCTGCTCTCAATTTTACTTTCCAAACTTAGTTTTCAGACTATATCTGAGGAGGTCTGGAAATGGTTTTCCAAACTTTGAGGCTTTAAAGTGTCGTGTTTCACAGCTCAGAAGCCTTTGATGGACATTTTCGAAGCACCAAGACTCCGAAATTCAATAAGCCAGTGTTTTATGCATGAAGTTATTCCGAAAACGATAAGGTAGTGATAAGGTGCCTGTCAGATTCAGTCTGTGTAAAACCACTCCGATGTGATGAAATATGATAGATTGCATTTCTGTCCTATACATGAAGCATGTCCAACAT
Source organism: Platynereis dumerilii (assembly GCA_026936325.1). Lineage (NCBI taxonomy): Eukaryota > Metazoa > Annelida > Polychaeta > Phyllodocida > Nereididae > Platynereis > Platynereis dumerilii. Next base: position 7,949,852 of record JAPTHN010000006.1, on the reverse strand, counting down.
TGTCCATGTTTAGAATATGTATTTCAGAATAGATTGCTTCCTTTCTGTAAACTTCTTACCACAAACATTAAGCTTGGATTGGCAGGTTTTACCTGACTTCCACACAGTTACTGCTATTGTGTCATTTTGTCAGTTATTATATAACATGCAATCTTTCGTTTGCTGTGCATGCATTGTATTATATATGGTGCAATAAGCTTCGAATAATAATATTTTGTTCCGGCAAGAATGTGATGCCGCCCACCCGAAAACCCTATCTCTTATATTAAAATGATAACGTACGGGATTTATCTCAAGTTATACTGATTGCTTAATATTCTAATTCGGTCTGCACCTTCCTTGGGATATTAAGGCAGAACTCTCCCCTTTTTAGCTAAATCCAAGTCTTCTGCATGTCTAATACATACTAAATACATTTTTTGCGTAGCAGACAACCAACAGCTCTGCTATTCACATCATAACTGACACGCCACCTGTCGTTTATCTCGGCTAAAGATGCTCAATTACACGGCAAAAGTAATCATCAATACTTTGTGAATCTCTTTTCTCCAATCCACGGGTGTTCATTAACCAATGGTCAACATTATTATAATCAACTGTTGTCCACCTCCTCCAGCATATGTTTCTTTATAGTAACTATACACATCTATGTATCAGCCTGTCTGCGACCTGCCAATCAGTACATTGATCTAAGTCTATCTGTCTATTTAATTATGTTCTATTTCTTATTCCCTCAAATCTACGGGAGACCCACTAGTACTACAATGATACAAACACCAAACTCGAATTAGTACAATAAGCTTCGTCCTATCAGAGATCAGTTGGACAAGGAGCATAGTCTTTTTCTAATGATGGACTCTGTTGAGATCAAGTGGGTCTTTTCACTGATGAAGCTAATTTTCTCATCTCCATTAAGAGACTCTTAGATAATCACATTCCCCATCATTCACTAAGAAAATCGCAGTTGTCTCTTTAACATGGAATTGCAGAGCACGCCAAGGAAACACTAAAATTAACAAAATATTTGTAGAATGTCTGTCACATGGTATCGTATTGAAAATACAGGCGGAATAAACAGGCAAGTCAAGCTATTACCAAGAAAGCTAATGATATTTGCTCTGCCTGTACAACAACTTCAATGTTATTGTCTAATGTAGCTGGTAGGGAATGGACCATTCATAACAAAAAGGGATCTCAGTTGGTCAGTCATCTCCTGCATTTGGTCAAATGATCCATAAAAGAATTAATGAACAGAAAGATAGTTTGAGAAGAAAGATACATTGTAGACTGGATTTTATAACCAAAAGATTTATTAGAAATCATTTTGTTAAATTGGATAGATAATACAATGACCCTTCAAGTAACATTGAGCTACAGCTAGAATGGTCCAATTACACTAAATTTCAGTTAAGGTCGGATAATCGGAGATATATATTATAGAAGCTCGAAAAGTGTGTCCCTATTTCGAGGAAAAAGACCAAACTAAACTCTGTGGGAAAGAACAAAATAAGAATATGTGGGTCTGTAAAGTAGTCTGGAATGGTCAATTCCATCCTCTTAGGGCAAATTGAATAAAACAGATTGCTCAATAAAGGAAGGTATTAGGATCGCTTTCCCTTTTATCTTGGAGGGATTATTGATGTCGGTTTGTAATACAAACTTTGTATGGACGGTTCCTCTGTTTAATCATGACTGGTGCCATTTATGACCAAAGTTTATTAATGTAGATGGCTATCATATTTACCATTATGTCAGTCCTAGTCAACTTTAATGAGCAATGTGATTCAGAGAAGTTAATAGTCGGAAAAACTTTTTCTGTGATTTTGCTAAAAAGATCACATCTGGAAAACAGCAGAAGTTGAGGCAGTTTGTTGTCTGATGAAGGACTTTAAATCCAAATTTTGTGAACCACAAAGTCTTCCATATTTTGGCCTCAACATAGGCCTGTAGTGTCTGTCACAGCTTTCTAACAAAAATGACAGCAGACTGATTGTCTCTTTCTAGACAAAGTCACTGTCACAGGACACGACCAGTTCTGACAAAAGCTGTCAAACTGGGCATAAGTAGCCCGTTGATAAATGCACAGGATTAAATTACTGATTTCTGATACGAAGTTATCACAAAATAACTTGAACATATCCTATACAATTTCATTTCATTTTGCGATTTTGTTTACTTGTAAACCTTTGATTTATTTTGATATTCTCTTCCCTGATATGTGTATATCGCTTCTTTTTATACTGTCCATTGTATTTGTTTACATATTTGCCCCTCTGTGGACCTCTCTGTCAACAATTGTTCTTTGAAATACCTCATTCTATTTGGAATGTGTAAAAGGTAAATGATCCTATGTGGACTGTCTCAGATTCTTTGATTTTTCTTTCTTTCCGACTCAATTACACAAGCCCTGCAGAACCTGGAGTTTAGCAATTTACACTCTTCCTCCAGAGGCCTATTTGCCAGGAGGCTGATTTTATATGTCAGGTCAAACCATCCCAGGAACACCCAAAGGAGCTGTTTAAGGGTCAATTCAACCCCCCAAGCCATGAAAAACCAATGTGTGTTTCTGATGGTATTCTATGCCTGCTTAATCTTTGGGATGTCTAAGTGGCACTTTGTGCTGCTATGTGTTTACAACAGTCTCAAATACACACACGTTCCTGTGAGGAAGCTGAGGATTGAAGATTCCAATGTATGTCAGTGACAACGTTGCATTCTTTGATATTCAGCTGAAAGGAATTTACTGTTAGCAATAACTGTACTATTTCCATTTTTATAACTGCAACAGTACCTAAACATGAATCGAGGGATGTTCATGTAGTATTTCCATTTGCATAACTGCAACAGAACCTCACCATAAATGGAGAAATGATTTAGCTGTTGTGTGCTGTATTTATGCGTAATGACAATGATTGTTTTGTAGAATCCTGTGAGTAAACAGTCGTGCAACAGCAATTCTCAGCGATCCAACCCACAATTCAAGCCAAGATGCATATACATTGCATAATGATGAAGAAATGGGTTTTTGGACTATGATTTCTCATCACAGACATTCACATTGCAATGTACTTCTGTGTGAGACTTTTTCATTAGCCATTAGAATGGTTGTCCACTGAATCTGCGATAAACTGGACCATAAAAAGATGTTGTCTCCAGGAATTGACTAAATGTCAAGTTTGTCTGGCCATAGTATAATCAGAAAGCTTCACAGCTTTCCCAAAACATGTCTGCAATTGATCCCACTACCTGTCTGCAATTGACCTCGAAACAATGACATCATTAACCACAATGAGGCAAATGGAATCGTGAAGAATCTTGAGGAAATACCAATGCACGACCCAGTTCTCATTGAGAAAACCCTCATTGGTGTGGATGTGATGTATTGTGCACAACTGGCACGCAGTGCAAGGAAGTAAGTGACGATTAGATTTGCCAATTGTGTGGACCAATGTGGCAGTCTCTGTGCCGTCTTCGGTTTGCTTGAACATAGACTATTGTTTGTACAGAATGCTATGGTAAATTTGATCTATACGCATACGGTATACAATTATGTAGAAAGAACATTTATGCACATATTACTTGTAAAATATAGTTTGTCTTTATGGGATGGATACAATGCTATGTGTTTCATACAATGTTTTTATTCTCGTGGTTTTTCACAAATGGATTAGTAGAATAACATATTGTTATCAAAGAAAGATGCTTTCACAAACATGACTAACCAATATGGCATAGGGACCTTGGATATGTCAACATACAAAATATATCTGCCTTTTTCTGGAGGTAAATTAGATGGCCTTATTTTAGAATGGAACATCTTCCAATTGATGGATAGTTTATGCAATTATTTATGAATATTTGTTAGTTTCACGTGTATTTGTAAAGATATTAGTGCATACTTCAGTTAATTTAAGAGCCAGATAGCAGGCTGATTGACTGGACAGAATGTTTGCTTAGTCATTTTCTTACAGTAAATTGTCGTGGTTGTGGCATGTTGAATTTGTAAGGAATAATGATTTCTTATTTGTCTTTGCAATAATGTTCAGAAGCAGCGATAACGTACTACAGGCTGTTCTAAATAGTAAGAACAATACGGAAGGACTGCTTCAGAAAATTGAAATAACGTTCTCCTATCTACTATATACTGCAAAAAAATTGACTGGGGATTGGTATAGTGGGACAAATCTGCAACAGAATTGTATGTGAATCCATTGCATGAGAGAGCAGAGGATTTCCACAGGCAAACTTATCTCGCCATTACCTCATATAAGCAGTTGCTCATTCCAGCTGCCTCAGAGCATAAAAACCTTTGAAATGTAATACTCTATGTGTAACATTTATGAAAAATTGTATTGAGTCATGCAATAGTCATAAATCAAAAAGACCTGATGCCTATGCACATTTTTTTACCTCTCATGCTGATAATTAGTTTTGTTCCGTGCTGCGAGGTTTGTTTTTGTGAAGTACAACTTATACTTGCTTAGCTCCTATCGGAAGCAGTGTCTTTCTAGACCATAAATAATGAAGCTAATTGCTAAGTTGCTCAAGCCACTCTTTCTCAAGGGTCAGGTGCATAATATGCACTCGATTGGAGATAATCCAGCCTATTGTGATCTTCACAAAGCTTTTATTTAGATTTTGATTTCATAATGGTATGATATCAAAATGTTTATCTCAATTGGAGAAAATTATTATGGAAATCTACCAACCTTACCTTGGTGATGTATATGGAATGGGTCAAATATTATAAAATACAGTCACTGATACCATTGTTCTTCTTGGTCCTGTTTGTTTAGCTTGCTAAACGGTTGATCAGGTGACATCTTAGCAATGCTGGATTGTGACGTCACTGGTATAAAATTGCAATCGATAGAATACGAATATGGTTGCCGTATACGAATCAATAAAGTTCTGTATCTTTTAAGAATAGTACCCAAATGTGTAGTAGTATGATTGGTATGATCACTGTTGAGAAGTGTTATCTGAAATGGGCGCTGTATAAAATCATATTATTTCATTTCTAGATTCGACTAGGCCTATCTAGTTAAAATTTGGATGATAATGCCCAGATATTTTGTTCATTTCTCGCGATTCTACATCACCAGTGATATCGCATCCTCCATTTTATTTCTGAGAGTGTATGTTGAGGCATTGTCAGTCTGTATGTCCTTTTATGGTGTCAATTCATAAATTGTGAGACTATATCAATATTCCACCCACACAGCACTAGAAGATTCCGCTACGCTGTACCCGATACAGCATTAATCTTTACTTTATTCCCTTGTACATTTCCTCATCTGTGCGGGAGGACTGTTAATGAAAGACTGTGTGTATTTATTAACAGATGTTTGCTTTATCAGAGTAGATCTACTTTTGATCTCCTCTCTCTGCCTCTTCCTGCTGTTTAGCATTCTCCCAGTGATCCGATAAACAAACTGTCGCCAGAGTCTGATGTCTGAGACAAGTCTGGGACAAGACGTGGAGTCCACATTGATGAGAGATGTTGTTTTAATGCCCATTGTCTTGTTTGTCTTAGCTGTCCCAAACGACAACTTGAAGGGGCTTTTGTCAATTGGGGAAATTCTAGCTGTTTGGAGAAAATACAATGGCAAGTAAAATCCAAAGTCTTAGTTAGGTTGTATTGTTAGGGAAGTAATGCACACTGTTTCCTCTGCAGGATTAAAGAACAGCAAAAATGTGCCTTGAGCTTTTGAAAACATAAAGCTCCCATAAGGGCCAACCACGAATTTCCTTCGTCACCAGCCATTTTCCCTTTCAATTCCAATTTCAAGGTTGATTTACAGTTTGCTGCTTTCCAGCCTGTCACAATGTTTGATTCTCAGAACTTGATTTGCCAAAATTTCTTTATATCAGTAGGGTTAAAGGGGAGTTTAAAGTCAGAACTACATGTAGATGCAATCTGAATAGCCAATAGGTGATATTATTATTGTTTGGGTTCATCCAAACACCAGCAATGTTTTAAGATATTCAAGCTCATGATTAAGGAATACCCTTGTGAAAAGAGAATGCTAAATGCTGAATTACTTTAATATCAAGTGGGCCTTTTTTAAGGGAATTGTCTGAAATGTAGACATTGTAGCATGTGCCTAAAGTGGTCATATTGTGGACACAGTTACTCTCCTTGGTATTTTATAATTTTTCATGAACCAGAGTTAACATAATTAGTTGTTTTATGTGTTCCAAGTTTTTCATGTACAAATTTTTAAATGTACACTCATGAAAAACATTTCATTTTATAGTGTACATCGCACATCACTGTACACATCTTCCTATTCAGTTACTGCCTTAATAGCACACTCTATCACAGTAATGCTCAATTGCTGATGATATCCAAGAGGAATTGCCTTGAAACAAATTAGACCCTTGATCAGGGTTGCATGATTTAAATCATTTGATTTAAATCACTTGATTTAAATCATGATTTAAATCAGTGATTTTAATCAATGATTTTTATTGGAAATCACTATATGTTAGAAAACTGCAAATAGTTTGCGTATAAATGCTATAATAGATCAGTTGACACCTTCACACTTGAATTGGTGTCGAATCACAGCTACAATTCAGATACCAGGGTGGTTTTCGGCTTACTTTAATCCAGTTTAAGATGCAATTCAATATCTCCTCTGTCATGCACCAAATTCCTAATCTCACGCCAAAAGTAGCACTCATTAAACAAGAAAACAACAACAACAAACAATAGTAATTGAAAAATACTGATTCTCTGGTCATCATTAGTAATTTCAATCATTCCTTTGCTCCAAAGTATGATATTCTGTGGAAAATTGGGACTTTGAATAGGATCAAACCCTGTTAAGTCTCTTTTGGAAGCCAAGTAAAACTTTTGATATGTCATTGGTCATTCCTAGCAATAGTAGCTCCAAAAAGTTGACAAAATTTCACACTTGAATTGACGTAAAATTCATATTCTGAGGGATTTTTTTGCAGCTGAAAAAAGTAAAAAATGTGAGCGATCTACAACTTCGAATTTCAACCTGATTACATGACTTTTGGGCGGTGAAATTAATTTTCCCATTACAGAAGACCTAATTAAGGACAGTTTATCATTTATCATGACTTCAAGTTCCTTTAAAACCATTATATTTCAAAAAATACGATAGCTTGATTTAAATCTGATTTAAATTAAAAAAATCTGATTTAAATCAAAAATAAATCCGATTTTTTCGATTTTTTTGATTTAAATCGGATTTTTATGCAACCCTGCCCTTGATGTAGAACCAGTTTCTCAGGTGGATGAATTTCTCCTCTGAGATAAATGAAAATGGATGGAGCTTTGAAAAGTATCTTATCTCCAAGATATATTCTGTCCTCTCAATGTTAATTGTTAAAACTTTATATGCGGGAAGCAAAGAGCGTATGTACTGGATAATGAGGATACATGATCATTAAGCAGCAGAGAGTTGCCTTTTGTTAACTTTAGTCACAACTGGAATCTTGTGAAGGCAATGATACCCAAAAGGTGTTGGATTGCTCAACCAAACTGAACTGCTAACCATAGCTTCATTTCGCGATGACATTCTAGAAACTACAAGTACTTAATCCTTGAAGAAGCATCCATTGTCTTACGACATTAATTGCGATCCTATGAGATGCATCTGCTGTCCTTTTGGCATTGTTGTTACTAAGGGTGTTGTTTGGGAAAGGTCTGTATTGAGATGGATTCTACAACAGACTGTATTCCACACAGCAAATCATCACCATGCTTGAAAATGGATTCCAAAGGCAATATTTCAAGTCTCCTCCCTCTCAAAGTTCGCTGAAAGATTCCATTGTACAAGGGCTATCTGATGTACCATTAATCTTCTGTTTATTCTGTCATACATTTTGCATCAGTGTGGGAGAAATGCAGCAAAAAAAGGGTATCAAAATACTATGTGTAAAATATATGCCTCAGATTGTCTTTTGTCAATATTGATTATGTACACCATCAGTGTGTAAACTGACACTTTCAGCATCCAACAGACTAGACAGTCCTTTGCCTTTATGAGAGTAAATCTTCCTGTGTTATACTCTCTTAGCATCATTCTGCTGTTTCTTATTCTCCTAGTTATCCGATAAACAAACTGTCGCCAGAGCCTGATGTCTGAGACAAGTCTGGGATAAGATGTGGAGTCCACATTGATGAGAGTTCTTGTTTTAATGCCATTGTCTTGTTTGTCTTAGCCGTACCGAATGACCACATGAAGGAGCTTTTGTCGATTGAGGCAATTCCAGCCATTACAGCACAAACAATACAAGAAGTAAGCACCCAAAGCTCTGGTATTCAGTAAAGAGATTGTTTAAGTGAAGCATGGTTTTGGCTCTATCAAAGTAGATCTGCTTTTGATCTGCTTTTGTTGCCTCTTTTGCCATATGATATGTTTAGGCCCCATTCCTCATGAAACATGATGAAAGATGACTAGGAAACAAAACCTGAAACAAAAGTCCTATAAACATCGTGTAATCCTGAGCGTGATGATAATTGTAGGGCTAAGCCATACTTTCTGCAGCTATGAAGCTCTTATTAGGGATGCGGTCTCCCTGTGGATGCAAAAAATACACTAAATATTCTGCCATTACTCTACATTGTACTACTCTAATGAGGCAGGGGTGATAGAAGTTTCTTGGTGTATTTATAATGATGATTTGACCACATGCTGTTTGTTTAAATGTTCTGTTGTTAACTTCATGATTTTAATAATTGTCTATTTCTTTGATTGCAGGTGAGTTACTGTTGTAATGCTGTTTCCCGTGGAATACAAAAAGATGTGAGTAGGGTTTAAAATTCAAAAAGTGTTGCAACACTGCCAACATGTATTGTTTCAATGTTGATAGACAAAAATTCACAGACAAATTCCAAACCTTTCCGAAGAAGGAGAATATTAATTAGACTGCTGAAAAAGCAAAACAATCATCACATTCATAACATGCAATAATAAGTTCAAGTTTGGACATTAGGACATTTCCAATCGAAAATCTGGAGACAAAGTTAACTATCATGATTATTGAAATTTGCCAAGGCTCCTAAAGAGAAGTCCTGATCTTAATAAATTTTGATTTCATAAAATATTTCACATTTCATTTTTTTGGGTACCGTAATATGGGGTGAATAGGGACACTGGGGTGAATCGGGACAGAACAGGAAAACATTTTATTTGCTAAAAAACGGCAACTTTTACTGGCATCAGGATTTTGATTTTTGGCACATTTATAGAACACGTACCAGCGAATATTGTGATAGTACTTTGTACTTCTGACTGCAGGCAGTGAGGAGCTGCAGCACCTGAAACTCGGCGCTGTAGAAATTAAATTTTCACAGGTGGTCAATACTTTGGGTGTACCATATAAAGTATGAATATTGCAGCCACCAGACACGCAGCAAAGTTTAAAATCGGTTTAAATGGTTTTAGGGTACCATAATTATAGGGTGGATATCTGATTAGGCATATGTTTGGTCCTGGGTTCAGAACAAGGTCCATGGCAAAGTTTCGAGATTATTGATTGGACAATGGAGCATTTGGAGACTTTACCTACTCATTTTCATTTGAGTGTACTGGCGTGGCTTTTTTTTTTATAAAGAATGTTACAGATGATTTCATATTTGTAGACTTTTCTCAGATTACAAAATATTTTGCAAAATTTCTGGTCTTGGGAAGACAATATAGTATAATTTACATCGGGGGTCTATGAGAAGGGCAATAAAATGTGTACAGTGATTCAGATTGTGTATGTCTGGTCTGGATAACGTACGGTATATTGTATACTGATCAATGTGATCATTATCAGGAATGAGAATACCGGTACATTCTTGCATGCACAAAATATTGCACATTTCTTGGTCTATCAGTTTTTAGAATACATGTATAGTATACAGATACCATTGTCTGATGATAAGTAGATTCAGTAATGATCAACAACAATTCTAATGGTGATTTGTGGAAGGAAAGCATGATGAAAGGATTTTTTTATTAATTAGAACTACCTAAATCACAAGATACTTAGATGTTCAGGTTGCTATTCTTTAATGTTATGTAAACAATGTATTTGATTTAGCTTATGATCAGAATGAAATATTTAAATCCCAATTTTTTATTTTTTAAGAGCTTCATTTAAATTTGATACAAAAAGAGTAATTGCTTTCACGCTAGTTCGTCTAAAGAAACTAATTTCATTCCAAGGTTTTGATTTGATGAGGTGATTAATCCTGAGGGCAGGAAAATTGCTTTTTAATTAACTTAATGCATTTTCATTTGTCACTGCTAATATCTCTGAGCTATGAAAAATATGTCAGCAAAGTCTCACATCTGTGTTTCTGATAATCTACAATATATATTTTTAATCATGTGTACAAATATTTTTTCGGAACTACCAAAATCTCAAATATTTTTATGATTATTTGGCATGTGATCAGTTGACCTATAAGCTGCACGTATGAGGTGAAATATAGTTTAATGAGCTACCATTTAAACACAGTTTTTTAAAAATCATTTTAGCATAAAACGCTATCTTTCTGACATATAACTCAATTCATGAATATATCATACAGTTTTTATTTGAGAAATTTCACTTAATCTTAAATATGTGGAGCAGCAGGTATGCCCCAATAGCTCCCAATGTACTTATAAAACAGAACCTCAATAATATTTCCTCACACAATTTAGGAGCATCGGCTGTTACTATGGTTTCATATAACACAATAGATAACCATAAAGTCCTGTCAGGCAGTACATTATCCTGTGCACTGTGAAACAGCCTCTGTCATAAGTAATTTACTAAAAGCCACACTGCCGCCTTGGATGGTGAAAGTGTCAAGCCCTGTGCAATGTGCATAGTGTGTCATCAGTGATTCTGTAATCTGTCATTTCCCATCTGAACTGTGATTTCAGCTAAATTTATCTCAATGACATCTACCTTTGCTCTAAGCTAAAATGGAATGATATCAGTGCAAATAAAGGATATATTATCAGTATGTTACTGCTGCTGTACTAATGTGTCTGATTTTGTCTGTTTCTCGAAAGCCTTTTTCTGGAAATACACTGCATTAACTTATTACTAGTATTTGTACTTTATTTTTTGTAATTGTCATTTTGGGTTTCCACCTTGGCACCTGTTCTGTTGTGTAGCAATAACTGTTACCGAATGGCTACTAGGATGAGGCACATTTCACATTTGGTGGTGACCAAAACGGCCGAGACTTGGCCCAGGTATTGATCTGGATGTGTTTGCCCAAACCACCTAGGTGTGAAAGTGGGTATCCCAGATTTATTATGAAGAGAGCTACTTTATGGCAAAAGGCCATTTTGGCGACTTGTTCAGAGGGCAACTTGAGCAGTGGACCGTCTGTCTTGGGGGCAAATTGACTCTTCTGCATTACTGCATTCTTACGAAGCACTGCTCGCTCATGCCTACATACAATTTGTAATCAACTACAGTTACTACATGCTGAATTTATTGCAAGCTTTTAAACCATAAGATTTCGCAGTGACTAAGCATGAAATTGTAAACGTCAAAGTGGTTCCAAAAGTGTGCTTGGAGTTTTTAGCACTATCAGACAAACAGTCAACTGCCTGGTGACTGATGATTCTGCATGGATTGTCATAAATGACATACTGGCAATACTTCATGTTCTACTTGCTCAATGTATCATTGGTATGGTAAACTGTGGTATAGTTTTCATCGCCATTACTTTTCAGACTGAGTCCTATGTTAAACAGCTTTTGTCATTAGTTAAAACTACCTGGCAAGACAATAAGTATGATATCTACAGTACAACTCAAAATTAAGTACGGCTACCTCTGCAGAAAGGAAGAACAGCCACTACTTTACCCTTTCACACCTTTTGGCTCCCCCCAAATCACGTCCTACCTTAAGCTACTTTCAACTACCTTTTAAAATTACATTAAATTTACATTAAACCATCACAAAATAAAACTCTATCACCCCCATTGTGTTTAATTCTTGCATATTGTGCCCATTTGCAAATTGCAATCACATTGCTAGCTTTCTTAATGAGGTTCTTAAGAAGGGGTAAGGTTGTGGTGAGGAGTCAAAGGTAGTTGGAACAAGGATTGGGGTGGAGAGGAGAAAGGAGGGCAAAACAAGTAAATAGGAAAATTCTGGCAGAACATTTTCTTACTTTATTTTGGGTTGTATTGCATAGCGCCAATACAATCATTCAACTGAAGTAGATACGACTTACACTGACCAACCCTGTTTATGTTAATATCACTCCAATAGACAATAGACAAAATTGATTCAATGTCAGTTTTTTCAACGAAAAACTTTAGTGATGAGTGACTACTGACTAGTGTCACCGACCTTATAAGAAAGTATTGAAACGTAAGTAAATATCATCGTATAGTATGCTTAACCTTACAAACCTTATCACATGTTTTTTGTCACTCATAAAATACTTCTAATGTATAAACTTTCAAGAGCATGGTCTTGCAGCTTATGATATAGATAGGCTGCCAGACTGGAAGAGCAGCTCATGTTCAATGATCATGTTGAGCTTCAGCTTTGTTCAGATAACTGAAATTTCTTGTAAGTATAGTCATTTGAGCTAATGAGCTTTATCGAAATTCTTCAATTACTGAGTAATTGTTGACATGCAATAACAAGCACAAGGCTTATACAACTGTCAGTTGAATCAAATCGCGAGTCATTGAGTGTACAGACCTAATCCATTAAATTTTGTATGCTCAAAATTCTGTTACAAAGCATAATATCCATGAGATCAAAACATATATCTGGCTTTACATGTAAAGTTTGATCAAGCGAGTGTCGAACACTCAGGGTCCCAAAATGGTGGAACTTTACTGTTGCCAGATGCTCCATTGGCTAATCAATAAACCCCCATACAAGGTCAGGTTGAAAAGTGGAGGGCCACATTAACATTAGGGTGATGGCACTCAAGTTTAAGGACCAGAAGTGCTCTTCCGCTAACTCTCGTCCTTTACTGCTCCTTGTCGTCAGCTAAAATGCTGTTTAGTGCTCTTGAGGGATTTAAGTGAGCACCACCCTCTGGATTAAGGTTTTTTTGAGAAGACTAAATCTCGCTCATTGACCAGGTGATATGCCTGAATTTCTTGCTAACCCAGTCTCACTACAATCTCATTATTTCATTTATTGTGTGACTTCAGCAAGTAAGGCATCAGCTTAGTTTCACCATTAGTGAACAAATGGGATATTTACTAAATGAAGTTGACGGTTACTATGTTTGCCTAAACTAATACACTGTACCACAAGATTGATTGGTGTTTGCTTGCAGCAATTCATCAACTGGATAAAGAGCTCTCGGTTTGGGATTATGTAATTAAACAGTTGTGGCACACATCTTCATAAGGAGGTTAGAGCTCCCACTGAACATGTGTAAGCCTTCCTTCATCCAATCCGAGACTTCAAAGGTGTGAAAAGTTCTATACTTTTCTTGATTAGCAAAAAGTAGGCAAACTTCCAGATGGTAATGGTTTTAAATCCCTAGTTTTCACATCTTCCCCTCCATACACTTAAAGGATGGTTTTGGAAGATAGTTATGTATACCATCCTTTTGGTTGAACAACACCCTGGCTCTAATAAATACGTACTGAGAAAATTGAAGCTGACCAAAGCTGCGGTTGTGTTCTGTGACAGAAAGTAGTTGTTCAACTGCTATAAGGCATTTCAAATCATCCATATGATATAGTGTTGCGGCTGTTGCCCACAATATACTTGTGTCCACCACAAATGCAAATGTCGCTGTAACACAAGGCAAAAATATGAGTAACATCTTGAGGGCATCTGAGAATTAACAGATGTAGACAGTATCATTGCTGAAAGATATGACATTTTATGTCTAGGTTCATCCAAAGTTTCCACCTGAGTTATGCATTAGGTATAAGGTCTCACATGGGCACTTGAGGTAGACCTTAGTCATGATCTTATTGCTGTTGTTTATTTCTTCATTAGGAAGGACTGCTAGTGGTATTAATTTCACAATAAGGTCTATAGAGTCTGTTAACCTTGACTCCAATGATGGTAATTAAATGTCTCACAAATTACAATATTCATCAGGGTTTCTCAGGCAAAAGTTGGCGACAATGTAATTCTAAACTGAAAATTTATTTTAGAACGATGATTGGTTAATACCAATCAAGTCTTTCAAATCAATTGCAAATGGGTAAATAAGTGAAATGATGCTATAAACTCAGCTAAAAAATGTCTAAAGTCAACCTGTCTTTGTAACTAATCTTGCCTGGTGTAAATTCTGGCCATATAATTCACATTTGACACATTTCTACTTTTCGAGCTTCTTCATAAATAATTCTTCTCTGAGAGACAAATTGCAGCAGATGTATTCTGAAGCAAGGGAGTAAATTCTGGTCTCTTGTGAGATTACGGAAACCTAAGATTCTTTGGTCATCAGACATTATCAATAAAAAGCCAAAGAAACTAAAGCAACGTCTGTCAACTTTCATAAACCAGTCTGTCGTCCATGATGTCTCAGTGCCACATAGTGATAATATTTCTTCTGACAAGTGTACCACAATTATGCAGGAGCTATAGTAGTAACTTCCAAACTGATTTTTTTGTTTTTTTGTGACAAACAGACAGCTATGGTAAAAAATCAATCGGGTTGAGTTGAATTAAATTCACATGCGCTACCACTAGGGATAGTGTTTCCCTGTATGAGATCATCAAAGCTTGACTGTATCAAAAATTGAAGGAGAGATAATTAACTTAATGTAAATAATGTTAAAAATATCTTCTAAATATGATCTATGATACCTGTTATGGAACCTTCCTTCAAACTACAAACAACTCGCTGTAATTCGTGCAATGAGCTTCATCCTATCAGAGATCAGCTGGGTCAACATCGAAATCTTTGTCTAATGATGGACTCAGTTGAGATCAAGTGGGTCTTTTCACTGATGAAGCTAATTTTCCCTTCTCCATTAAGAGATTTTAGATAATCACATTCCCCATCATTTAAGATAATCACAGTTGTCTCATTACAGGCAATTTCATTAGTACGAGATACTACAGTGTCTATCCACCTTGCCACATCGCATTTTTGCTTAATCTGATTGGTTTATGATCTCTAAAAACGTCACAAACTTAGTTGATTGAACGAAGTTAACAGCTCAATGCATTGAATTCATTCAGTCAGGGCTGGATGACCAGAATCGCATGGTGATGAAATCACCTGTAACATGGAATTGCACAGCATGCCAAGGAAACCAGTAAAACTAACAAAATAATTGCAGAATGTCTATCACATGTTGGCATACAGAGAATACAGGCTTAACAACCAATTAATGTAAAGAAGCTTACTAAAATCTATTAAGATGTTTTCTGCACAACAGTGTTAATATTATGTTTAACGCAGCTGACACACGACAGACTATTCATGACAAAGAGGGATTTAAGTGAGTAATCAAGCATCACCCTTAGAATGATTAAATCGACTAGCATATCAACAAATGACCAGATTGATAACTGGAATGATACTTTGAGATAGATACATTGAAGATTGGATATTATAACCTCCAAGTATATATTTAATTATTGTGTTAAATAGAGAAAATATTAGACAATACAAAGAGCCTTGAATTAAAATTAAGTTTCATGCCAGAATGTTCCAATTACATTAAATTTCAGTGAAGGTCGGATATCGTAATTATAGAAGCAAGGACAAGTGTTCCTATTTTTAGGAATAAACATGTGTGGGACTGCTAAGTGGTCTGGAATAAACATTACATCCTCTTAGGGCAAATTGAATG
The DNA here is from genome assembly GCA_026936325.1 of Platynereis dumerilii. Lineage (NCBI taxonomy): Eukaryota > Metazoa > Annelida > Polychaeta > Phyllodocida > Nereididae > Platynereis > Platynereis dumerilii. Next base: position 7,934,073 of record JAPTHN010000006.1, on the reverse strand, counting down.
AAACAAATGGCTTGATATCGGAAGATATTAGGACCTCTTTCTCTTTTTGAATTACTCTTAGAGACAAAGCCACTAGCAGTTTGTCTGGACAGTGCACCCGTCCATTCCAGATTGATACCATTAATTATCAAACTGGATGTTGAATACAATAATATCTTCCATTTTGTCTGTCCTGGTCAATTTCAATTAGAGATGTATTAAAATAAGTCAATACTTGGTGAAACTTTTGTTTGATTTTACACATTAGATCACATTAATTTTGGATGACAGCCATAGTCGAGGTCGTCTGTTGTATAATGAAGGGCTTTGAAACCACATTGACATCCCAATTTGTGAACCACAATGGCTTCCATATTCTGGCTTCAATATATAGTGTCTGCCATGGCACTTAAACAAAAATGAGCACAGACTGATTTCTTGTTCTGGACAAAGCCACCGTCACAGGAGCAGACCAATTCTGACATCTTGTTAAAGGACATTCCGAACTAGTCCTGACATGGCTCTTGTCTGGATAAATGTTTGGATACGACTATTTTCCACCATTTTCCCACTTTTTTCATTTTCCAAATGACCTATAATATTGTTATTTATTTGCAGAAGAAAATCAAAGAAACATGACAAAGTTTAAATTAACAAACTTTTCCTTGATACAGAAATTCAAAAGAAAGAACTTAGCCGGATATCGTTGGAAACCTTCAGCAGAGCTAACCAATATACTTATATCACAATACCTGTTCTTTATACAGTCCAGTATTTTCAAAGTATTTACAAATAGTAGTCCTAACCAATAGGAGAGCATGCGGCAATACAATGACAATGTTGACACATTCCAAATCACATCATTATTGTTTTATGCAGTCAAGGAGCTTTGATTAAATCTTTGTTGAGCTTTCAATTCCGTTAAAATATTATATATCCTGAACTTAGTCAATCTTACTTCTCCATTCTGTTTATTTACCTCAATGACATGTCATTTTGTCAATATGATATTTTCTCATTGTTTAATACAACATTCAATATTTATTTATTTATCTTGATCTGTACATATTTGATTCTGCAGAACACTTCGTGTACCAGTCTGTCAACAATTGTTCTTTGAAAATGTCAAAAGTTGGAATATATTTAATATCAAAATCAAATTAAAAAAATATCCTGGTGACAGTTCCTTGAAATACCTCATTCATCTGGAATGTGTAAAGGTTAAATTGTCCACTGACAATTTTCTCAGATTCCTTGATTTTCCCTTCTCCCGACTCAATTACAAAAGCCCTGCAGAGGCTGGAGTTTAGCAATTTGCACATTTCCTCCAGAGGCCTATTTGCCAGAAGGCTGATTTTATATGTCAGGTCAAACCATCCCAGGAACACCCAAAGGAGCTGTTTAAGGGTCAATTCGCCCCAAGCCATGAAAAACCAATGTGTGTTTCTGATGGTACTCCAAGCCTGCTTAATCTTTGGGCTGTATAAGTGGCATTTTGTGCTATGTGTTTTTAACATTGTTAGGTACAAATGTGATTCTGTGAGGAACTGACGACTGTAGATTCCAATGTAAGTCTGTGATAATGTTGCATTCATTGACTTTCAGTTAAAAGTAATTCACTGCTAGCAATACATGTACTATTTCAATTTGCATAACTGTAACAGTACCTCACCATAAATGGAGAGATGATTTAGCTGTTTTGTTCTGTATTTATGCGTTCTGTATTAATGCGTAATGACAATGATTGTTTTGTTGAATCCCGCGAGTAAACAGTCATCCAACAGCAAATCTCAGCAATCCAACCCACAATTCAATCCAAGATACATATACATTGCATAATGATGAAGAAATGGATTTTTTGACTAAGATTTCTCACAACAGACATCCACATTGCAATGTACTTCTGTGTGAGACTTTTTCATTGGCCATTAGAATGGTTGTCCATCTGCGACATACTAGACCATAAAAAGATGGTGTCTGCAGGATTGACTAAATGTCAAGTTTGTCTGGCTATAGTATAATCAGAGAGTTTCACAGCTTTCTCAAAACACGTCTGCAATTGACCTTACGACCTGTCTGCAATTGACCTCGAAACAATGACATCATTAACCACAATGAGGCAAATGGAATCGTGAAGAATCTTGAGGAGGTACCAATGCACGACCCAGTTCTCATTGAGAAAACCCTCATTGGTTTGGATGTGATGTATTGTGCACAACTGGCACGTGGTGTAAGGAAGTACGTCACAATTAGATTTGCCCATTGTGTGGACCATTGTGACAGTCATGTGATGTCTTCTGTTTGCTCAATAACCATTGTTTGTACTGGCACCATCATAAATCTAATCTATATGCATACAGCATACAATTATATAGTAAACCATTTATGCACATTTTTACTCCTAAAACATGGTACATCTTTATGGGATAGATACAACATTGTGATTTATGCAATGTTTTTCTTCTCATGGTTTTTCTCAAACGGAGTATAAGAATAACACGTTTACCAAAGACAGTTGCTTTCACCAACAAGGTTAACCAATAGAGCAAGGGGACCTCCTTGGGTATATCAGCATGCTGAATGCATTTGCCTGTCCCTTGAAGTAATTACAATGGAACTTCTTCAAATTAGATTAGTTTATGAATGTTTCACTTATTTTTGTATTATTGGACGAGAATATTTCACAAACAAATAGTATCATTGGTTATTTGCTGTTGTTATGACAGACAAATGTTTGTAAGATGGACATGCATTTGCTGAAGTGTTAGTGAATATGGAGTCAAGATTGTTTTATAGCCCATAATGGTGGCAAGCTGCTCGGCTCGCCACGATGGTCGCAGTAAGTTGTCATGGATGGAGCACGTTCTATCTGGCATTTCCATTAGACTCAATATATATTTAAATCTTATTGGTGTCTGTAATATTGTTAAGATGCAGAGGTTGCAGATTACAGGGTGTTCTCAGTACATGTAGTTGGAACAATGCGGAAGAACAGCTTCAGAAAATATAAAATAGCTTTCTCACATACACTATATACTGCAAAAAATGGTCCAGGGATTTGTATACAATGTAGTAGGACAAATCTGCAACAGAATCGTATGTGAAACCATTGCATGAGAGAGCAGAGGATTTCCACAGACAAATTTATCTCACCATTACCTCACATAAGCACTGCAAGCAGTGGCTTATTTCAGCTGCCTCAAGCACGAAAACCTTTGAAATGAAATTTTCTGTGTGTGACATTTATGAAAAATTTCATGGAGTCGTGCAATAGTCATAAATCAGAGCAACCAGATGTTTATGCACATTAGTTTACCTATAATGCTGATAATTAGTTTCTCTTTTATGCTGCGGGGTTTGTTTTTATGTAGTTCAACTTAAACTTGCTTTAAAAGCTTCTATCAGAAGCAGTGTCATTCTATACCATAAATGATGCAGCCAATCACAAAGATGCACAATTAAGCCACTCTTCTTCAACACATTCATATTATGCACTCAATTGGAGATAATCCAGCCTATTGTGATCTTCGCAAAGCTTTTATTTAGATTTTGATTTAATAATGGTATGATATCAAAATGTTTATCTCAACCAGAGAAAACATATCATGACAATCTACCTAGCTTACCATGGTAATGTATATGAAGTGGGTCAAATATTATAATAAGGGTCTTTGATACCATTGTTCTTCTGCTTACTGTTTGTTTAGCTTGCTAAACGGTTGATCAGGTGACATCTTAGCAATGCTGGATTGTGACGTTACTGGTATAAATTTGCAATCGATAGAATACGAATATAGCTGCCGTATACGAATCAATAAAGGTCTGTATCTTTGAAGAATAATACCCAACCACACAGCACCAAAAGCTTCAACATTACTGTATACAGGGGGCATCTGGTAAAACATTAATGTTTTGTCTATTCCCACATGCATTTCTTCATCTGTGCGGGAGGATTGTGTAACAGAGACTATGTATTTTATTTACACAGTTTTCTGGCTTACCAGATTACCTCCACTTTTGATCTCGTCTTTCTGCCTCTTCCTGCTGCTTTGTATTTTCTCACTGATCCAATAAACAAACTGTCTTCGGGGTCTGATGTCTGAGACAAGCGTGCGATGAGACACAGAGTCCACATTTTGATGAGAGATGTTGTTTTAATGCCCATTGTCTTGTTGGTCTTAGCTGTCCCAAAGGACAACTTAAAGGGGCTTTTGTCAATTGAGGCATTTCCGGCCATTTCAGAACAAACTACACCAAATTGGCAAGAAGTAAATACCCAAAACTCTTTTTAAGTGAAGCATGGTTTTGGCTCTGTCAAATTAGATCTGCCATATCATATGTTCAAGTGCTGTACCGCTTGAAAGATAACTAGGAAACAAAACCTCAGTTCAGAGACAATCCTGATATTAATGATCATTGTCAGCAGTACTTCCATTGTATCTTCAAGAGATCCTCCAGCTCCATTACTGACAGTTTCTATAATCCAATTTTTTAAAGTTAATAACTGATATTGAATTGAATTGAATTGTCAGTCCATCACTCTGTGTTTACACTATGAAGGGGTCTCGTGAGTGTGCTGTTTCTCCTCTGGCTGCAAAAATGTTCCAAAAAAAAAATACTACTGCGGTGCAGGAGGGGGGAGCATTTGGATCAAGTGTTCTAGGTGTATTTGAAATGCACAATGAAAATTTAATGCATAATGATGATTTTGACCTCATTATAAAAGTGTTTGCCTGTTTACATGATTAGTTCCTAACTTCATGATTTTATGTTTAATTTTGTCCATTTCGTTTAATTGCAGGTGAGTTACTGTTTTGATGATGTTTCCTATGGAATACCAAAAATATGTGAGTAGCCTGGTGTTTAATTTTGAAAAGTGGTGCAACACTTCAAATAATATTCTTCGGTCTCTTTCTTTTAAAAGACTGTTTAAATGCGAAGTATGATACATTGAGAAATCCTCTCCCCAAAAGGCAGTTGATGCGCATTAGTCCTGGAGAAGCCTTGACAGAAAAGAGTTTCTTGGCAAATGTATAAGTAGAAAAATATGTGATTACTTTACTGCATAAATATTTCTAAAGTAGTTTGGAACACATAATTATGTTCTACTGGAATACAACTTCAATGACATTGATTGTAGATTGCAGAATAACTTTTAACTTGTATAAGCTATAACAGAGGACTAATGACTATAGGAACAAAAAATGTCTTGAAAATCGCATCTTCAAATCTGCCATGGAGCCTTAGCGATGGCAAAATTGGAAATGTATTGGGGAGAAGATAAAACTCAACACAGAGAAGAACATGATAAGCTCGTCTGTTTATGATTAATTGTTCTGTCATTCTCTTGTAGAAAGAATATTGATAGCTTTTGTTCTGGTCAACTTTTGTTTTATCATGTGTCAATTATCCTTGCAAAGCTTCTTTTTAGAAATTGTACTGCATTCCAAGTTCATTTAGCCAGGTTTTCAAACTTAATAAGAATGGAACTAAATGTTTATTTTATTGGTCTTGCATGAATCCACCCTATTTTTCGACAAGCTGTTCTGTCTGCCACTAAATATGACCATGGTCCTCAGTATTCGTACAGAAGCATAACACTTGTAGATTGCAAACAGTGGAAAATAAACTGTTACATACATACAATGTCATACATATTTGTGATATTCATGGAAATGTTTGAGTTGCTTTGCTAGAGCCATGCCAGGTAAGTTTCACAATTGCTGGTAGGTGTGTAATTAATATGCATGAAAAATGTCCTCTTGTGTCTTGTGGGGGATTGCAATCTTTAGTATTACACAAAGAGTCCTACCATACTGTATCTTGACCTCAACATGACAAATTTGGGATAAATAGTACTTACTCTGATATGCAATCTTCCAAAAGAGCATTGAGCTGCATTGATTACAATTTTATGCAAAGAGACAAGCACTTGTGTCAGAAAACCATCCTTATGACAAAGAAAGATAAGTGAGGCAATAAGGAGACTCCCTGAAGCACACCACTGCCTCTGATAAAGTGCTGACCAATGCAGCTCTTGATATCATCCAATCTAAAGGTCCACCAACTATGAGATATTTGTCTCTTATGTTACACAAAGCTGAGTAACACTATTAATTTTATTCTTTGCCTGTTTGATGAAAGTATCATATAGTGATCATTCTCATCAGTACATAAATAAATATATTTATGAAATCTCATTATGACATCGCCCAGGCCTGTTATAACAATCACAAGAATTTAGATAAAGGCCTTGTACATAATCTCTTTGTTTTAGTTCATTACCAAACATATGTTATATCTCATTTCTATAGAGCAGACTGAAGTAGGTATGGTTCACTTTTAAAATTGACCGTCTCATTTGACACACCATAAATTATACCCTTTTGTTTTAATGAAGAAGATATGTATGTATAACATTGTATATATAAAAGTAAGTATGAACAGTATTGATCTGCCTATCATGCATGCCCAACAGCCATGGATGGTTAAAGAATATATATGACATTGTAAGAGGTTATAGGCTGACAAATGGTCGTAGTATTGGCTTACGTGTAGAGCTGGGAATTAACTGAAGCATTAAAAATGTACTTGAAGCAAACTTCTGTCCTCTTGTATGACCTATCACCACCATAGTATCTGGCATCAGACTTCACTCCGACAAGTCTTTCATTGACAGACTTTTTCATACACAATTTCCACTACATTTAGCACCACCTGCTGGTTTTCTCTGGCACTAACAATCAAAGCTCTGTTGGTACCAGGACATGGAAGAAACGAAAAGCGGAAACAAAAATAGCAAACACTTTGCCTTTCTTTGCTGGCTGTGTGATGCTGGCCAGTTGATGCCTTTGGGTCTGTGGCTGTCAACAGTCACAAAAGTAGCCAGAATGGTGAAAGGGCTCATTCCAGCACATTCACAAGACGTAATACAATACTGCTAATACAATACTGGTTGCATTGTATCTTATATTGTATTCTGTGGAATACAAACTAAATTAATATAATTTGATACGTCTTGCATTGAAAATTGGGAAAAAGTTGAGGATTAGTATTATAACAATATCATCATATCATGTTGTGCCTCCTAGGAACTAGATTAAAAAGCAAAAAACACATATCGATGGCTGGAAAAAAGCAGCTGAGTCAGTCTACCAAAAAGGTATCTATCTCACTTATTCAACAGGCTGGGGAATGGTAGTAGGGATGACAGACCATTTCTAATAAATGAACAAAAATAGTAATTGTTGATACAAAGGCGTGCACTATGATTTTGTGATTAAGAATCAGCCAAAAAAAATTCTCTAACATTGAAATTAACCTCGCTGTGCTTAATTTAACAACATGAACTCTAGGCGCTCGGAAGCAAATGAAAACGCCCAACTATAAAAAAATGACACCATGACCATAAATGCCTGCAAAATCATTTTAGAATTACTTTCTTGTGTTTATTTGAATGCTGGACTGATATACTAACAAGTTCCATAGGCAAAAAGATTACAGTATCAAAGTATCATCATCTACAATTGCACGAAGTATGTGATGTCTATAGCAAAAATACCGGCTTTTTTATTTAAAAAAGTTATGACGACAGCTTGCACTTGAACTTCGTTTAAACGAGGGGGACTTTCATGAATCTTTACATGTTTATAGTTTTCATAAATTTGAATCATATTACTTGTTAAGAATGATTTTTGGGCAGGGGGGAGGGTAATTACCCTAAAGGGGGTAAATAGCTATAACTTTGATTGATTGGGAATTTTTTTTTTCAAAATGTTTGCAAATTGTTAGTATGTTGACTTGGATACATAGTGCAGGTACAATTTTGATATATCTTGGGTAATTTATGCTCATAATCAAAGTTGAAAGGGTTGAATATTCATATTGAGTATTTCTTGTGTTAAGTCTTGACATTACATTAACTGGATAGACATTTTTTTCCACGAAATGGGGTGAATGGCTGCAGGGTTTACTTGTGATTGACTTGCTTAGCTTCACACTATGAAAAAGGGCCTGTCTCTTGGGAATATAAATTTTAAAGCCCACAAATTTGTATTGTCACAGCAAAGAATAGTTACATATGCTTTCAAAAAACCCCGCTTTTTTTAGACTGGAAAAAAATCAGCTCCATTGCTTTTCTGAATATTAACTGTATAGTAATGATGTTTTAACAAGATTGATCTATTTATGAATTAAAAAAATCACTCATTTTTGTTCTGGGAAGCTATTTTACATGAAAGAATAGCCATTTTTGGAAAGAAATATCCCTTAAATCAAATTTTGCTGGACTTTGAATAGGTGTCTTGATTATGTCATAATGGATTATTTTGGTTAAAAACAACTCTTTTAATCGACAAAAACACTATACTAAGAAATGTATTGATATTTTGGGCAATTTTATAGAACTTAGGGACCGTTCAGAATTTACGACTGGGGGGGGTGGGAGTTTTGCCCGAGGGGGTACTAACTTTCCACACGTGTTTCAAGGGGGGGTATTAATTTTTGACAACACATCCAAGGGGGGTAAGAAATTTTAACAAAGAAAAAATGTTATAAAACCTGCATAAACTAACTTTATCTGAGCTTTTTTACGCACAAAAGTTCGCGAAATGGCGCGAATCTGTACGCGTGACCATGTATAACAGTAAATATGTGTGAATTCCTTTATATGTCGAGAGGGGGGGGTAATAAAAATATGCATGAAACCTAGGGGTGGGGTACTAAAATTCCGCATGAATCTCAAGGGGGGGGTATCAATTTTTGACGGGAAGTTCTGGCAAAACTCCCACCCCCCCAGTCGTAAATTCTGAACGGTCCCTTAGAAGAATGACCACCAGGTGTCAGTCTCCATTGCCCTCAACTGGAAGCTGAGGTCTGGTCAAAAACTGGGTTGCGCTTCCACTCTACGGCCTCTAAAAATTCCGAAAAGGCTACAGAATGTTTCATGAGAATATTGGCTTTCTTCAAATACCAAAATGATGCATGTCTTTTAAATAATTCATGTCCATTCTTACTTCAAAAGTTTTGAATTCAATTTTTTTAATGCAACAAATGCAAACACGAGAACAAAATAGTGAAAAACAGCAAGCTAATATATCTTAGAAACAGATTCCATCAAATTTCAAAAAGTTCTAAACTGTTTTCAATGCAAAAAAGCCGTAAAGTGAGACAAGTATGTACTGAGATTTTAGGTGTCATTTTTCTCCACTAGAAGCAAAACTGCGATCAGCTCCACCTAGCAGGTTTTGGCATCCCTAATGGTAGATGTGGTTATAGGAAAGTGACTTAGGACACTCTCTTCCCTTATTTGCTAAACCTGTTTCAAGGCGGAATGAAGGGCCTTGGATAAGGAGCAGTAACGGACCTGAGCACTTTACTTTTTGGGTCGTGCCTTGCCATCTACATCTGTGATTAAATTTACCAAAGTAAAAAAAATGCTTGACATGGACAAATTACAATGCATTTAAGAGTATGTACAATGCAATACAATATAAAACAAACCATTATCACCACCAGCTTTTATTTTATTTATATATATCTATATAACTGGATGTTCTCAACCACCTAGAAGCATAGGTCATGCTTGCAAACAAAGTTCCAGTGATTGTCAGTAGTATAGGAGCGAGATACTGAGCTGTGGTGTCACTGAGGTGTCACAGAGGTGTCAGGAGGTGTCACCACCAGTATCAAGGGAATAAAGTTGCCATCTCTATGACCAGTCATGTGACCAGTGGTCATCTCCTGTCAGCAGAGGTTTTATACCAAAGGTCATATACTGGACTTTCGATAACTAAGGTTCTACACTGGACCTTATAGGCCATCTGTTAAAAATGTCAAGCAAAACAATGCAGATAAACATGTTTACAAATGTAGTTAGAAGAACATTCAGATTTATCCTTTGCATTAAAATATGAGATGGGTGGATATTTGCAGCTTTATGTCCTGATTCATACACTAGGTGTGCACATAAGGACAAGAGATTAAAGAAGAAATGAGTAGTTGGCTAAGATGTATCTCTAGCAACAAAATTCAATACTAAATTTTGGCAAATGCTGCGCTTATTCAGATATGCAATCTTCTAAAAGAACATTGATTACAATTTTATGCAAAGAGACAAGCACTTGTTTCAGAAAACCATCTTTTATGACAGAGAAAGATAAATGAGACAATAATGGAACTCCCTGGAGCACACCACTGCCTCTGATAAAGTGCTGACCTATGTAGCTCTTGATATCATCCAATCTAGGGGTCCTCCAACTGCGTGAGATATTTGTCTCTTATGTCATGCAAAACTGAGTAATACAACTTATTCATGTATTCATCAGTTATGAATTTGCTCCTTGCACCATTTCTCCATTTATGTTGAAAAGTTATCATTTAAAGACAGTGCCAAGAATTACAAATAAAAAAGGTTGACTCCTTTCAAATACAAACAACCCGTTACTTAAAAAATCGGGAGACATATTTGACACTGGAAATCATCGTTATGATAGTCACAAATCAAGCTGTCACACTTGGAGAAAATTTAATGTGCCCAAGCCTCAAGGTCCTAATGTCCTAATTGTATTTGATGTCTTAAAATGAATCGCATTTAATTTAATTAACTGATTCTAGGTTCTGGTCACTCAGAGAATCTTTGTTGAAGTGGCCTTGGTGAGTCAGCAAGTAACTTTATATATTCATTCAAGGCTAAATGCCTGTTCTTTGATATAGCCCAGTTGTACATGACTATTTTTGTGTAAAACTAAGGCTTGTATATTACCAAGTTCCCAGTTTGGAAGTGTCAATTGCTGAGCTGTATCATTGCAGAGGTGTCACCCCTGGTACACTGTATCATTCAAAGGTCTCAAAGGGTTTTATCTCTATGACCAGTGATGTGACTTGAGTACATCTTTTGTCACGGGAGCTTCTATACGAAAGCCCAAAGGTCCAGTACTGAACCCTCTGCAACTGGGATGAAGAGTATTCTTATTATTCACACCTGCTCAGCTGAAGGTCTTTGCCTGCATGGGTTTGAATCCTGGTTGAATCCAAAATGTCCAGTGCACCTTCATGAGCAAAATTCCTGCTGCATGGTTGTTAACTTGGTGGCTGCATGGTTCCCCTTGTATCACTGTCAGTGTCTGTGCTGGGCAAATAACGATCCCTCTCATGGAGAACATTTGTAACATACTGAGGACCCCTGGCTCTTTCTACCATCTAATCAATCAACCCCTGTGACACAGGACTGGTCTTGGAGGGCTTTCACTTACCATGTCTCTACTGGGCCTATCAACATTTATCTATCTCTGTGTCGAAGGTTCTGTACTATTCTGTACTGCATCCTCACTCTATATCCATTCCTGTGACTTCTGCAAAATCAATAAAAGATCGGATCATTTGTCAAAGGTGTCAAGCGCTATAATACCTTAGGGAAGACAATCTAGTATAATGTACATCTGGGGTTTATGAGAAGGGCAATAAAATGTGTACACACTGTACAGTGATTCAGATTTGTGGATAATGTCTGGTCTGCATAATGCACTGTATATTGTATGCTGAACATTATGAAGAATGATTATACATACTTGTATACTCACACATATTACACACATTTTTAGAATGTAGTATACTCTACCATAGTGTCCTAATAAGTAGATATAGTATGGCCTGTACTACTGTAGGCCATAGAATAATTCCAATGATGAGTGAGTGAGTGAGTGAGTGAGTTTGTGTTTTACTCCCCATCAGCACCAGTGTGGGCTATTGAGAGGCAAATTCCAATGATGAATTTGGGAAAGGAAGACACAATGAAGAAACTTACTATTAAAAAATAACTACCTAAATCCCTTGACTTTAAGATGTTTTTGCTGGTTCGCTATAATATTATGCAATCATGCTCTTGATTTAGATCATGATTTAGAATGACATGTTTAAATCTCAAAATCTAAGAGCTTCATTTAAATTTTATACAAAAAGAGTAATTACTTTTTGTGCTAGTTCTTCAAAGAATCTAATTTCATTCCAAGGTTTTAATTTGATGAAGTGATTAATTCAGAGGTCTGGAAAGTGGCTTTTTAATTAACGTAATGCATTTAATCTGTTCTCGTATGTGCCTCCTGACTAAGTGGCGATGACACCTGAAAAAGCCCATGGTAAATAAAACATAGTACAATGGTCCTTATGTGATAAGACCACCCTTTTGCGGTCATGAAGTGGTCTCTCGCGAGAGTGCGGTCTCTCTCCTAAGGGTGCAAAATGCACTAAAAACACTACAAAAATACTAGTTAGTGAAGGAGGAAGGCAGTCACGTAAGACAAGTCGGTCTTACAACAGGGTGGTCTTACAATGCAGGTATCACTGTATATTTGATATATGTCATTATTAACAACATACAGATATATGCAAAAGAATAGCAGAGCCCTGATAAAAGTAAATAATATTCAAAAGCTTCCACATGAGCAGTATTTCGCAAAATTTCATGTTTTGGACTTTTGATTTATGTTCAGTCAGGTTTCTTTTTTTCCTTTTCCTTGCCCGTTTCTAAGAAGCATAGGTTTCCACTTCTCATAGTCAATTCAGCTTGGAATTCTGAATTTTCATTACTAACTATATTGACATTTGGCTATTTGTCATGCTTTTACTTTTAAGTGGAAATGCATGCTTTATTCATTAACTAAATGAGTAGAATTTTAAAATAATATTGTCAATGCGACATGTATACAACAATCATGCCCGACTCCAGGAGATTGATGAGTGTTTTGGCCTTTGTCTTCCGTATGTATGCACTTAACGGGTTAAGTGGGAAAGGAAGACATGAATGAAGTTAAATTGAAATTGACGTCCAATACACATAGATCTGGGAGACCCTACCAGATCTGGAATCGAATGTGGGATGATGGGACCCAGCGTGCTACTAACTGAACTACAATCCTCAACGACTAAACGTTAGTCAACAAACTGCGGAGTTGTTGTTGAGATGTCATCCATGCCATATATTTATTATAAAAATTGTTTGACGCATTTTGTATAACCTATGCAAGAATAAACCTGTCTGAGTCTATGTCTGTTATATGGTGGGACCAATTTCTCACAAACAATTTAGTGAGACTAAAAACGTGTACTTCATACTTAAAAGTAATTCAAGAAAAACAAAAGTTAATTGAGGGAGATAAGAAATCAGCTAACAAGGAATAATGAGCCAGCTTAATTTATAGAACAATAAAGGCCATTGAGATTCAAATTTAAACTGCCTTGATTAGACTGTGCAGTGTGTGCGTCGCAATTCTATCAACTGCTATCAACCTTGATTTGGCCAATTAAGGCTTCTTGACGTTAATAGGATGCCATTGCCAAGCCGCAATCTGGAAATCCAACTTTCGAATCAAGCCTATTCAGTGCTAATTAAGAATCACCTTGTTTTAAGGATGAAATCACATATCTCCATTAGCATGAGCTGGGCATTTTTAGTAAAAATTTTCAATTTGTATGGAATTTCTTTTCTGAGCACACACTTATTTCCTTGGATTTACCATCAAGCATTGTACTTTTGACCTTTAATTAAGGCACAGTCTTTTTTAAAAGTAACATATAATAGTATGAATGGATGTCATTCAATATTATCCTGATTAACTCATCGTAGACCATCAGTTCTTTTACTATATATATTTAGCTTTTGCCAAAGAAGTGATATACCCAGTCGACAACATGATTTTCCAAATAAAATATGACATTTCAATTCAAGTAAAAATGTTCAATCAAATATCTTCAGGTTTTTGCACGTTGCTCAGCAGTTAATGGCACCCATAATGGAGGACATTTTTCTGTAGAGACAAAACTCATCATCCAGATTGTGAAGGGCCCTTGATAACCAGGTCTGGAAATGATTGATGCTTTTATCATCAGTTTCCATTGGAAAAATATTCATGACCTTTGCTCTGACAAACTCCTGTTTGGTCCCCGCGGGGCACATTGGGACAGTCATTTTTTTGACTCACATTTTGCTCTCTGGCTGCAAAAGGGTATGTGAAGTCTAGTTTATTATGCCTTGCATTTAAGCTCAATGGTATGGGTGATATTCATGCAAAATTCTGAGTTCTTCAGTGCTTTCAGCATTGAGCAAAATTAGTAGACGTTAAAAGCGTCCCAATGTGCCCCCGTTCCCCCTACTCAAAATTACTCAGGAAAAACTAAAGTTAATTGAGGGAAGATAAAAAGTTAGCTAGCAAGGAATAATGAGCCAGCTTAATTTATAGAACAATAAAGGCCATTGAGATTCAAATTTAAACTGCCTTGATTAGACTGCAGTGTGTGCATCGCGATTCTATCAACTGCTATCAACCTTGATTTGGCCAATTAAGGCTTCGTGACATTAATAGGATGCCATTGCCAAGCCGCAATCTGGAAATCCAACTTTTGAATCAAGCCTATTCAATGCTAATTAAGAATCACCTTGATTTAAGGATGAAATCACATATCTCCATTAGGATGAGCTGGGCATTTAGTATGAATTTTCAATTAGTATGCAATTCCTTTTCTAAGCACACACTATTTCCTTGGATTGACCATCTAGCTTTGCGCTGGTGACCTTCAATTGAATTATTGCATGGTCCTTTTCAAAAGTAACATATAAATAAGTATGATACTGTGAATGAAAATCATTCAATATTATCCCGATTTACTCATCGCAGGCCATCAGTTCTTTTACTATATATAATTAGCTTTTGCCAAAGTAGTGATATACCCCGTTGACAACATGGTTGTCCAAATAAAGTATTATATTTAGATTCAAGTAAAAATAATCAAATATCTTCAGGTTTTTGCACATTGCTCAGCAGTTAATGGTACCCAAAATGGAGGACATTTTTCTGAAGAGGACAAAACTCATCATCCAGATTGTAAAGGGGCCTTGATAACCAGGTCTGGAAATGATTGATGCCTTTATCATTTCCATTGCAAGAATATTCATGACCTTTGCTCTGACAAGCTCCTGTTTGGTCCCAAGGCTTGCTTCTTGTCTGATTGTAGTAAATGGATGTATTGACCAAATGTGGTGGCTATTTCAAAGCTGCTGTCAATGCAGTGTTGGTATTGTTGAATTCATTCAGGCAGCTGGGTGGCCAAGTGGTTAAGGTTCCCGCCTGCTCCGCTGCATGGGTTCAAACCCAGGATGGGGAACCCAAAATTTTCAGTGTACCTTCATGAGCAAAATCCCAGCTGGATGTCGTTCAGATGAGACGTTAAATTGGCGGCCCCTTGTATCAGTGTCTATGCTGGGCAAGTAAAAGATCCCTCACATGGGGTAAATGTGTAACATGTTGAGGACTCCCGCTCTCTTTCCCATCTCATCAATCAACCCTCGCGAGCGCCCAGAACTGGGCTTAGAGGGCTGCACTTACCATATCTATCTATCCATCTTTTATACAGGAGCCACAGGGCTTCTTGCTGCAAATATTTTCTACTGAATTTGTACCCAAGCTATGGGCACACAACCTAACCACAACATTGGTAATTAGTGGAGGGCTCATCTGTTGGTCATATAGAAATGTACGGAAGAAATTATCAATTTCAACACAACATTTTGTTTTTTTCACATAACCATGGCATAGCATGCTTACATCATGTCCTTTACTCAGCTTCAAGACATTTGACAACCTCATTTCTACCATAAAATTCTATGTAATCATCATACATTTATAAGTACAAATGTAGGTGTCAGTTGGACTGCATCATGAGCAATTGCTCAGTTTTCGCATGACAGAGGTGTCAACCCGGCCGTCAAGGGTCTCAAGTCTTTAACTCCATGAGCAGTCATGTGACTTGTGGCCATGAGCAGTCATGTGACTGGTGTACTCCTGTCACCAGTGGTTCAGTACTGGTCAAGAGTTCTACACTGTATTCCAAGTGTCGTCTATAGTTTCTGTATACTGCTGGTCTATATATCTACAGATTCGAGAAAGAATCAAATAATGATCAGACCATATGTCGCAAGTGTCAAGCTCTATTAATTATAGTACAATGCATAAGGTCGCGGCAGATGAATCTTGAAAATTGACTGGATAATGGTAATAGAGCAGAATATGAGACATGAGAAGGTATTGATAAAATACACTTTTATTTTGTGCTTACACTTTTTTGAAAGTAGCGCCTCAAACAGAAAAAATGCTTCAATTCTATTAAAACGCTGTTTTCCTGCATTCAGAATTAATCGCTTTCAAACCTTGAAATGAAATTAGTTTCCCTGAAGACAAGCATGAAAAATTAACATTTGTTACAATTTTTGCATCCCGTTTTAATGATGTGCTTAAATGCTGAGATTATGAAGATTTTGTATCACTGTGTTTTAATACTTGAAATACAACTCGCGTTATACTCACACATTCTCTTTAAAATCATGGGATTTAGGCAATTATATATTGAGGATATATATGCATAACTGTTTAGTGAATTCCTCACGTAAATTTTGTAGTTGAAATTGAGGTGAACGAGTATTCTACACTTGTTTTTCACCATGCAGTGCATAGTATAAAATACCATGGTTTTACTCATTTGGATAAACATTCACTTCTTGCCTTTGAGAGCAGGGTGGGAATCTTGCATGGTTTGGAATTTGCCTTTTTCATCACTGGCCATGGAAAGATCATGAACATTCTTTTAATACTTCTTGAGTCACATTTTAAGACATATCCATTATCTAACAGACTTATAATATAGAAAGGAACAATCTCAATATCTGTGAAGCCAAATCAGTTACCCTATGATTGAGGAAGATTTTTTTTGTGGAGGACAAACTCATCATCCAGATGAGAAAGGGGCCTTGATAACCAGGTATAGAAATGATTGATGCCTTTATCATCTGTTTCCAGGCCCAAAAATATTCATGAACTTTGCTCTGACAAGCTCCTGTTTGGTCCTGAGGCTTTGTTCGTATCAGATGGAAGTAAATGGTCATATTGACAAATGTGGTGACTTCTTCAATCCTCTATGTCATAAAAATGTTGTTCAAATATATGCATATTGTGGCTTCTTGCTATCAGGGTTGGGTTCAAATACAAATATATTTGTATTTGTATTTGTAAATACTGTATTTGTATTTGTATTTAAATACTTTTTTGGAAATTTGAAAGTATTTGTATTTGTATTTAAATACTTTGCAAAGTATTTGTATTTGTATTCAAATACTTTTGGCTGATTTCAAAAGTATTTGTATTTGTATTTGTATTTGGATCAAAGTATTTGGTATTTACAAATACTTTTTTCAAATACAAGGTCTATAAATGGATAAAAAAGCATGAATTCCTTAACTTTAAGATGGATATCTTTATACAATCATTTTGAAATTTTGGATTACTATAATATATTTAGTTTAAATATTATTTTTGAAAGAGTAGCATTTTAATGATTATCAACTTAGTTGCCTCTGAAGTGCTTAGTTTGTGGTCTATACACAAACATATATGTATTGAGATCATCACTGTCTCTGTGTTGTTAGGTTTGAAGAAGTTAACAATAGCTCAAGAATCCAATGTACTGCACAAGTGAAATACAACTAAGCTTCTGTCCTATCCAATCTTCCAATTTTAAGTATTTGTAGAACACAAGATACAAGTGAAATATACCCTGTATGAAAAATCATGAATTATAATTGTTTGCATATTAAGTTTTAAAAAATGATAGATTTTCTTTAATTAATTTAATACACATTAACCTGTGGTAGTAATTGTGTATACATCTCACTTACCTATACTAAATATATTTTCTTTGACAAAAAAATATTACATTTATCTAATAGTTACAGGTAAATGTCCACTTTTTCGTTGTCTAATAGTATGAAAGACATAACTATCACACATTTTAAATTGTAACTGCTATTCTGACACTTGCTATTGTCTTAATTGTTATTTAAACACAGACACAGGCCATGCATTGTCTATTGTGAGCAATGGTGCATTGCAATTATATAGGGGTACTATTGTGTGGACATTAATCACACACATCTAGCAGTTATATAAAGTTCATATTATTTTGCATTTATAATGACATTAATGTTTACATCATTATCTATAATTAGATTAGAAGTCAAATTGCAAGAATAAAGAAAACTTAAAAAAAAATGTTTTCCAGATGTTTATGTTTATTATTCATTAATTATAGCCTCACTATCACGGAACAACCTCTAAATTACAATGCCTTCCTGTTGAATACAAAAAATGCAGGTTTTATTTATGTATATTTAATAATTGAGAGGGCTGTCAACAGTGGAGTAGAAATTAACTGAAGCCAAAATATATATTTATAAATGTTAATTGAATTTCTTTAATTTGATAGAAGATCATTGTCCAAGCAGCCATCAGTGAAAGTATGGTGGCTTTTCGTAGCATAGATATGTTCTGAATCTGACTGAAACTGTATTTCAGCAAAGTTATAGGCCTATTTCCAGTATTGACTTATTTTTAGCTAACGAAAAATGTTTTTAAATGAACGAAATACCTATTTCTCTATTTAATATTAATTTTTTATTGGGCTTTATTTTTCACAAATTGTCACAGTCAAGCATTCAACGAATTCCTGGTACTGAAAATAGATATTGTAATGAAACAAATGTGACATATAGAACAAAAACACGGCATTTTAATGAATCTAACATTATTATTCTATCTCCAAAAGAACCCTTACAAAATTGGTCCAAAGAACCTTCTGTCTCGACCAATTACAGAGCAGTATTCACCAGTGCACCTTCCCATCATTTCACTTACCAAGTTGACTATAGTGAGTATAGTCCTTTGACTTATAATTTTGGAAGTAATTTTAATTTACTTCTTAAGTAATTTTTAGTTAAAGTCAGCTTCGCCAAAGTACAAAGCACAAATGTGAATAGACAACATTACCAAGCCAATGTGTCTGAATGAACAACTATATATTCTGTTGTTTTATTCCTAAGTAATTACAATCATCACCAAAGGAATTGAATATCATTGTGAATCAGTGAACATTTTGTATTTCACCTGGAATTACTGGTTTTATTTCGGAAATAGTCATAGATAATAAATATTCTTCTATTGATATGCAGAATACCATATTTAATAAACTAATATTAAGATAAATAAATAATTTTGCACGTTTAAAATCATAATATGCAACTCTTCAGTTTATGATTGAGTAAGTATATGACCCAAAATGCCCCGATTTGAACAGATTTTAATGAAGGAACTTGATAATAAAATTCTGAAAAATTTAATAACTATTCTTACACTTGTTAAAAATGTATATAACATATAGAACCGTAACAGTTTATTGTATTCATAAACACTAGCTGGTGTAAGATTGGAAACAATTCAAAAAGACAAGTTTGAAGTCCAAGACAGAATTATTGAAAGTATTTTCAAATATATTTGCAAATATATTTGTATTTGCATTTAAATACTTTCAAAATTTGAGTATTTGTATTTGTATTTGAAAGAATTGAAAGTATTTGTATTTGTATTTAAATACTTTTGAGCTCAGGTGTATTTGTATTTGTATAGCGTTTTCCAAACTGCTTGAAAAAATTGTCTACAAAAGATTGTATACTTTCCTCACCCAGGAAAAAATTCTCACTCAGTGTCAGTATGGATTTAGAAAAAGCTTTTCAACTGAGCTAGCTATAAAGGAATTTCAAGACAGAGTAACTAAGCATCTCAAAAACAACAACTTTTGCCTTGGTTTGTTCCTTGACTTGTCAAAGGCGTTTGACACTTTGCAGCATGATGTTCTACTTGATAAATTGGAAAATTATGGCATACGAGGTGTCGCACTTAAGTGGTTCAGAAGCTATTTATCAAATAGATTCCAATCAGTCAGATACAAGAATACCACTTCAACAACTAAACCTATAACATGTGGGGTGCCCCAAGGCTCTGTCCTTGGGCCTTTGCTGTTTCTTGTCTACGTAAATGATTTGGTAAATGTTTCAGTGAATGCAAAATTCATTCTCTTTGCAGATGACACGAATATAATATATCATGACAAAGACTTCGACACTCTTATTGAGACTGTAAATAATGATTTGATTAAGATATCAAAGTGGTTCAATCAAAATAAGTTGTCTATAAATACGGACAAGACCAAGTTTATGATTTTCTCTAAAACAGAGAAAAATGATTTACCGCAGGTTATTATTAAACTAAGCAATACGACCATTAATAGTACCAGTGATATCAAATTTCTAGGTGTTATTATCCAGTCAAACCTCAAGTGGGATAAGCATTGTGCGGCAAAAGCTGATAAAATAATCAAAGCAGTTTCTGCAATGGTACGCTTAAAAAATATCCTCCCTTCAAGTACATTACTGACTATTTACCGTTCACTTATTGAAGCACATCTAAACTACAGTGTGCTGGCCTGGGGAAATTCTCCAAAAAAGGCTACTGATAGACTAGTGAAACTGCAGAAAAAGGCTGTCAGATTAACTGCTAAAGCGAAGTACAACAGCCATGCTGAACCAATATTCAGATCATTGAAAATCCTCAAAATTGAGGACTTATTCAAACTAAATGCAATAAAATTAGGCTGAAAGGCATTTAATAAACTGCTGCCACAATATCACAATGAACAATTACCTATTAATGCCGAGTTTCAGAATACAAATAGGGAAACAAGGCAACAAAATGACTTTCATATATTTCCTTACTCCAGGTCGATTGAACAAACATCATTAAACTACACTGTTGGAATTTCTTGGAACAAACTACCCAATGAGTTGAAAAACAAACGTTCCTTGACTTATAAGGCATTCCTTGGTCATGTAAAGGAATTTCTTTTCTCAGGCTACAACTTTGTTTGTGAAAGCAGAACTGTTATGTATGCCGGTAATTACACTGCTACTACCCTTATCAGGCTTCGACAAATTCCCCTACCCCCACTCAATTACGTATTGCTAAACCCATCAACCCCCCCCCCCCCCATTTTCATCCTCATTGCTCTAGCTCATTATCATCTCTTCTAATGTTTCTTCTTTTATTTTTAAATATATTTATTCTAATTTTTATTATTAATAATTTTGTTTTTCTAAGTTATAACATGGTCTACATCCTGGTGGTGGGTAGAGGGGGTGAGTAATCACAACTCCTTGGAGTTTCAATCTCTCCTCCTGACATCAATAACGGAAAAATATGTATACCTTACTTGTTTTTTGCTATGATATTCATGTAATTGTATCCTAAATTTGTTATTTGATGTCAAAATAAACATATATATATATATATATTTGTATTTTTATTTAGAAAGATTGAAAGTATTTTTATTTGTATTTAAATACTTTTATCTGTATTTGAACCCAACCCTGCTTGCTATCTATTGGGTTGGGGGGCAGGAGGGTTAGCTCATGTGGTAATATGTGCACTTAGCTGCTAATCATTTGGACCTGGGTTGTGAATAACAAACTGGCATAACTTGCTCTTCATTCTTCAATAAGCCGAAGTATGCTATGAAATATTGGGCAGGTAGGCTTTGTGACTTTTCTCAGCTTCAATGTATCAGTCAACATTGCACAATATTTTGAGCTATCTCAGCTTAAAACATCAATCTGTGTTTGCTCAAAATTCTTCTGCAACCATCTCACTCTAAGATTTGAGCTGACTCAGTTCATGCAATTTTTACAGTGCACTCTAAAATATCCCGGTACAAAACTGTTTTTTTTTTTTAATGAAAAATGGCTCTTTGGAATCCCAAACTTCCATGCAAAAACCAACATGTATTTTTCTTGGCAGAATGGCTTTTTGAGAAATCCATATTGGATTTTGTATGGAAGTTTGGTTTTTCAAAAACCATTTTCCATTTGAAAAACCAGTTTTGTCGCGAAATGTTTTAGAGTGTGTGTGCAAATGACCGAACTTTGCAGGAAATTCTTGGAGTGAGAAATAGTATCCTCCAGAGATAAGCAAGCGTCATACGACGAGACAAGACTTTTCCAGAAAACGGTGTTTTATGACGGAGAAAGCAAATTGCTGTAATGAGGTGGCTCCCTTGGGTCCATACAGTCTCTGATAAAGTGCTGACCTATGCAGTTCTTGTCTTGGCAATCTGAGCGTCTGCCAACTATACGAGAGATACATTTGCTTTATGTCACGCAAGACCTATTCCTTGTTTCAAGATCAGAATATTTCTAAGTTGATAAAACAGTGCTCATTGCACAACAATAAAAATTCATAAGATTCCCATGATATTTGTTATTATATGCATATTATATGCGATTTAACCGACAAGCTCAGTCGGTCAAATAGTCTGCTCCACCGGATTGGGCTCTGCCTGCATGGGTTCAAGCCCTGTTAGTAGTCATATAATCTAATTGGCAACTGTACGACCAAGAGCTCTACCTATGTAGGGTACTTTAAATAGCTCCTGACATCGGTCCATACCATAAAACCTACCACAAAGGACAAGGTTGTATTCCAGTATTCTATAGATCTACTGGGGCAACTGAAAGACACTAGAAATCTATCAAAAAAGGAACATGTGCCAGACTCCCAGTCTTACCATCTTTCACATCATACGACAATCACCACTTTACAAAATCATCAAAAAAGACGGCAAAGCATTCATAAAGAAGATGAAACTTAAAAATACATATTTTTGCAATAAAAAAAACATCAAGGATACTTAGATTGAATATACAAAGTCCATTTGTCTTTGGAAAACGTATTGACCATGCACGTATCCATCCGTCGAGTGCTTGTTTTTGATTGGCTGATATCTAGGACTTGACTCTTCTCCCCCCTTGAGACCAGCGTCAGAACTAGTGAAGTTCTCATCTGTCAAACCAGAGGTAATCGGACAAAGATTCTGCGTAGAATAGATTTGTGACATTGACATTAGATTAACTTTGGCCAAATTAATGATAGTCATTCTGATGGATGATGAATTGATGATTATAGTATAATGTTCGTTCCCACCAAAAGTCATGTCTGCGCAATAGTACTCAAGTTGTTAGAGAAAAATAATAAAAGTTTAATGACGGTGACAAGCATCTTGCAGATTGCCGTGACAGTGTGACACAATCGAATCATTACTTCACAATTTCATATCAGCACTGTCACAACAGTTAATTTGCTATAAAGTCATATTTTAACACTTTTCAGAGCATTGTTTAATGGTAGATTTCCCTTGAAATTGTAGTTATCACATTCGGAATCCTAGCTGTCATGCCATGGCCAATTGCATCTGCCATAATTTGTCTCTGGATTATACAATGACATTTCCTGAAGAAGCATCTGCCATTCTTCCCAAAGTAGTGTTTGGTGTCATGCTTCAGTTAGTCCTTGGAAGCGGTGTCCTAAACGAAGAAACCAATCTAAAAACTCTTGGCTTTATTTTGTTACATGTCATACACAGATCTTTGCATTAGATTTATTTTCATCATCAAACAATATGAAGTCATCAAATGGATAGAGGGCCATTTTTAATCAATTCGAACATCGAACTAGGTCAGATTTCACGAAAAGTGCTCTTAAAAGGTACCTTAAACTTTCCAACCCTTTTGTTATCTCTCTGTTGCTTCCTGAAGGAAGTAAACCTATTACTCAGTACATCTGTGAGGCAATGAATAAATATCAATAAAATATTCCTCAAATATGTAGCTTTTTCCTCTTAAAAAGATATTTTTTTATGCCTCATGAGGACAATTTTGGACGACCAAACTTACTGGTGATCAGACATGCTTACTTTGGCACTCTGTGGAATCCGCTAAAACCAATTCAGGAAAATGTAATGGTATGTGATTGATAAAAAACATCTTGAAAATCATTTTGGAACCATTTTTAATTGTCTTGGTCATTATAAAACTTGAAAAAAATAAAAAATAAAAAAAGACTGCTAATGTAACTCGATTCCGTCCTAGGACACTGAGGTTACATTAGCAACTTTTACATGGAAATTTTTCTGTGTTCTCGCTACTTATGATAATTTCAAACATGAAATTATAATATTTTATTGAAAAACGTGTCTTATTTGCCTATATACGTAACCAAAAACATAAACGACTGGGTGTGGTGCCTGTTTCTTTATTGCTAATGTAACTGCAATTTTGCATCCGTCCATTTCATAGTGTTACATTAGCAAAATGTGTACATAAAAATTACGTTAAAAAACACATGATTAGATCTCAAATTTTTTCTGAACTGAAAGCCAGGTCTCCCAAGAGCAGGCCATGGGTGGTAGCCTGCTGGTGACTTCATTTATATTGCAGTAGGACCAGCATAAAAAATTCCGTCCTCCATCATTCATCGTTGTTACATTAGCACAAGGCCGTATTTTCAGCTACTCTGACCTACCAATCCAACAGAAAAGACTGTTTACCCATGATTTTATTTAATGGATTGACACAATAAAAGATTTAGATTTCAGTTTTTTTTTGTCCTGCCAGCTATCCTCATAATTCTAGTGATATAAAATATAGATTCTAGACTGCCAGAAGACGACAACAAATTATTTCAAACTGCACATCAATCAGATAATTTAGATTGATAGATAGACAGATAGAGATTGTAAGTGCAGTCTTCTTGATACTCACAAGGGTTAATTTTTGAGATGGGAAAGAGAGCAGGGTTTCTGGATTTTCGTTTGACCAGCATAGAAGCAAGAGGCCACAAATTTCACGTCTCATCCAAACGACATCAAGCTGGAATTTTGTTAATGTCAGCGATGAAGGCCCTGTGAATACTTCAGGCTTCTCACCAAAGGTTTGAACCTTCATTAGAGGATGGATGGATAATTGGGGCTTCACTTCCTGTATTTATGCACTCGGTAGGCTAATTAGGACAGGAGGAGGACACAGCAATGATGCGAAGGACCTTCAGTGGAGCAGGCGGCAACCACTGAACCACACAGCTTCCAAAAAAAAACCTGTCCATATGCAATTAATCATCACCGTAATTTTGCTTTCTGATGCTCCAGCAAATTCTCTCACCATATCAAAGAGACTTTTTCCCTGGTGATCTGGAAAAGCTCCAGTTTCTCTAACTCAGTAATTAAAAGTGATGGCTGCTTTTTCCTATTCTCAGTTTCTACGAACCATTTCCATTCCGCCGTTGTGTCACATTGTGGTGCGTGTGAGCAAAATGAGGTTTGCGGCCATGCAAAATGAGAGGTCTTGTTGTTGTCTGGTTGATAAGATCAAGTGTCGCCAAATGGCCAAACGAGATGATGCAGAAACACTACCGTCAATTTGGGTAATACAAGAAAGTAGGGCAAAGTAAGATGGTCAAATGACATGACATGCACTTGGATGTAAATATTTCACGTACAGCAAAGACACTAGCTCACAAACTGTGCCCATAAATTCCCTTGACTCATGATAAAAGCCTATAGATATAATTTTGACCTCACATCAACATTTCAAATCTATCTTTAAAAAAAGATGTATTAATCTTGAATATATTTCTGAGAATGATATGGAACATCTAACTTATCTTCTTTATTTTTCTGCGACATTTTGCCCACGACACGGCTATAAATATTGAATCTCCTATCAAGTCACATCAGCCAATTTTCTGAGATAGTAATTCTCTCAGAATACAAAATCTGTAAGAATACAATTTGATAAGACAGGACGAAAACGATACCAGAAAACATCTGTATGATGCAGAAAGCAGAATTGTTGTAACAACGTGGCTCCCTGAGGTCTGCAACTGTCTCAGATAAAGTGCTGACCTATTATATATGTACAGTTCTTGTCTGTGTACTAGTGTGTAATCTTGAGAAATATTTTTGCTTTATGTCATGCAAACCTTTCAAAAGACATTATTTGTTGTTGGAATATGAATCATACATTTGTAAGTTGTTCCTGCATGCAGATAATATTCAACTACTTCCCAGTAAAAGGATGAATATTTTAACAATTATTGAGTCCTGTGCACTTCCACGCGACTATTTTGGTCCCACAAAAATGGGACACATACGGGTGTGTTTAGTACATTTTACTTTCATTGTGAAGATACTTTGATTTTTTTTTCCATTCAGTTCAGAAAAGAAAGCCTTGTATCCTTATCATCAACCGAAGCCTGTTTGTGATTGGCTGATATCTAGGTCATGACTCTACTGCCCCAAGAGACTGCAACATCAGATCTAGTGAGGGTCCCATCCATCAATCTAGAAGATAATTGAATAAAGATTCCACAAGGACTTGATTACTGATGTCAGGTTCACCTAGACCCAATAGTAGAGTGAATTTAACAATGGCGAATTTGAAAATGTTGGGCCGAACCAGCAATGGTGTGAGAGATGGAATGTTTGATGTTTTAAACATGTTCATGGTGGGGTTTTGGAATTGCTTTGTTGAAAAAAAAGCTGTCTAAAAACAATAGTAGTATAAAATGATTGTCTCAAATAATATTAAGCAGTGTACATAGGCTTCTTGACCTTGAAGTTATTCATTCAAACACATAAACCAGCCACATTTCACTTTAAAAAATTTCAGACAAAATTGGTTTTTTAGATTCAAAATGGTTTTTTGAACAACCAAATTTCAATGCAAAATACCAACATGGATTTTTTTGCATTGAAATTTGGTTTTTCAAAAAACCATTTTGAATCTAAAAAACCAGTTTTGTCCCGACACTTTTTAGAGTGTTGGCAGTTGTTTGTGAACTTAAAAGAGTCATTTCAAAATCTGAAACAAAATTAATTTGGCAGGAGCAAGTTAAATATCGAATCCTTATGCAGATAAGTCTAACAACTGGTAACTGCCAATGACACAGAAAAGCCAGTTTGGAAATTGAAAAGATTTCCAACGGACCACCATTCTGCAAAGGGCCCTAGTGTAGAAACCAGGGTTGCATAAAAATCCGATTTAAATCAAAAAAATCGAAAAAATCGGATTTATTTGATTTAAATCAGATTTTTTTAATTTAAATCAGATTTAAATCAAGCTATCGTATTTTTTGAAATATAATGGTTTTAAAGGAACTTGAAGTCATGATAAATGATAAACTGTCCTTAATTAGGTCTTCTGTAATGGGAAAATTAATTTCACCGCCCAAAAGTCATGTAATCAGGTTGAAATTCGAAGTTGTAGATCGCTCACATTTTTTACTTTTTTCAGCTGCAAAAAAATCCCTCAGAATATGAATTTTACGTCAATTCAAGTGTGAAATTTTGTCAACTTTTTGGAGCTACTATTGCTAGGAATGACCAATGACATATCAAAAGTTTTACTTGGCTTCCAAAAGAGACTTAACAGGGTTTGATCCTATTCAAAGTCCCAATTTTCCACAGAATATCATACTTTGGAGCAAAGGAATGATTGAAATTACTAATGATGACCAGAGAATCAGTATTTTTCAATTACTATTGTTTGTTGTTGTTGTTTTCTTGTTTAATGAGTGCTACTTTTGGCATGAGATTAGGAATTTGGTGCATGACAGAGGAGATATTGAATTGCATCTTAAACTGGATTAAAGTAAGCCGAAAACCACCCTGGTATCTGAATTGTAGCTGTGATTCGACACCAATTCAAGTGTGAAGGTGTCAACTGATCTATTATAGCATTTATACGCAAACTATTTGCAGTTTTCTAACATATAGTGATTTCCAATAAAAATCATTGATTAAAATCACTGATTTAAATCATGATTTAAATCAAGTGATTTAAATCAAATGATTTAAATCATGCAACCCTGGTAGAAACAGGCTGAGACCCAATCAGGATATCAGCCTATCAAGGTCATAGCATAAAAGCAAAGCAGCTCAAATTGACTATTTCAATTACAATGGCTATAATGTCAAATTTAACAATATCCAGAGCATTATTTGACACTTCGATTTCCCTGGAAATTGTAGTTATGACATTCAGAATCAACGCTGTCATTCCATCCAATAATCTGGCAACTTGTGTCAGCCATAATTTGGATAATACTATCTTATTTTTCTTGAAAGATATTTTAAACCCTTCACAGAGCAATCATTGTTCTGTAATTGGGATAATATTTGGATGAATGTCCTTGGCACAGAAAATGTTTAGTCATAGGCGTATCGGAGGGGAGCAGGGGGGCAGTCGCCCCCCCCCCCCAAGAGTTTGGGAAACAGTAAGATTCGGGCGAAAAGGCTAAAAAATTCGGGCATGCACTTGATGACATAAAAAATATTGAAAATTAATGATTTCCAGGCAATTTAATTTGAAATGGCACTAAATTCAGATCTTGAAATTCGGGCAGATGTCGCTCGCCCCCGCCCCAAAAATTGCGCGTGCCGTATGCCTATGTGTTTAGTCATTTACATAAAATTTATGTCAAATAGGGCTTGACCTTTTATCCCTTTCTTAGAGAAATCTTTTCACTGCAAAAATATTCCCAAGTTGTTCTTTCAATTCATCACATTGTGGCAGATTTACAGAGATATTGCATCGCCTGAAATAAATAACATGAATACGGCTTTTACTATCACAAGCTGTGATAACAGAGTACAATTATATATACTACATTGTTGTTATGCATGGCAAATGGTGTAAATACCATGTTCCTTTGCCCTGTCAAATCCCTCAGTTGAATCCAGTGCAGGTCTCAAATTAGCTCGCAAACAGACGACTCTGGCACAAGAACTTTTAAGGCGTTTTCTGGAACGTTATCAAGAAACAAATGTGTTCTATTTGCATTTGTATGAGGCTGGGGGCCTTGACTGGACCTTTTTAATAACAAAGCTGCTATCTGAAAGGGGGCCAAAGGTTTAAGAGACACATCATAGGCGTTTGGGAGGGGGGAGGCAGGGGGGGGGCGAAATTGCTAAGGATTTCGGGCAGATTATCAAATAAGAACTATTGAAAATGAATGATTTTGCAGGCAATTTTATTTCTGTATGAAACTTTTCCCTGGTGATCTGGAAATGCTCCGATTTCTCTAACTCAGTAATGAAGGGTAATGGGATGATGGCGACTTCTTCCTATTCTCAGCTTCTATGAGCCATTTTCATGCAACCGTTGTGTCAAATTGTAGTGCGTGTTGGAGAAATGTTGTTTGTAGCTGTCAAAAACAGAGGAGTCTTGTTTGCTGAGAGCAAATGGCCAAATGAGGCGCTCCCAAAACACTCTCATCTACTTTGCTTTATGAAAACGGGGGCTTTAATGAAAGGCGAATGAAAATAAGATGTTAAAAAGGCACCGTGCATTAATCTGAGTGTAAATATTTCAAGCAATGTACTCAAAACTTGTGTTTCCTTGAATCAAGTGACTTAAACGAGTATATTAGATTTATATCTACATTAGAAGTCACACAAGTCAATCTACAAAGATGTTGTAATCATTTATATAATCCTAAGATTGACATGAAATAACCGGATCATCCTATTTTCCGTTTTTCTGTCACATTTTGTCCATGACAAGACAGTAAATGCAGCGATATCCCTATCAAGTCACATAAACCATTTTTGGTAGATAGTATTTCTCTAGAGATATGCAATCTTTGCAAGAACAAAGAATGGGATTTCATGAGACAGAACAAGAACTGTGCAATGAAACATCTTTATGAGGGAGAAAGCGAAATTGTTGCAACAAGGTGGCTCGCTGAGGTCTATGTACATCTTTCTCTTATAAAGTTCTGATCTAGATGCAATTCTTCTCTGAGTGCCAACTATACGAGAGATACTTTTTATTTTATATCACACAGGTCAATGATATTAATGCTGCAGGAAAATGTGTATTTGTAGCTGATGAAGTTGTCTTTTATAGTCTTATATTGAATATTCCTAAGACTTGCCAATTAAAGGAACTAATATCCATGAGCCATTTATGAAGTCCGGTACAAATATTTCAATCTTCATTTTCACAACATTAGGCATATTTTCATTATATATATACGACACCGACAAATTTCACTTTAAATTCCCAGTAAACATACTATAACTCCTGCATGTTGATTCAGCTCAACAAAAACTTTTGTGTCCTTGTTATCATTGAATGAAGGCTCCTGTTTGTGATTGGCTAATATGTAGGTCATGACTCTGCTGTCCCCAGAGAATGTTACATCAGGTCTGGTGAAGTTCCAATCCATCAATCTTAAAAGATAATTGAATCACGATTATACAAAGGCTATTTGTGGCTGTCTTACATTGGGTTCACCTTGACCTAATAGTAAAGAGTTAATCTAAAAATGGTAAATTTTGAAAAAGAAAATCCGAACCAGCAATAGTGTAAGAGTTAGAAAGTTTGATGTATTGAATGTGCCCATTGTGTTTGGTTTTGGAATTTCTCTGTTGAGAAAAACTTTCTAAAACAATAGTACATATATATTATTAGTAAAATGATATTTTGAATAATATTAATGAGTGTGATGTGAAATGATATTTTGAATAATGTTAAGGAGTGTACATGATTCTTGAAACTTAAAATTCACTCAACGTAAGAATATTTTTTTCTCAAATCAATTTCTGCATGGCAGCATTGCAGAGAGAAAAGAGCAAAATCAATTTTATAAAATCATGATCGGTAAAAATCCTGAAACAATTTTGGCGAGGAGTTTAAATACACCAATCCTTGCTCTTACAATCAAATGGGCATCTCAAGGTGGCTACATGAGATCACAGCAACTAAAATGACATTTCAAACACAAGGCTATAATGTCACATTTAACAATATCCAGAGCATCGTTTGACAGTAGATTACCCTGGAAATTGTAGTTATGACATTCAGAATCCAAGCTGTCATTTCATGCCATAATCCATAGCAACTTGTGTCAGAGATAATTTGTCTCTGGATAATACTGCTGATTTTCTTTCAGAGAAATTGAAGCCCTTCACTTGACAATAATTGCTGTTGTTTGGTGGTCCAGTTATAAATCTTTAAATGAATATCCTTGACATAATATATCATTATCGCAAAATCTCAATGACGTCTTTGTCTTTTCTTGTTTTCTGATCTGGAAAGATTACCTTTGACTTCATTGTGAGAGCTGAAGGCTAATATCTGCTGATCTTAGGCTTTACTGGTCATTTTCATGCCACCAAGATGTGAAACAGGATTGCGTGTGAGAAAAATGTGGTTTGTGGCTGTCTAAAATGAGAAGTGCTGTGAAGTCTGTTTGGTCTGATCAGGTGTCACCTAATGAGAGCACTGGGACAATTTGTTGTATGAGTGGGGGGAAATAAGATAAAAGGAAGGAACGATGAAGATACACTTGGGCTAATGAGTAGTGTTTTCATTCCAGTTTGTATTGCTAATGTGAAACATGCAGGAAAATGTGCATGGAGGAGGTAAATATTGATGACAAAGGACGAAAATGATCACATGAAATCAAATGCTGTAGAAGTTCTAACTGAAAATTTTGATGGATGTTGATGAATGTTGAAGAACCTTAGTAGTGCCAGGGAAATAATTTGAAAGTCAATTTTAAAAGTGGTGTCAGAATGCCATCTGGTTTTTTCCATTTCTTTGGATATTTGCTCTTTGATCTTGCATGAAAAATAGATAATTAATACCCTGTATCAGGATGTTCTTAAAAAACCTTCAGGTCATACTGAATCTATTTATGTAAGAGATCGTTGACATTGCTTTACCATAGATCATAACAGTAGATATCTACGTGTATAACTTCTTCAATCGTCATGTCAAAGTAGAAACCATTTTATGTCAAGGTGCCATAGCTGCATGCAAAATGTAGTTTGGTGCAATACAGAATTGCATGCACCATGTGTAACCTGAGTGTGACATGTTAGGAATTATAAACTTTAAGAATAAAATAATTATAGATTTTATAACTTTGTCTCTATCCCACAAAAGCTGATGTTGACTGTGTGAATTGCCTTTGAGATAAAGAGCAAACATAAAATCTAACTAAAACTGCATACCAAAAAATGTGTATGTTGTTCCTGATCAATTGTCATGTTCCCTTACCCAATAAAGGCCCTCTGTCTAAGCCTTTGCAGATTAGAAGTAGGCTTGTGACCAGATATTCCTGGCGAAAGAACTTTTAAGGAGTTTTCTGGAAGCTTATCAAGAAACAAATGCATTCTATTAGCATTTGTATGAGGCCGGGGGCCTTGACAAGACCATTTTAATAACAAAGCTGCTATCTCAAGTGAAAGGGGACCAAAGGTTTAAGCAGATACATTTTTCCGTTGATAAAGTTGCCCAAAAAAGATGTGTTTTCATAATGGCAAAGTAACAAATGCGTGAATAAAGTTTCTCTATATGTTGTTGAAAGTTTCAATGGCAATCTTGCTTTAGAACACCTCAATCTTTGTTGACCCCTAAAAGTGAGGTGCTTAAGTTGCACACATTTTTCTGCTGAACACAATTTCACTGAAAATGTATGAACTGAAGAAGAAAGTATAGAATAGAATAGAATAGTTTAGTTTATTGACCAATGACCATTATTAAATAATATTTTTCATTGACATACAAAAATTGTCAGCATTAATCGTGGTAGGCTTACGCCAATACTGACGTATTTGCCTTTCCAATGGAGTCTTAAATACATTAAACATAATCATTTGCATATTGGAAAAATCCAAGAGAAAAGAAAAGAAAAAAAGGAACATATAAGTTTATAGCAGCTACATAGAGTGAGAAAAAAGAGAGGGAAAAAACAACCCAGAACAAAAATATCTTATGTACAAGTAAATAAACACATGTTGATAAAATCCTAGTATTATAGATTAATTAATCCTATTGCTGCCCAGGACATTATGCATACATTGCGCAGAGTAACCTTTATTTCAAATGATGTGAAACACTGACTTTTGTTTTACAATATATCCACATTCCACAATTACTTGAAATATGTTATATCTATACACGTACAATGAAGTATGCTACATCAGAGATATGTAATACCATACTATTAATACTTCCCTACTGTAGTTGCCAGAAAAGAAAATATTAGAATAAAAAGGAATGAGAAGGAAAATGAACATTCTGAAATTATAAAGCTCGGAGAGACGGACAGTTTTCTACCAAAAAATCACATACTTCCACCAACTGTACAGAGAGCATCCATTTGCAATTAATCATTGCAATGTTTGCGTTTCTTCTGCTCCACCAAATTATCTTACCATATCAAAGATACTTTTCCCTGGTGATCTGCAAAGACTCCATTTTCTCTAACTCAGTAATGAAAATTGATGGCTTCGTTTCTTATTATCAACTTCTTGAAACCATTCTCTTTCTGCTTTCATGTCAACTTATATTACATGTGAGAGAAATGTTGGTTGCCCCTGTCCCAAATGGGAAGTCTTGTCAGAAACTTTGGTTTGATCAGGTGTCATCAAATAAGACTGTTTTAAATATGGGAATAGAAAGGGAATGTATGGAACTGTTGCAACGAAGTTAAGTAATAATTTCAACCATAAAAATCCCCATATCAATGTTGAATACATGCCCTCGAAAGAAGGCTGAAGTTAAAAGGGACAGTAGAGGAAGCTGAAAACATTCATAAGGTGATGCAATACGAATTGATACGATAAGATAATACTTAATTGAATCAGTGAAAATAATGAAACTCATTCAATTTACAAGGGACTATCACAATCATACTATCATTTAGCATTAAATGATTATCAGTCACGGAACCCTTGTGAAGATGACAATAATTCAGGTTAGAGGGTACGATTTCATATTACACCTTTCTTTGTGGCATTGAGTGCGTGAATAGCATAGGAAGTCAAAAGCTGTTCTGCCATCGGAATAAATCATCACAATCTTAATTTACGTTTGATGAAGCCTCGTATAATACTGTGTAATGATGATTAAGTGGCGTGTTTATGCAGCATGTGCCGACACAGATAAAGAGAGCTCATAGTGAAAAGAACCATTTCAGCTTCGCTCATCATATGATATATGCGGAAGGTGAATTTAGTCATAACCAGAGAAACAAGGACATCAATGAATGTAAAAGACTCTCATAGATGTGTCACTAAGCGTTCTACAGTTGCCACACACGCAATATTGGCCGGCACATGTGTGAAGACAATGCGAGATGGGATGAAAACACATAAGCCCAAATATTGATGCCTCAAGCCTTAATCCCTGGAACACCACTTAACTTGGGTCTGATATCGTGCAGCTGGGTGTCGTGGTGATATGGTCTGTTCTCTTCCTTCTGGCAAGATGTAATGAATGTAAACTTGCCAATATCAAATAGAGACAACTTATTGATACAGCAACAACCTTAGTTACTGAATCCTTTATTGGCATTGTAAGCCATCAAATGTTTTAAACTTTTCATAAAGCTTAAAAGACATTGATTACATGAAGTAAATTAGTCGCTACAAACAAATATTTCATCCTTTTGACTTTTCACCTCATATGATATGGTTCCTCATTTATAGATGATAGCAATCAATGTCTGTGGTTGTATACGCACAGTATATGATGCAACTGAATATAAAGTTTGTCATGGTAGCTACTTTCTTGAGAGAACATGCAATTACAATGAGAATATTCTCTCATAAAGTCAGTCTTGGCAAGATTAAATGTGGGACTTGGCTGGAGAGCAGGAGTCAGGACCTGCGATAAGGTGAATCTATTTATGACCAAGGAGAACTGGTCAGAACATCTTCCTGTTTTGTGCACTTGCCTTTGGGATGCTTTATTGCTAGATTCATGCACCGAGTAGTACAACCATAATGGAAAGTGTTTTATAGAGCACAGAACCTAATTATTGTGGAATGTTGTCAAAAACACAAAACAACAATGCATCTGATTGAATAATGAGTTGTCTGAGCAATGGCACGAGTATCGGAGAAGTATGACTTCATTTAGAATCAGGGTCTGATTCATAACAACTTTCCTTTGCTAAAATGCTCGCTTATATGGAACTAACAATTTACAAGCCATGGCTACAAGCTGTTCTATCATAGTGCAAATGTATAGGTGGCGGGGTTTTCACGACTAGTTTTCTTGTTTGTAATAATTATTCCATGAAATCCATTGGTCTATGCCCAGACTTTCAGAAAAGGCTTGCAATCCTGCTGTATCTGGCACAAGAGCTTTTAAGGAGTTTGCTGGAAGCTTATCAAGAAACAAATGCATTCTATTAGCATTTGTATGAGGCTGGGGGCCTTGACAAGACCATTTTAATAACAAAGCCGCTATCTTAAGTGAAAGGGGACCAAAGGTTTAAGCAGACACATTTTTTAGGTGGTAAAAGGAGGCCATAAAAGAGATATTTCAAGATTATCAATTAAGACATGAATAAACATTGTCTTAATCATGCTTTCATTTCATAGTCCCAGTCTGCTTGGTAATAGTTGAAATAAAACAAAATACACTCATTTTGAATTAAGCAAAGAAAGCATGACAAAAATCATTTGATATTTTGGTATTAATGAGAACATTAATGGATGTCAAGGAAAACAGCAAATATTTGAACCACAATTTATTTTAGAAGACTTTATGCCTTCTCAAGTAGTGCTTTCTTGTCTTTTCACCCATTATTCCTGCATCAACTTCTCTTCTATTCTTGACCTCAAATTTTGTCATTTACGTCATGAGGGGTTCCCCAAGGTCCAAAATAAGAAGTTTATGTCTCCAATGTTTTCTATCTATTGATTTAGAGTCAAGTTTCCCAAAGCCAAATCTACCCTGTCATATTATCATGTACAATCTGGCTTGTCAGTTCATATTCCAACATTAATGGGTCTTTAGGTAGCTTCAGGCAATAAAGTTGAATCACTGAATTCATATTACAATGTATTTCTGTGGTTATGAGGAGCATTAACAATACCTTTCAGTAATGTTGATAGAAAATCCTTAACCGCATCAACTGCTTGCATTGCATGTGGATGAAGCCATTTTGTAGTCATTACAAAGCCGTATTGCTTCCAGTTAACCAATTTTGAAGCCCTATACTTGTCCAGACATGCCGACAGAGCAAAATTCCAGGCTTTAATATCCTAGATCGTGATATCAAATTCTATTCCATAATGTTAAGTAACTCAATATTACATTTTGACATTCACCAAGCGAAGCAAAGGCCTGCAAAGTCAACAAACCACTGTCATCAGTCGTTTTTTGCAGCCATGCATCAAAATTATCTCAAGGATAAAATCGCTTGTCAAAAATATGATTATTCAATAATAATATTAAGAAGGAATTCAGTCAGCCCTGAATTGATATTAAACTGGAGTTGAGGACTGGATGCTGTCGGTTGTTTGCATTTTGGCGTGTTGGTTGGTGCTTACTGCTTTGGTTGATTGGTTGGATTATTCATTGGTTTATTGATAAGCTTGTTGTTTTTATTTTACCAGAACAATTTGTTTCTGCCTTAAGATAGCTAAATATATATATGTATGTGAGAGAAATGTGGTTTAGTTGTCCTGAATGGGAAGTTTTGTCACATAGAGTTTACTTGGTTTAGGTGTCACCAATTGAGGTTGTGTTCAATTTCTGAATAAAAAGGAAAAAGGATTGTGCAATGGAGAAGGAAAATTTTTGTCAAATAATTATTTTAACAATGACAATAGCTGTGAGAAATCAAATGAAATTCAGTTTGAATATTTCAATGAAGGCTGAATTGGGAAGGACCAGTGAACGAAATTCAAGGACTCGAGAGGTAATTAGTTATGGTACTAATGTGGTAGATTGTTTTGATTTAATGCGACTTCCTAGAATACTTAATGATTTTCCTTGAAGGATAGGTGATATATGTCAAACCTAAGGTTATACAAACTATAGGCTTAGTCAATGTGTTAGGATGGAATAATTCCCATATATCGTCACTTGACCATAGTGTAGATCGCCATAAGGTTCAGAGGGTTCAGTTTCCAACCTCTTGAGTGGCATAGTAGAATTTAGATGAGCATTACAGGTTGTTGCATTGGAAGTCAGAAGCTGTTCTGCCATGTGAGTGCAATATCATCATCTCAATATACGTTCAATGAAGCGTTGCATAATACCAAGTAATGATGAGTAAGTGGTGTGTTTATGTACACTAAGTATTATTATGAAGACTCAGATACATTGGACTTGTAGAGAAGACAATCATATCAGCTTAGTTCCTCACATGAATCATGGAGAACTAAGAGAACGTGAATTTAGTCATGACTGGAGGAACAAGGACGTCAGTGAATGCAAAATATCATTATCCTACAGTTGCTATTTCGGCAATAGTTGACACTTGTGTTAAGATAATGCAAGATGGGATGAAAACACATTAGCCAAAATATTGATGCCTCAGGCCTGCCATCCTAGAACACCACTTAACCCTTTCCAGACTGTGGAGAAAATTGCAAATTAGAGGTTTTTAACCATTAAACCTATATTTTCTCAATGAAGACTACTGAATTCACATAGATAACCATATATCAATATAAAGGTAGGATGGTAAGCTATACAATGACATAATAGAAAAGACACCTGAGATGATACAAAAAACACACCTGCCTTAATTACAGGTGAGATTATTAAAAAAGATCAAAGGCAGCTTGGCTTATTTCTTACAATAAGGCCTACAACATGAAAAATAAGCAAGACTTTTGATGCACTCCGGTACTAAAATATCACTGAATATGTTAGTAATAAATAAGATGTGGTTCCATTTAGTTGTAAAGCTAAGATATGTACAGGTAAGTCAATTATGATTACCTTTTGACCGCTTTGCTAGCGGCTGGAAAATCGGACTAATTTCTCAGGCTGACAGCAATTCATTACATGGACCATTTTTCACTAGTAGTTGCCAGATTTTGATCATACTTGGTGATCTTATACAGCTGAGGTTTCAGCATCTATATAACTGACCTGAACCTGACTCCCATTACCCCTTCACCTGGCCTAAATACAGGTGAGTTAATTTGTGATAATTTGCAAAACATATGCAAAATCGAGCATTTCCTGGAAGACTTGCCTCCGGGGGGTCCAACAGGGGAGCATAATTATTAGGTCATGAACTAAAACCTTCTTTAAACATGGCAAAGAAGTAAGAATGAATAAAACATACTTTCCATTGATTGCAAAGCACAGGTATGTACAGGTAAGTTATTCTAAGTTATCAATGGACCATTCGACTATCGGCTGAAAATCGGACTAATTTCTCAGGCTGACAGAAACTGGTCCGGAAGTAGTTATAAATGACTTACCTGTACATACCTGAGCTTTGTACCTGAGGGACAAAATTTCTAAGTTATTATAAACTTTTTTGAAATGTTCAAAGCAAAGTTTTAGTATCATAAACTGATATTTATAACCCGGTGGTTTGTATTGCCGGAATGCTAGATCTTTGCAAGTTTCCTAAATATTGCCAATTAACACACATGTAATTTAGCCAGGTAAAAGGGTAATGGGGTTCAGGTTGGATTTATAGATGCTGTAACCATACTTATATGTGATATTGATAATCCCCTACTATTAGTTATGGCGGGGAATGTTAGGTTTTGTGCGTAAAATGCTTAAAAACAAAGTCGAAAGTTGTTTTGCTCTAAGGTGACATATTCAGGGAAATCCCCTGGATTCCCCTTTTCAGATCCCACTTGGATTTCCCAATCTCACGGGATCCATTTTTGAGGGGGAAAAAAGATGATTGGCAGAATGAAAAGCTTATGTCCTATTGCACATTCTGTGTGAATTTCATCTCAATATTTCAATTTAAGGTACTATGCAGAGGGCTTGAGATCATGGCCCAAATTTGGGCCATGATCCTGGGCACAGTCTGGAAAGGGTTAACTTAGGAATCTTATCATGCAGCTGGGTGTAACAGTGATATAATCTGTTCCCTCCCTTCTGGCAAAAAATATATTGACATAAACAAAAAATAGAGACAACTTATTGTTATAGCAACGATTGCAGCATTTATTGGCATTTTAAGTCGTCAAATGTCTTAAGATTTCATAAAGGCAATATACCATTGATTTTAATTCTCACAAAGGAAATTATCACTATAAACAAATTTGTCGTCCTTAATTTTTTCTTCTCACATTGTTCCTCATTTATAGATATCAATCAGTGTCCATTGATATTTAGTCAAAGTATCCGATGCAATTGAATATCAAGTTTGTTTGTACTAGCAGCAACTTGCTTGGGAAAACATGCAATTACAATTAGAATACTTAATTAGCTCCCTCATCAAGTCAGTCTTGGCAAGATTAAACGTAGAACTTGGCTGGAGAGCAGGACCTGTGATAAGGTGAATCCACTTATGTCCAAGAGAGCTAGTCCCAACATCTTCATGTTTTGTGCACTTGTCTCTGGTATGTTTAACTGCTAGATTTATGCACTGAATAGTGCAGTGGAAAATACTTGATAGAGAACAGAAAACAAATATTTTGGAACATTGTCAAAAAAAACAATGCATGAGAACTATGTGTGTCTCAGCAATGACACAAGTAGGCTTACTTAAAGGAACATCTTAGTCAGTTTTTTCCTGTTTGATATTTTCTTGCAGTACAACAGATCCGCAACAATTTCCCTTTGCTTCAAACCTCATTTATGAACCTACAAGCCTCGGTTACAAGCTGTTATATCATACTCATATTACTCATAGTGCAAAGACACAGGTGCATGGTGTGATGTTCACAACTAATTTTCACCTTTCAATGCATCATCAAATCCAGCGGTCTAAGCCCATGGACTTTCGGAGAGGGCTTGTAATCCTGCTGTATCTGGGACAAGAACTTTTAGGGAGTTTGTTGGAAGCTTATCAAGGAACAAATGCATTCCATTAGCATTTGTATGAAGCGGGGGGCCTCGACAAGACCATTTTAATAACAAAGTTGCTATCTCAAGTGAAAGGGGACCAAAGGTTTAAGCAGACACATTTTTCAGATAATAAAAGTGGCTATTAATATGATATTCCAAGATTATCTAGTGAGACATGCATAAACATTATTGAGTCTGTAAAGCATGGTCTAATCCCTGCATTTATCTCGTTGCATCAGTCTACTTGGTAATGGCTAAAATAAAACAAAACACACTCATTTTGAATTTAGCAAAGAAAGCAAGAAAAAAATCATTTGACATTTTTGTTTCTAAGGAAGCTCTCTCAAGGTATCAAGGAATCTTATGCTTTACCGTTTCCGCAATTTTCACCAAAACGACTTTATTCTAATTTGATTGCCTATACTTTCTTGTTTTTCTCCTCTGAAAATCTTCAGTTTGTTTGTCTGCACCCATTGACCTTACAACAACGGCTTCTCTCTTTTGACCTCATATTTTGGCATTTACATCACGAGGAGTTCCGCAAGGTCCAAAATCAGAAGTTATGGTCTCCAATGTTTTCTATCTATTGATTTAGAGTCCAATCTCCCAGGCCTCATCTACGCTGTCATGAACAATCTGGCCTGTTTGTGGCTATCT
Source organism: Platynereis dumerilii (assembly GCA_026936325.1). Classification (NCBI taxonomy): domain Eukaryota; kingdom Metazoa; phylum Annelida; class Polychaeta; order Phyllodocida; family Nereididae; genus Platynereis; species Platynereis dumerilii. Next base: position 7,893,872 of record JAPTHN010000006.1, on the reverse strand, counting down.
CAGTTCATATTTCAACATTAATTGGTCCTTAGGTGGCTTCAGGCCAGAAAGTTGAATCGCTGATAGTTCATATTATGCCTGTGTTCATGAGGAGCATCAACAATATGAAACTTATTCAGAAGTTCAGAATAGTTTCCGAAAGGGCCCTAACACAGAGCACACGCATAGATAATTGCCTGACCGTCGCAGTTGCTGTTTTGAATATGCAATGACTTGTTTCAAATTTATAATAATTTGCCTTCAGTAATGTTGATCTAAAATAATTAAACATATCATCCACCTGCTTCACATGTCACTGAGGCTATAGTGTAGTCATTAAGGAGCCATCTTGCTGCAAGTTTAGCCAATTTTGAAGCCATATACTTGTCCGTAACAGGCCAACAGAGCTGAATTCCGGGCTTTAACATCAAGGATCGTGATGTCAAATTCTATTCCCTAATGTTACTTAACGATATTCTCAATACTACATTCTGAAATTCACTGAACAAAGCAATAACGGCCTACAAAGTCAACAAGCCCCTGTCATCAGTCATTTTTTGCAGCCATGCATCAAAATTATCTCCAGGATAAAATCGCTTGTCAAAAATGTGATTATGCCATATCAAAAAAGGAATTGAGTCTGCCCTGAGAGTTGATGTTAAACTTGAGTTGAGGACTGGATGTTGTCGGTTGTTTGCATTTTGGTGTGTTAGTTGGCGGTGACGTGCTTGTTTGATTGTTTATGATCCATTGCAATGTTTCATTTCCTTACGAAATCCTTCGGTCGAAGTTAGTACAGATTTGAAGTATATTCTGGCAGATATTTTTGGTATAAACAGTTTTCTGGAAGCTTATCAAGAAACAAATTCCCTTAGTATTTGTATGAGGCTGGCAGCCTTGACAAGTCGATTTTAATAACAAAGCTGCTATCCTAAGTGAAAGGGGACCAAAAGTTTAAGCAGACACATTTTCAGAAGATAAATATCATAAAGAGAATGTTTTAAGATTAAGTAAGACGTGTATGAATAAACTTTCTCTATATGTTGTCAAAACTTTCAATGGCAATCTTGTTTTAAAATATCTCAATCATTGTTGACCACTCAACGCCAGGTGCTGCTAAATGCTTTTTTGACTGAAAACACATGATCCAAAGTGAAATAGAATAAAGGGGTGAGAAAGACAAGATTGAATAGAATAGAATGAAAAATAAAAATAACACATATTGTTTGAATGATAATGCCTACATAGATGGATAATTTTCAACCAACCAATCACAAATCCACCAGCCGTACAAAAGGCATCCATTAGCAATTGATCATCACAATGTTTTTTGATTTTCTGATGCTCCACCAATCTCTCTCACCCCATCAAAGATATTTTTCCCTGGTGATCTGGAAAGACTCCAATTTCTCTGACTCAGTAATGAAAAGTGATGGCTGCTTCTTTCTATTCTCAATTTCTGCAGCCATTCTCTAGCTGTCATCGTGTCATATTGTATTGCATGTGAGAGAAATGTGGTCTGCAGTTGTCCTAAATGGGAAGTTTTGTCACAGAGTGTTTAGTTGGTTTAGGTTTCACCAAAAAAGGTTGTGTTCATTTCGGAAGAAAAAGGAAAAAGGATTGTGCAATGGAGGACTTTGGAGGAGGAAAATGTTTGTCAAATAATTATTTTAACAATAACAATAGCTGTGAGAAATCAAAGGAAATTCAGTTTGAATATTTCAATGAAGGCTGAATTGGGAAGGACCAGTGAATGAAATTCAAGGACTCGAGACGTAGTAGTTGTGGTACTAATGTGTTAGATTGTTTTGATTTCATGCCACTTTCTCGAATACTTAATGATTTTCCTCTCGAGTGGGATTGTGAATGAAGATGAGCATTGCAGGTTGTTACATTGAAGTCAAAAACCGCACTGCCATGTGAATGCAATATCATCATCTCAATTTACGTTCGATGAAGCGTTGCATAATACCAAGTAATGATGAGTAAGTGGTGTGTTTATGCACACTAATGCCTAGATCACACGAGAGTGGTTAAGTGACGGCGAAGTTGTAGAGGTGCCAACTTTCGGCGTTTCAAGCCATTTTTGGACAATTATATAATCAATTAGAGGTTCTAAATCGTCGTTGATGGTTCCTATTACGACGAGGCACTCGTTTTCTACGCCGAATCGCTCGTAATTACGGACGAGGCAAGAAGAGACTTGTGTCGGCGAGTTGTCAGGAGCCTCGGCGCAGTTCCATTGCTTCAATGTTAAACTAGATTCGCCCAAGGAGTCTCTATCTTCGCCCTAGCATGCCCTTGCTTTGCCCTAGCATCCTCTTACTTCGTCCTAATCTTCAATTACGCCCAAGCAAATACATTTTACGGTGAAGCAAGTAGCTGTTTCGGCGTTTCAACAGCCTGTTTGCGTCGGCGAGTTGTTCTCTTTTTTCGCCGAAGTTCCATTGACTCAATGATAAGTAGCCTCGCCCAAGCTGTCTCTAACTTCGCCCAACCTGCCTCTAACTTCGCCCAAGCTGTCTCTAACTTCGCCCAATCATTTTGGGGGTCTTTCTGGTCTTTTGCATCGTGGCTTCTTCCTTCGTAAAGATTCAACCGGTTGAATCTTTGGTGAAGCAAGTTCTTGCTTTACTTACCTGTCACGTGATTTCTAGGAACTTTTGGCGAGGAAGTTTAAGAAGCGCCGTAGACGAAAATATCGTCGCCGAATTGTTGAATGTAGTTTAAAAACCTCCCTCTTTCCTGGAAAAGCAAGAAGCGACGCGACAAGAACCCTCTGTTACGTCTCCGTGTGATAGGGGCATAAGTCTTATGAAGACACACATACATTGGACTTGTAGAGAAGACTATCATATCAGCTTAATTCCTCACATGAATCATGGAGAACTGAGAGAAGGTGAGTTTAGTCATGACTGGAGCAACATGGACATCAGTGAATGCAAAATATCATTATCCTACAGTTGCTATTTCGGCAATAGTCGACACAGGTGTTAAGATAATGCAAGATGGGATGAAGACACATTAGGCAAAATATTGATGCCTCAGGCCTGCCATCCTAGAACACCGCTTAACTTAGGTCTCTTATCATGCAGCTGGGTGTCTGTTCCCTCCCTTCTTCCAAAAAGTATATTGACATAAACAAACTGAGACAACTTATTGTTATAGCAAAAATTGCAGCATTTATTGGCATTTTAGGTCGTCAAATGTCATAAGATTTCATGAAGGCAAAATACCATTGATTTTGATTCTCATAAAGGAAATTATCACTATAAACAAATTTGTTGTCCTTAATTTTTCTTCTCACTTTGTTCCTCATTTATAGATATCAATCAGTGTCCACTGATACAGTTGTGCTTGAAAGTTTCTGAACCCCTGACACTTCATACCTTATTTGTGCGCATCTCTCTAACAAACACAGGAATAGCTTTTAAAATGGGTTAATAATAAACTGAACACCATCTTTTATGTGTAAACATATATTCATAACAAATAATTACATTTAAATATGAATTTAATATGATGAAAGTCTGGAAAACTGTGTGTTCAAAAGTTTCTGAACCCTTCTGAAACGTATACAATCAACAATTTGTTTGGCCCTATTTTGCTGAAGTAAATGCTTCCAAACACTTCTTATGGCTATAGACTAACAATTGGCAGATTTTCCTTGGGATTTTTGACCAATCTTCAAAAGAGTATTTTCTAAGCCCTCGTACACTAGTGGGTCGTCTGACGTGAACTACTTTGTCAAATCTGACCAAGGCATATCTAATGGTTTTTGATTGGGAAACTATCCAGGCCATTCTAGAATCCCAAATTTGAGGGATTCTAACCAATTTTAATCGGATTTCCTTGTATACTTCAGGTAATTGTTCTGCTTGAAGACCTACTTGCGGCCGAGCTTCAGGCTTATACGTGAAAGCTGTACGTTTTCTAAGCGCATATCTTGATATTTCATAGAATTCCTGATGATATTAACAATAGTTTATTCTCCTGTCTCCTATCCTTTTTTGTCTTTCTCCTCTGAAAATCTTCAGTTTGTCTGTCTGCACCCATTGACCTTACAATAACGGCTACTCTCTTTTGACCTCATATTGTGGCATTTACGTCACGAGGAGTTCCCTAAGGTCCAAAATCAGAAGTTATGGTCTCCAATGTTTTCTATCTATTGATTTATAGTCCAATCTCCCAAGCCACATCTACCCTGCCATGAACAATCTGGCCTGTTTGTGGCTATCTCAGTTCATATTTCAACATTAATGGGTCCTTAGGTGGCTTCAGGCCAGAAAGTTGAATCGCTGATAGTTCATATTATGCCTGTGTTCATGAGGAGCATCAACAATATGAAACTTATTTAGAAGTTCAGAAATGTATCCGAAAGGGCCCTAACACAGAGCACACGCATAGATAATTGCCTGACCGTCGCAGTTGCTGTTTTGAATATGCAATGACTTGTTTCAAATTTATAATAATTTGCCTTTCAGTAATGTTGATCTAAAATAATTAACCATATCATCCACTTGCTTCACATGTCACTGAGGCTATAGTGTAGTCATTAAGGAGCCATCTTTCTGCAAGTTTAGCCGATTTTGAAGCCATATACTTGTCCGTAACAGGCCAACAGAGCAGAATTCCGGGCTTTAACATCAAGGATCGTGATGTCAAATTCTCTTCCCTAATGTAACTTAACGATATTCTCAATACTACATTCTGAAATTCACTGAACAAAGCAATAACGGCCTACAAAGTCAACAAACCCTTGTCATCGGTCATTTTTTGCAGCCATGCATCAAAATTATCTCAAAGATAAAATCGCTTGTCAAAAATGTGATTATGCCATATCAAAAAAGGAATTGAGTCTGCCCTGAGAGTTGATGTTAAACTTGAGTTGAGGACTGGATGTTGTCGGTTGTTTGCATTTTGGTGTTTTAGTTGGCGGTGACGTGCTGTTTGATTGTTTATGATCCATTGCAATGTTTGCACAGGTGATATATGTCACACCAAAGGTTATACAAACTATAAGCTTAGTCAATGTGTAAGGATGTAATAATTACCATCGTCACTTGACCATAGTGTAGATTGCAGACAACTGGTTCATAGGGTCCAGTTTCCAACCACCACCTCTCGAGTGGAATTGCGAATGTAGATGAGCATTACAGGTTGTTGCATTGGAAGTCAGAAGCTGTTCTGCCATGTGAATGCAATATCATCATCTCAATTTACGTTCGATGAAGCGTTGCATAATACCAAGTAATGATGAGTAAGTGGTGTGTTTATGTACACTAAGTCTTATGAAGACACACATACATTGGATAGATAGATAGATAGATGATAGATAAACTTTATTTCATTAGGGTAAAACCTATTAAGTATAAATACTTATTTACAATAGGGCCCTCACATTGGACTAGTAGAGAAGACCATCATATCAGCTTCATTTCCCACATGAATCATGGAGAACTGAGAGAAGGTGAGTTTAGTCGTGACTGGAGGAATAAGGACGTCAGTGAATCTAGAATATCATTATTCTACAGTTGCTATTTCGGCAATAGTTGACACAGGTGTTATTACAGATTTCGTATAAGTGTGCCATGTTCCATGTGAATACATGCCCAGGTGATGTCAGTATTGCAATACTGACATCACTATTGGCACTCCAAGCTTGAGTGTTGATTCCAACTGCTACCAACAAGTCAGGCTTATGGGCTGTCTAAGTGTGAATGACAATTGATTAATCTGCATTCATTGGCATGGTTGTTTGATTCAGTTGGAGCAGGTGAAATTGATATGTTTGAGCCACTTGCTTGATCCATCAAAGACATTCATGGTGTCCTGTTGTGAAATTTCTCATTGAAGGTAGCACCTTGTGTCTTTTCAGCCTTTTAGGTGAGATCTGCGCCAAAGAAACTGTTCAGAATTGAGAATTGGGAGATTTTTCGGAAGTGAACATGGGGGTGTTGCATGGGCATACCAGAGGACGAGAAATGGGGGGGGGGGTAGTTGCTCCCCAAAAATTTGGGAAAAGGCCAGACAAGGAGACTAAGAATTCGATCATGAAATAAACAGTATTGGAAATCAGTGATAAGGATGCCCCCAAGCAAAACCCCCCCCCCCTTAGGTCTTAAATTCTGAATGGATCCTGAGTATATTATTTTTGCCAAGACGGAGCAGCACATGATAACCTCTCAGACAAACAAATGAATGTGAGAGTGAATGAATTTGTTTTGTTGTAAAAGTGCTAAAACTGATAGCAGTTATACACAAAATCCATGCATTATATATAGCTGGATATTGTAACTTTTGGATTTATTCAAAACATCAAACTGAATAATCAATGTTGAGCAACAATCTAACAGCGTATGTGTGAATTTGTAATGGTGTGATCAGTATGGGTTCCAAGTGACACAGTTGAAACTGCGAATATACAACTGTGAAATCATTATGCTGATATTGCCATCACAAGAGCACTGTGGCAGTTGAAAAGAACATGGCACACTAATACGAAATCTGTAATAAGATAATGTAAGATCGGATGAAAACACATTAACCAAAATATTTATGCCTTAGGCCTGCCATCCTAGAACACCACTTAACTTAGGCCTCTTATCATGCAGCTGGGTGTCATGGTGATATAATCTGTTCCCACCCTTCTGGCAAAAAATATATTGACATAAACAAATAGAGACAACTTTTTGTTATAGCAACATTTGCAGCATTTGTTTGCATTTTAAGTCGTCAAATGTCTCAAGATTTCATAAAGGCAAAATACCATTGATTTTAATTCTCATAAAGGAAATTATCACTATAAACAAATTTGTTGTCCTTAATTTTTCTTCTCACATTGTTCCTCATTTATAGATATCAATCAGTCTCCATTGATATTTATTCACAATATCCGATGCAATGGAATATCAACTTTGTTTGTACTAGCAGCAACTTGCTTGGGAAAACATGCAATTACAATTAGAATACTTAATTAGCTCCCTCATCAAGTCAGTCTTGGCAAAATAAATGTAGAACTTGGCTGGAGAGCAGGACCTGTGATAAGGTGAATCCACTTACGTCCAAGAGAGCTAGTCCGAACATCTTCATGTTTTGTGCACTTGTCTCTGGTATGTTTAACTGCTAGATTTATGCACTGAATAGTACAGTGGAAAATACTTTATAGAGTACAGAAAACAAATATTTTTGAACATTGTCAAATATAAAACAATGCGTCTATCAGAACTGTGTGTTGTCCCAGCAATGACACAAGTAAGCTTACTTAAAGGAAAGTCTTGTTCAGTTTTTTCCTGTTTCATATTTTCTTGCAGTACAACAGATCCACAACAATTTTCGTTTGCTTCAAACCTCATTTATGGAACTTACAACCCTCGGTTAAAAGCTGTTATATCATACTTATAGTGCAAAGAAACAGGTGCATGATGTGATGTTCACAACTAATTTTCACATTTCAATGTATCATCAAAGCGCATGGACCTTCGGAGTGGGCTTGCAATCCTGCTGTTTCTGGCACAAGAACTTTTAAGGAGTTTTCTGGAAGCTTATCAAGAAACAAATGCATTCTATTAGCATTTGTATGAGGCTGTGGGCCTTGACAAGACCATTTTAATAACAAAACTGCTATCTCAAGTGAAAGGGGACCAAAGGTTTAAACTGACACATATTTCAGATGGTAGAAGTGTCTATAAAGAGAAATCTCAATATTATCAAGTAAGACATTCTTGAATAAACATTATGAAGTCTTTAAAGTATGGTCTATGCGATCTCCCATTGTGTCAGTCCATTTGGCAATAGCTGAAATAAAACAAAATACACTTGTTTTAAATTTAACAAAAAAGGCAGGGCAAACATCCTTTCACATTTTTGGTATTATTGAAGCTCTCTCGAGTTATCATGGAAAATAGAAAACATATTTATTTACAGTTTCTGTAAATGACTGTAATGTGTCTTGAGTAGTCTGTGCATTCTTGTCTTTTCCTCTGACAATGTTCAGTTTGTCTGTCTGCAATCATGGGTCTTACAACAATGTCTATTCTATTCTTAACCCCATATTTTGTCAATTGTGTCATGAGGGGGTCCCAAATCAGAAGTTATTGTCTCCAATGTGTTCTATCTATTGATTTAGAGTCCAATCTCCAAAAGCCACATCTACCCTGTCATGTACAATCTGACCTGTTTGTGGCTATCTCAGTTCATATTTCAACATTAATGGTTCCTTAGGTAGCTTCAGGCCGTAAAGTTGAATCACTGATAGTTCATATTATGCCTGCGTTCACGAGGAGCATTAACAATATCAAACTTATTCAGAAGTTCAGAACTGTTTCCAAAAGGGACCTAACACAGAAGACACACATGGATAATTGCCTCACCATTGCAGTTGCTGTTTTGAATCTGCAATGACTTTTTTAAATGCATAATAATTTGCCTTTCAGTAATGTCAAAATAAAATGCCTAACCACATCAACCACTTACATCACATGTCACTTAAGTCATTCTGAAGTCATTAGAAAGCCATATTGGTTTCAGTTTAGCCAATTTTGAAGCCATATATCTGCCAAAACAAGCCAACAGAGCAGAATTCCAAGCTTTAACATCCAAGATCGTGATGTCAATGTCAAATTCTATTCCCTAATGTTACATAACAATATTCTCAATATAACATTCTAACATTCACAAAACAAAGCAACAAAGTCTTGCAAAGTCAACAAGTCACTTTTTCCGGCCATGCATCAAACTTATCTCAAGGATAAAATTGGTTGTCAAAAATGTGATTATGCCATATTAAAGAAGGAATTGAGTCTGCCATGAATTGATATTAAACTTGAGTTGAGTACTGGATGTTGTCCGTT